>JANZXR010000001.1:21829049-21839612 GCA_027575705.1 Erythroxylum echinodendron | reverse complement strand
AACTCAAATATCAAAATACTATTCATATAATAATAGTATATAACTAACTTTTTTTTTTTTTTTTCTCATACTATTGATATTTTTCAAATCGAGGAATCAAGCATCCCCTAAATAACACGTATTTTATTTCATTGATCATCTATTATATATCTAAAGAATCACTGTTCTATTCCCCGAATCTATTTCTACTTCGATCATGCAAAGCTGACATACACACACACTCTCACTCCCCCAAGTTTTGAGTCGATAGAGGGGTATTAAATGAAACTAGTAGGAATTGGTTTATTGGAACAGAACACGTTTAGGAATTTAACCTCTGTGCTTGGTCTTCTTATTCAATGATCATTTCTGTTCCTTTATCGATATTTGAATATATGCCTGACTAAATTCTAATGCTATTAGGTTTCTAAGGTAGGGATTTTGATTTCGGAACGTTGAATTTTGCCCTCGATTTCATTTCTTGTTCATTTAAGCTGAATTTCGACTACTATTTTTCTTTTATCTTTTTTTCCCCCGTTTCTTGGAGTGACCCAGATGATTTCGTTGAGTTTTATGTGTTTGTATATGTAGATATGTGTAGTTGCAAGTACACGTGTTGGGGGTTTTGGGAAAAGGGACAACCGGGACGTGATGTTTTATGAGTTGTTCTTGATATAAAGATGTGGACGTTTGATGCAATGACTCGCGGCAGCTTTGGATACTGCAACTTTTTGGAGCCCTTCAATTTTTGACCAGTGTCAAAGGTTCATGTTTACTATTTATAGTAAGCGGGTTGCTGTTACTAGCTAGACCTGATGGGTGCCAGATCCATTTGGATAAGCTGTGTACAGTATACATGTGAGTCAAGGAAGTGACTTTTTCAAGGAAGGAAAGGGAAAAAACAGAAGGAAGCTTGATTGTTTCATTGAAAGGTATGAACATGAAAAGTGACGTCTTGATCAATTTGGATGTTGATTTCCGGGCTCTTGATGCACAGAAGAAGGGAACTAACAGGAGAGAAGGGGATTGATTTTAGCGAGTCTTTTCTTAAAATAGTAATCCAACCTTTTACGAATTTGTTTTGGTTGCACATATCAAAATGGAAGATCCCTTCTTGAAAGAGAAGAGAACGAGCTTTTGGTCTGCATCAAAAGCACAGTTGAATGCTGCAGTGCCACCACAAAGTGCTACTAGGAATTCAACATTAGGGGATCCATTCGATAACTTTTATGACTTCACTAGTTTTGATTCTTATGCTGGGTGTTGTGACAGTACATTAACAATGGACCAACTATTTGGCTCCTACGGAGCATCTTCTTTGCAATCAACACCATATGCATCTATTGATCCACAAAATTCTGGAGACCAAAATTTTGTTACTTTTACAAATGCTGGCGATATGTTGAATACTGTTGAGATTTCTTGCAATCCTGGAGATAAAATGGGGGGCCACCATCCATCTCTCCAGTTTGGTAATACGTTACCTGAAACTAATAACTTATCTGCTAAAGGATGTACTGGAATTCATCAACAAAGCAACGTCTTCCACGGGACAAGTTGTATGATTCCTAGGCCGTTGCAAATATCACTTAATGATAGGATGCTAAGGGCTTTATCTTTGTTGAAGGATTCTTCCGGAGGAGGAATTTTGGTACAAGTTTGGGTTCCAATAAGGCTTGGAAGTCAGCATTTTTTAACTACCTCAGAGCAACCCTTTCTGCTTGACCAAATTTTGGCAGGATACCGTGAAGTGTCCAGAACGTTCACATTCTCTGCTGAAATGAAGCCTGGTTTCCCTTTTGGGCTCCCTGGTCGTGTATTTATCTCTAGAGTCCCGGAGTGGACTTCAAATGTAATTTACTATAGCAGGTCTGAATACTTACGGGTAAAGCATGCTGTTGATCATAATATCAAGGGTTCTATTGCTGTGCCAGTATTTGATCCTACAGAGTCGCCCTGCTGTGCAGTTTTAGAAATTGTCACACTCAAGGAGAAGCAAGATTTTGACTTTGAGATGGAAAAGATTTGCCAGGCACTTCAGGTTCGTTATATTTTTTGCATTTATTTCTGCAAAGTACCTTCTTTTCCTGTTACATGTATTTGTCCATCTGTACTTTCTTGGTTTCTGATATAAATTAAGTAAACTTACACAGATGCCTTTAAACGTTTGGTTAGGAAGAAGCATCATTACCTAAGCTTCTTTTAAGGGTTGTACTAGACTGCTGATTTACAAGCTGCCCTTCAATTTATGGCAAACATAACGTTTCTATCCTTTTGCTATATTTGTTGGACTTACATTTATAATCTAGGTCATTACATTTTGTATTCTCACTTTCATTTACTTTTGGCTTGCAAGAAGTTTGAACCCATCACGTTGATAGAGCACCATATAGTTTTTTAAAAGTTGTTTGATTTGTTTGATGGGCATCATATTTTCATGGCGCATTCAGAAGTGTCCCAAGCCACATAAGCTATTTCAAATGGTATCTAGCAGCTGAAATGTAGTTGTCTTGAGTTCAAACCCCAGCTTTATGATAATAGCAAAAAGGAAAAATGTCTAAAACACTTTCAAGACATGTGAGTATTCCTCCGAATTTGCTATTTTGTATTCATTGCTATCGGCTATGTGAGAACTGACTGTTATTCTGAGAAGCTTTTGGATCACTTTTCGTGAGATTGATTCTCATGATCTCATTAAACTTGTGCACAAGAACTATGGCCGATATGTTGTAGTCATATTGAACTAGCTAGAATCCGTACATGAACTTGCAACAAGATGTTTATCTTTGTACTTACTATCGTTTTTGATTTGTGTCATCTCGACTGTTTGTAGGCGGTGAATTTAAGGAGCGCTGTGCCTTTTCGACTTCTTCCTCAGGTCTTATCTAATGTCAGTTCATCACTCCATGAACACCTGCTAACTTATCATCCCTTCTTACGGGCTAACATAAAAATTAATAGTTTTAGGAAGAGTTGGAGATAGGATGGATTTAACTTTTAATGCTATTTTTATAGGATGTCCCAACATACTCTTAAAGTCAATTGTCTTTTCTTCAGAGCCTCTCAAATAATCAAAGGGCCGCCTTAGCTGAAATATCGGATGTCCTGCGAGCTGTTTGTCATGCACATAGATTGCCACTTGCTCTTACGTGGATTCCTCGCAATTATTCCGAGTCACACTCTAATGGGAAATGTGTACTATGCATTGAGGCTACAGCTTGTTATGTAAACAACAAAGAGATGAAGGGATTTGTTCATGCATGTGCTGAGCGTTATATTAAGGAAGGGCAAGGTACAGCGGGAAAAGCAGTTCAGTCAAATCACCCATTTTTCTTCCCAGATGTGAAGTCATATGATATAACAGAGTATCCACTTGTGCAACATGCACGCAAGTATGGGTTGAATGCTGCAGTTGCCATCAGGTTAAGAAGTACTTACACCACTGATGATGATTATATTCTGGAGTTCTTTCTCCCTGTTAACGTAAAAGGGAGTACAGAGCAGCAGCTCTTGTTGAACAACCTCTCGGGTACCATGCAGAAAATCTGTAAGAGCTTGAGAACAGTTTCAGATGCAGAATTGGTTGGGGAAGGAACTTGTAAGCTAGGAGTAGGAGCAAGCTTCCTGCCAAGTTCCCTACCCAGGGGAACCTCTCAAACTACAGTATCTGAAAATAACTTGATCTCAAACGAGGCGGTGGAGCCCGATCCATCTGGTTCAACTATTGACAGAAGGGAATCGAAAAGTCCTCACAAACAGGTAATATACTCCCTAAGAGATATACCTGTCCCTTATAAAAGCATGTTTTTTGTCTCCCCAATCTAGTTTTGTTTGTACAGCACCATGGTTTTTTGGTTAAAATTTAGGTGGTAATTTCTGTAATATTGCTTTGGCCACGCTTAGGCTTTGGACCATGCAAGCACTTAACGGGGAAGACAATCTTTGAGATAAATGGAATTTTGAAGACTTCGATATACCTCTTATGTTTATTTTGTTCCATTCAGGACATTAGGTTACAGTTGATAGGTCATCCAACTAGTGTAATGCAATAGAGTTTTCCCTTTGGCCAAGGTTATAAATAGGTCATAAAATAAAGTTAGATTCATTTGATTTTGTAATATGAAACTCCAAGATTGTTTAGTTGAGCTATCAAACTCTTATATCACTTGTAGAATGGAAGAAGGCCTACGGAGAAGAGGAGGAGCACAGCACAGAAAAATGTTAGCTTAAGTGTTCTTCAGCAATACTTTTCTGGAAATTTAAAGCATGCTGCCAAAAGCATTGGGGGTAAGTTCCGTTCGACTTCATGACATTATTGTTGACTGACGTTTAAAGAAATCCAGAACCGCTAAAATTTTATGATTCTCAACTGTTTTATTTATTCAATAATTTTCTCCAATTAACACAATAGCTAACTTTGAAATTTCTTGCTTTCTTTATAGTTTGCCCATCAACATTGAAAAAGATATGCAGACAACATGGCATCACTAGGTGGCCATCTCGCAAGATGAGTAAAGTGAACCGCACTTTGAAGAAAATACAGAATGTGCTCGACTCTGTTCAGGGGATGGAAGGCGGACTCAAGTTTGACCATGTGAGCAGAGGATTTGAACCAGTGATCCAGAAACAAGGTTCTATAACTCAGCCATCTCTTGACGGGGGTGATGAGTTGACAGTTGAAGTCGAGGAGGATGAATGTTGCGTGGGTACAGCTGGGGAAGCATCGAGGAAGTCTAACATATCTGGGGTTGATGATGTTAGTGAAGATTCAAAGTTGGTTGCCGCAAATGCTGAATTGTACCATCAACTTAGCCCTGGATCTGAGACCGGGGCTTGCCTTGGTACAATTTCCCCCAGCTATTCCTTCGCAAAGGAAGGAAATAATGTGGATAAGAACAGGTTTACTGTGAATTCAGGGAGTTCGGACTCCCAATTTGTGTCTGCTACCACAAGCTCCTTGGCTTTTGTTGACGAGATGGATAACAAATTGAAGGGTGATTATAACATTGTAGAACCTAACCAGTCTACTTGTTCCAGTATGACTGGTTCATCAAATGCCTCTGGTTCAATGATGCATGGTAGCGCATCAAGCTCCTTAAGCTTTGAGAAGACGAAACATTCAGAAGTAAAAGTAAATTTTGGTGAAGGTGGATCAAAAATTACCGTAAAAGCAACTTACGGAAAAGATACTATAAGATTTAAGTTTGAGACTTCTGCAGGCTGCTTCCAACTGTATGAAAAGGTTGCAAAGAGGTTCAAGTTGCAAAATGGAACATTCCAACTCACGTACCTAGACAAGGAAGAGGAGTGGGTTATGTTGGCTAGTGAGTCTAACTTGAAAGAGTGTGTTGACATATTGGATGATATAGGAAGACGCAGCGTCAAGTTCCTGGTTTGCGACACTTACTTTGGGATGGGCATTGCAGACAGTAACAGCTGCTTTTTGGCTGCAAGCTCCTAACTGATGGATGTAAGATTCTGGGAGATGATGCCATACTGTAAGAGTAGATGACGGTAGTTTATATATTTGTATACTGTAGAGTAGACCAACAAGCATTTAGCCGTAGGACTACAGTGGCTTGCATGTCAATTACAAATGTAATAATTGAAAATCTTCATATCTTTTCGTACCCTCAGTTTGACTCAGGATGACAATGGAATCAAAGGCGAACAAATAATTGCCTATATTATGGTTTCAAACACAATTTTTGCCAAAGGTGAAGTAACTGTTGTTCGAAGGAGCCAAATTTGGATTTGTCGAAATTGTAAAATCCATGCTAATTCGTGCAAGAATGCAAAATTCTACTGATATTGATAACTCCATGAACACTGTCTACCTTGCATCTTTCTTCATCAATAACCTTTATATTCATCAAAAGAATGAAGGTGACATCATCTATTTTGCGAAGACGTAAGACTACAACAAAACAAAAGAGAGTCAAAATTGAGCAATCTTGTCCACTTCACGTGAAAATCACCCATTTCCGTGAAAGCCTTCAAATGTAGTATATTCTGTTTGGCGTAAAGGCGGATTACCAAACAGAAAGAATTGTTTTATCTCAGTACGTTCGCTGACTGTCGTGAAAGCCTCAAATATCATCCATGTTCATCAGCTGTTTTAGCTTTTCTTTCTCACTGCAGCGACAAGAATATTGATCAAAACCCTTAAATATCAACAATTCCGACAATTTAAAACTTTACTAATTCACAGCACACAACATACCGCTTGGAAAAATTTGGTAGCAGCTCTTCAACAACTCGAAGAAAAGCTGTAACATCCACATTTCTCTTGGAAGAAAATTCCTTTGCCTCTGCAGTTAAAATGTAAAACTTCACTAATTACATCTCAAGATTGGGAAACCGAGATAAATCAAGTATTTACTGGGCAAGTCATGTATCAAGAGGTAGAACCGGAGGTCCGAGACCAGTTTAAGGATTCCAACATAGAATAAAGCTGTATTACGACTAACTTAGATCCTGTGTATAGCTCTTTATTTATGTCCCAAATGCTGATAGAAAACAACAAAGAAAGTCAACAAAGATGTCAACAATGCCAATGACACAATTGATTAACCTGTACAAGATGCAAAAGATGTCAAAAAGAAAATGTCAAGATGGCAGCTTTTCCTTGACTTGTTAAATACAGCTAAAATTAATAATGTCATGTTTTTCTTTTTGACATCACCAACAAAATGGATTTATGTCTGGTTTCCATTTTAACCACTCTGCAAATACTTCAATCGTGCATATTATCTTTGCCCAAAACTTCAAACCTAAATCCAATTCAAGATTAGGGAGTCAGCACTCTGGAACATTTCTAAATTCAGATAATGCTATTCTATGAACTATGTATTCGCTGCCAGATTATTAAGTACTTGAATTATTCAGTTAGTGCAAATATTGAATAACTGACTGGTTTCAAAAATCCACCTTTTTATCAGGTAACTGTATTGGTTAAATGCGATATCAAATTCTTCAGAAATTAAGACATATAGCATTTTTATAACTGATAGTCTTATATTTATAACTGTTAGTCTTATAATTTATGAAAAGTATTACTTAAAACTTAGTATAGTGGCTAGTTAGAGTTAGGCAAATAACAGAGTAAAATATAGTCTGATTTCAAGAAATGACTCAATATTACTAAGCCACTTTAAATTTAAATTTATCTCCATTTGATGTGAGGGCACAAGTTTATCAATGAAATTGTTCCAAGAGAAGATGGAAAAAGCAGAGTATACCTTCATTTTTTTGAGCAAAATAATCTCCTCTGAGATATGAAGTACCACATGAATCTAAGTTCAACTTTTCTTCTTCTGCCAATCCATCCATTATATAACCAATAAGGTTGTGGGAAATCATACTCATGTCATCACAGACATCTTGGATGCTAAGGTATATGTTCTTGTGTGTACTTTTACAGGAATTGCAAGAAGGTAAACCATGAAGGTTTCCAGGATCTATTATGCCACGCTGTCCAGTTACATCAATATGGATATCTTTTCCATTTGACCTTTCATCTCGAGAATGTTGCATAAACATCCCATTCCCATTGGTTGCCAGTGTCTCATGTTGGCCCTGGCTTACTCTCACAGAATGGTTGACTTCTCTATCAGACGTGCCATTAAGATTTCTTGCTTCTTGACATGATGAACCAAAGGTCCCCCCATTACAAATAGGTGTTTCCACTTCTACTGGAAAATTCTCTCCACTACCTTCTTCCCGGTGACTCCAGTCAAAAGAACTTGACATGGTAATTGGTGAGTTTCTGAGTTTCAATTGCTGATCAACATGATCAAGATCAGTAGCAGCAGAAACATCAGCATAGTTGTCATGATCAAGGTCATCGTCGTCGCTTTCTCCCAGTTCTTCCATATATGCGTCAGTATAATCTTCATCAAGCTCATGACCAGGAAGCAAATCCCAAACAACCTGTCTTGTTTGAGCACTTACATGTAGTATGCATTCAACCTCTTCTTCAATTTCCTCCTTCAAGAAGCAAACTCTAGGCATACTTCTAGAACTCCTGTTAATGATAGCAAGAGCTTCGGACAGACACTCAGGAATAACATCTAAGTCACTGATCTCAAAAAGATATTCAGTTAGCAATTTTTTAATTGCCGTCCTTAATTTTCCATTTGAGATATTGGCATTTGGGTCTAACAGACGCTGCAAGGTTTTAACTTCTGGAAATCTAACTTTTGTCTTGAGTAACCATATGGCCTTTGCTATCTCGTTCTGCATGATTTTTGTTTTTGGTGAGAACTGATTAAAATCTGTCAAAGTGAACCTAGACCATCCTTCAGTTAGCTTTAATGATAAGCTTGCTAGTGCAAGTGCTTTGGCCAAGGGTGTTTGAAGCTCATCCCCCCTGCCAAGTTCAGATAGAAAATTCTTACTAGCTCTTCTCACTTTTCGAATAAGCTTTTCTCGGCTCCATTTATGTTTGGTTTGCTTTATATGCGGAATGCTTGCTGGGACACCTCTCAGCTTCCTCCGCATAGCATGCAAAGTTTCAGATGGCAAGTCCTCTAATCCTTCCAGTATGTTAACAGCAGCAATTTTGTCAGATTGAACTGTCAGAAAGCAATTCTCACGTAGATACCTTGGATTGTTGAGAAGTTGAGATAGAAGTGACGATATTTCTATGTGGCCGTAATCACGACTTTGATCCCGAAGGACCCTTGGAAGAGATTCTTTTATAACCATTTTCAACTTTTTACGAGTTTTTTCGAACTTCACTGAGCCTCTTGTAAGAAAAACAGCAAGAAGGTAGAGGCCTTTAGTGGTCAAAGTATTTAAGCAACTAAAAATGATTCTTTTCATATTAATTCTGTCAGAAAGCTGCTTGGTCTCTTCATTAGTGTGATCTTTTCTTGCAAAAGCTTGTGCAGCAAAAGTGTCACTTACATAAACTTTTACTGACTCGCAGAATATCTGAAAAAAAAAAACTAAAAATATGAATATCAACTGGTAAGGCTAATCCTAGAGAGCTTCAGTTGAAAGAAAACCAAAAAAAAAACAAGAACTGCATACTTTTAGAACAATTTGTTATTTCTGAGTCAAAATGTTTACAAGTAGTTATAAAGTCATAAAGGCCTAAAACCTGGTTAAAATGAGACAAAGCTATGAATGAAAGACATTTGAATGTCCTGACACATATCAGTTAAAATAAAATGGAAATAAAATTTCAAATATCTGAAAATAATGCAAAATGGTAGAAACTTCTCCAAGTATACTTTTCTAGTTCATCAACAGTCGTCACAGAAATCAACTAACATCGAACTCTGATTATAAAATCAATACTTCAAAGCAACTTACTCACATCATCTTCCCTAAGCAAAGACTCAGGCAGGGACCTATAGAGGCAACGAGAAACCCAATTAGTATGATCATCAGAACAAAAGAACGGCCATCAAGTATATGCCTAATGCAACTTACTTGTCCTTGAAAAGCTCCTCCTGTTGGGATCTAGACAAAGGAAGTCCCAACAACCACCTGAACCAATTTATCAAACATTAGCAACTAAAATAAGCAGCTGATATAATTCATTCAACAAGTCTTCTGTGATGTCTTTAGCTTCGGTCAAGAGAGGTCACTAGAAGGGGTTCTAAAGCTAAATAATTGTCATCTTTAAAAGGTACAACGTATGAATTCAAATCGAGCACATATCACATGGTCGATCTTCAAGAATATCAGAATCTCTAACAACGAAACCTGATGAACAAAAAAAGTTGAAAATGCGAAGAGACGAGAAAACTAACCTTCTTTTAAGAGTAAGGTGCTTCTCTTGGCCCTTAAGGTGTGCCAGTATGGATGCGCACTCACTTTTACAAAATCCCAAGTAATCCTCCATTGCTTCAAATTAGGGTTTCTGATTTAGCGGGAGGCATACAAGAGGGATTAGGGTTTTGTATGCTAATACCAACTAAAATTATAGCCGTTGTTGAAAGGGTTTAAGGAGTCCGTGGCTTAGAATTTAGCAATCCTGTAGACTGGCTAATTATCCTTAATTAAGGGCCGTAACTCTTTGGGTTTTATTTTTCGTTTTTAAATAAATAAATTTACGAATAAATTAACCAAATATCATATCACATGTAAAAGAAGCAAGACTCAAAAGCCGGACTTGATATTTAAATTGGATTTTACTACGGTAGTATAATGGTCTAAATTTATGAAATAATCTTTAAATTTTTTAAAAAATTACAAAATAGTCCTGAATTTTTAACTATTAATTATGTCTCCAAAAATTAAAATAATAAATAATAATCACAATTAATGTGAAATAATAATAATTTTTATATGTTTCATATATAAATAATAACCATAATTTATATGAAAAAGAAAATTATTATCATACAAATATAAAATTAAAAATAATATAAAATATTTAAAACATTACAAATTTAATTTTTATTATATAATAAATAATAATTATATCAAAACATCCAATAAAAAGAATAACAAATATCCTTAAATTTCAAATTATTATAATTTACAACAAGAGTTTGTGATAAGGAAACAACCAAGTAGAATTGAAATATGAAACAAAAACATATATTATTTAATTTACTATCAATTAAA
>JANZXR010000001.1:21806367-21828949 GCA_027575705.1 Erythroxylum echinodendron | reverse complement strand
ATCTTTGAAGATTGGACCGACCGGCCTGTGAGTCATTACGACTGGGCTCGGGCCCAGCACGACCGACCCGACCATATACTAAATTATTATTAATAAATTTTTTAGTGTCCTTTAAATATACTTCTATAACGTTTAAATATCAATTTTTAACACATTCTTAAATTATCATAAACAAAATTACTTACCTGTACTAAATTACTAATTAATAACTTTTTAGTATCCTTTAAATATATTTCTTTAAATTTTAAATATCACTCTTAACACATTCTTACATTATGTTAAGCAAAATTACTTCCTAAATTACTAATTAATAATTTTTTATTGTCATTCTTTAAATATATTTCTTTAAAGTTTAGATATCACATCTTAACACAATCTTAAATTATCTCAAACAAAATTAATTATCAATACTAAATTACTAATTAATAGTTTTTTAATGTGCTTCTTTAAATATACTTCTTTAAAGTTTAAATAAAATTTCAACAATTACTAATATTCTTAATATCATAAAAAATTTAAAATTTATATCTTCTTTTATTTTAAAATTTTACAAGTGTAATCTCTTCTCTTTATAGTATACTTCACTTCCGTAATAGTATATGAAAACTGGAAATTGTATACAAAATGAAATTTCTCCATGTTTTATTAATTTTCTCAGTCTAGAATACTAAAAGCCTTAAGCTTATCTCTTTCTTCTTTCCTTACTTCTCTTACACTCGGTACTACCTAATCCCTATCTATTCTCCTAATCCCAAACCCCGAAACTTGCTATTTATTTATTATGATTTCGATAATTTTATATCATATTATCATTATTAGATGATTATTAGTATTTTCTATTTCATTAATTATATGATAAAAGTAAGTAGTATTGATTAAAATTTTTAAAAAATTTTAGAAAGCGAGTTTGTAAAAGATATGAATCAAAATAATTACATTTCAAAAGAAATGAAGATGTAAAACCTTTAACTTAAAATTTATTAGTTTTATTTAAAATTTTATAGTGAATAATGAATTATCATCAAAATAATCTGCATTGATAATATATGAATTTATTTTAGACTTAATTCAAATGTTTCAACTTGTCTACAGAGTATAATTATCCACTATAAAATTAATCTTTTTATATTTATTATAAAATTATGAAAATATAAAAATGTTACGAAATGTCATAAAATAAAACATTATATTTATTAACTTGATATAAATTCTTTATAATGATTCATGGTAAATTACTATAAAAATATAAATTAAATAAAATAATTTGTAGTTGTATTAATAAAATAATAATTACACACTATATTATTAAATGTACTATTTTAAATAAAATTAAAAAAAGGTGTAGAACCAAATTCTCTCTTCCTCCAAACTGATGTTAATTGAGCATAATTTTTTGGTGCACGGTATTCGGGCTTTAATGCGTCGAGCTTGAGATGTTTAGCATCAGCACGTCTATAACAAAAGAAATCAGAGTGACAATAGCATGGTTAATCTAACCTTGCTGTCAGCTCCAAGACTGCATATTCTTCATAATCCTCTGATAGAAAGTAGAGAGCTTGTTCAAAAGGATCTGCAAGGAGTTTTAGATCGCAGAGTACTGCGATAGTGTTGTAGTAGAATTCTTTCCTCCGTAATTAAAAAAAAAAAAGGTGTGGAACCAAGCTTAATGCTAGTATAATAGTTTTTGTGAACAATTATGAATTTCCTTGAGATATATACTCTATATGTGAGATATCATTTTACCTTTCATTTGTAATTTTGTTTTATCTTTAAGAAAAAGCTCAACTATATTGTTAAGTCATAAAATGTGTAATTACGTGAGATATGAATTTCACAATTGTCAAAATTATTGATTTATGGACATTTATAAATTTCCTTTGGCCTTCATTTGTAATTTGTCTGATCTTAAAAAAAAAAAAGCAACTACATTGGTAAGTTGTAGAATGTGTGTACTTATGTGAGATATGAACTTCACAATTGCCGAAGTTATTGATTTATGGACACTATTGTAGTTAATAGTGAGGATGTAGAAGAAGACCCAGTTGATGAAACAAAATTATGTTCCTAGAATGAGTTGAGCCTTCATCCTCTGCCCACGAAATGGATATGTAAGCTTGGTTTCAAGGAACCCAACTCCGACGCAGAAAGTTTGCGCACCAGCTGTTGCGCATCATGGAAAAGTCAGGTGAAGAGTGCATAGTAAGGTATTGTAGAGAGTGTTGCTTAGTTATGCTTGTGTGTAATGGGATGTAGTTAGTGCTGCAGAACTGATAAAAACATTTGCCTTTTGGTTTGCCCATTGTACATCATCTCCTACGGGAGAGAGATAAAGCTATAAAAATGCCGGATGGGATGTGGGAGGCAGGTGGACAATTTTACTTTCAGATTTTAAAATTTTAATCACTTAATTAAAAATCTTAAAACTGAAATAACAAGATCCCTAAAATTTGGCACTCCATAGCTCTCAAACCAAATTGGAAGGAAGAGAAACTATAGCAATCAAAGTCGTCTTCCTCAACGGATGATTCCCAAGAAAAGGAACTTCTGTTCTACTACAGCCATTGAAAGCACCGGTTGCACATGCTACGGTGCATTAATGGTACCAGATACACTCAACCAATATAACGTTACACCTACCAATATAACGTTACACCTTAAAGCCTATTTCACTCGATGTTCTCTATAATTGTGTTCAATAAGATTGGGTCTGTATGCAACTGCATTCCACTGTTAGCAGACATATCATAATTTTGCTTGGCCATGATGCTCAAAACCCAAGTCGCCTCACCACTTATGTACAGCCAAAAATAATGCATATTGAGGAATCCCCAAAGAAGCTTTTTCTAGTGTATTTAGCTTTCTTGCTGTCAACATTTCAGCAAAATTTTGCTTCATGGTGATATAACTCTGAATCACTCACCCTTATAAGAGCAATCCACAACCGGTCGGCTTTTGTCCTTAAAAGCTCACCATTCTGGATTCAGTGAGCTCCAGGTTTCTTGATTGTAATCAATTCATGCACCTGATTTGCAACAACTATAAGGAATAATTCTTTTCTGCAATTATCATGCTTCAGAATTTCTACGCATTTTCTTCTTTAGTTTATCTTGCTCCCTGTATCTGTCCCGTCTTTCTTCTCTCCGACGCTTTCTCAGCACTTGCTCATCCTTTGCTCTCTCTGCCTCAAGTTCTCGTCTCTTCTGTTCTTCCTTGAGCTTTCGCTTTTTCATCTGCAACCACATATCAGCGATAAATAAAAAATTTCCTTCGAAACACTAAGCTGATTCTACCAAGGCAAAAAGAGACTAAAAACTCCCATGTACATACAGCTAAAAATGTGAAGGTGAAGTGATAATTTAAGCATCATATACTTTTTAGGTCAATTTTCCACATACTGAGTGCTTTCATAAAACCTAACTGCTAATAATTGCATACATGACAGGAGAACCAACTACACCGCCCCACACCGCCATCACATGTAGGTGCTATTCAACATTAATGCAAGCTGAAACTTCCTAATTTTCTCACTCCAATATTGATCCAGTCAAAAGCAAATGCAATTACAAAGAGGATATAAATTCATGGAGTAAGGGCTTTAGTGAAGTAAAAGAATCGTAATCCAGGAACTGCACAATGAAACAAACAGTTGAAAAGGATCATTCAGAAGTTGCTGAAGTACATACCTTATCATTTCTGATCAATTGAAGGTGTTGAACAAGAGCATGAACTTTCCGCTCATGTGGCTCCATGACAACAGCTCTTCTATTTTCAAGAAGTGGCCGTTTTCGACTTGGTACATCTTTGGGTTTGGATGCAAATGGTAGGCTCGCCTGTAGTGACTTGGGAATCACCAGTGGATTGAATTTCCTTGGTTTCCTTTCAATTGGCTGAAACAATCAAATATCCGATATGAAACGGGTTACTATGGGGGTTGGTAGAACAGTAATTATAGACTAAAAAAGGCTACCAGCCACATAACAGCAACTACCTTGTAGAGTGAATCTTTATTCAGAGGAACAGGAAGATTGTGTTCCCTCCTCAATTCAGCCACAGTTTTCATCCCTTGCCAGGTCTTATTGCGAGGTTGTAAGGCTGTAGTCAATGGGTTGTAAAACTGAGGAACTTCAACTTGAGTCCATGCACGAAGAAAAACAATGTCACTCATCAGAATTCTGTCCTCAAAGGTGCAGCGAGCAATCCCTTCCCTTGGTGCCCCTCCCTTTTTTTTGGGTAGGTTACCAATTTCTTCTTTTGCAACCTGCTTAGAAGAAAAGCAAATAGCAGCTTTTTCAGTTTTATAAAATGTAAAGCACATGCAACAACTAAACCAAGAACTATGATAACTGAACAATAATTCTCAAATTAATTCTCTATAATTTGAGTTATCAAGGAAATCTAGAACTTCAATTTAACAGTTAGAGAAATGAAACAGCTTCCTCAGGAATCCAATGGTAAAATGAAGAAAATAGTGCAATTATTCATTTACCTTTTTGACCTGCCCCCGGATCCCACTGACAGTTCGAATTGCAGCACCTTCAAAGCGAGCAACCTCAAGATCTGATGTAAACATGCTTGTAATAAGTGCAGTCTTCTTGAATATCTTGCAAGGGTAACCAACCAGTTTGATTTTCTTTACTATTTTTGCTGCATGGTTAAACTCGAGCACAACTGCTGTGGCTGTGATTCGAAATGGTGCCTGAAAATCAAATGAAACTAATTAGGGGCAGAAGAAAATTTGACAATTCGTGGAAAAAGGAAAACTTTACCTGCAAAAGAACAAAAAGCAATATATTTCACCATCCAAATAATAATAGACAAAAAGCTGTCTCGAAATAACATTTCAAGCATGCATTTTAAAAAGACAAAAAGGGCATCCAACCACTAGACATTACTTCATTCAAACAGACAAAAAAGAAAGATGATGAAAGAAAATTTGCCTTGCCAGATTAGATTCTAATGAATATTTTTCAGGCAAGGAACAGATATGAACAGAACAACAAACCTAGCTAAATCTCCAACCACATTCAACTATTGTCCATACCTTTGCTATCAGCTTCAACATAGGATCAGTTTGATCATTACGTCAGATATCCATTCACACAATTGTATCTCCACATCGGCACATTTAGATAAAAAATTATTCCACTAATACAGGTAACTTGAGGACCTTATCTGGATCTCTCAACTTCCATGTAAATATGTCTGAAACTAGTTTGTCATTATCATTTTCTGTATGAGATCATGTTTTCATTTTCAGGTTTCAAATGATGATATCAACATGATATGTTTAAAGAAATTAGTTATAATTCATAAGCCTGTATGTCTTCACTCTGCAAATGATCCAAAATACATACAAAATTAAGGTGATAGACTACAAAAAGGTTATTCTCCAAGACTCTCCAACTTACAAACGAGAAGTACCAACTTGACCTGCTTTTGCAATATGACCCACTGATTATCTATGTTCATTTATCGCCAACAGAACATGAAATTCCCAAGGATCAAAATAAAATTTCCCAATTTAAGAATGACGAAAGAAATGTTAACCTGATTGTTTGATAGGCTCTGGACAGCAACTATTCCAGTGTGAGGAGGGGCTAAGGGGCCCCAAAACATGGCAACACAGTGCATGTGCTCTGGAGTGTATTTAAGCATGCGAAGCCTTCCATTGCAATCTTCAATGGCATAGACAGGAGTGGTTTGGTACCGCCTCCAACCAATAGAGACAATGATAGGGTCTCTTGTCTTCAACACTTTCCCATGCCATCTATGGCGTTTTAACCTAGCCTGGAAGAAAAGAAATCAGAATATTTAATAACTGATAGGAAACGCTACATGATCAATAGCAGCAAACTGCAAAATATTGATCTCTGTTTTTTTTTTTGCACTTATTTCTTCTCAAAACTCAGAATATTATCAGCTTTATTACAAGTTTTTGAGTTTCACCTTTTGCAGCCGTATAAAAGCATTACAGGAAGGGAAGATGACATTTCTAAAATTGTCAATTTTACAATGCTATTCTTCCACAAAAACCAACCTTTTACATTCTCTAAATTTTTTTGACACAGACTGAATTGTTTTGTATGAAGACTTGAGAAAAGATAGCAGTAAATCTACTCAGAGCACTATCGTAAAAACCTTCGCTGATAGAAGGAAAGTAACTGCACCTTAAATTTCCTATGCTATCCAAGTAAAAGTTCAAAACAATTTTAAGCAGCATTAACGTCCTAAATGACAAACCATTTGACATAGAAGAAATCAGTAACGCATGAAATTATACAAAGAAAAAGAGAAAATAATTGTGCTAATAGCATTAGATAACTGTTTAACATTTTCGAACCTGCATGTATCCAACATTCTCCTCGCCAAGGCCAACACCTCCGACCAGAAGTGGATGAAAAGGATCAAAATGTTCAACCATCTCAAAAGGAACACCATGAACCTCCAACCTCAGATACATCCCAGTCCGAAAGCCTTCTATCTCTAACCGAGTCTCGTCATCAAGATCATCAAGTTCAGCTATATTTCTTTGTTTTTGTAGCTCAATCTCGTCCTTCAACTAGAGAAATTAACCACCGCAATCAAGTACAAGTCACTAATCCAAACATTGGTAAGCATATTTGTTTTAATGTGTATCAAAAACCTTACCTTGTCAAAATATCCACCTTCACTAGCTTGACCCCTGTGAAACTTAGTTCCATCTTTCCCATCAGCTTCCTCCTCTGGTGATTCAGATCCATCATATGTAATCTAAAATTAAGGTCACAAAAGCCAATTTTACACATAACATAGAACACACTTCTGGTTCTGAAGTCAGCTGGCACAGCTCTCGTCCATCATTAGATAGAGATAACATATGGCACTAGAGATCACAACAAACCAATCTAACTTATAAAATCCACTGTTATGAAAATTTAATTAAAAGGATATTGAGCATCAAATTTTGCTCGAAGAGCAAGTTTTTTCAGCCTTCTCTCCTCGACTGCTGCATCATCTTCATTCTGCAACCCACCGTTGCCGGATTTATCCATCTTAACACTCTTATGCTTCTCACCTGTTTCTAAATCCTCAAAATCACCATAGACTGAATCATCATCATCATCGCCATTAGCCTCAGAGATTTCATTTCTTTCAGCAGCTTTTGACCAATCTCCAGTGACAAAGCGGTTACGGATACTTTCATAAACCTCTTCCTCTTTCCAATCTTTGAGGTCTCCATAATTTGTAAATTTAGAACAGTCCTCAAAATTGAAATTAGTACCATCCAAACCTTCTCGCGATTTCTGAAATAAAGAAACAAATGTATATAAAGTCTGATGAAAACAGAGAAGGAAGGCATATTTTCTATCAGCTTACTTAGCACATATTATCCGAAAATGTCGTCCAAAGTGTTGCACCAACCTTGTTTCCTTCACCTTTTGGCTTGAAAAACTCATCTCCATCACTTTCTTCCCCATCACCATCATCTTGATTGCTATTCATCGGTGTTACAGAAAAAGATGAAGGTTTCCCATATACATGCTGCATAAGACTAATATTTTGTCTTGAGAGAGTCCTTTCCACCAGTGACTCTTTCCACTTTGAATCATTTCCCATATCATCTTCTAAAATATAATATAAGAAAATAAGTCACACATCCTATGCGATTTCCATGTAAAAGAGCAACCTAAAGTATCTTTGAACAGTTATACTTCAATAGTATCACATCTATTGATGAAAAATCTCAAATATTTTATGAAGGTTGTGATAAACATTAGAAGATGCAACTTCTAAAAGTTTGCGGGAGAAAGTACCATCCTTATCATGATCCTCTATACCTTCCTCGGAAAATTCTGAACCAGAATATGATTGCTTACTGCCACCAGCACCATCATCACTATCAGCATCATCATCCGAATCCTGCAGAGTTAAATGGTATAATCATTGATAAATAAATACATCAAAAAGATGCAAAATGATTCATTATGACACAAAGTGAATTCTTTTTAATGAAAAAGTGAAGAAAAGAGTACATTAAGTCTTTGGTAAGTGGCTAACTCAGATTAACACCAAGAAGTCACCTCAACTACAAGATCTGTACTTGAAAGATCTATTTTGAAGTTGTGACTATGAGAGTAAACTTCTTTATAATGTGGCTTCAAGAATTACCACAGTAATTACTTATCAGAGGAAAAACTGATAATATTACATTATATTCAACACACGAAACAGAAAAGATCCTTAAATTCCTTTCTTTGACACATGATATTGCATCAAGAAAATAGAGCACCGCATTTTACCTTTAGATCAGCTTCATTTCCAAACATAGCTTTTCTCCTAATCCTTCCATCATGAAACTCAGATTTTTCCTTAAGTTGATCCTTGAAATTCACTCGCCGTTTTGGAAGATCACCATGCTCTACATCCAAACTATCATTTCCTGCATTTTTCATTGCATCCTCCAATGTAGACTCGTCCTGATCTGAAGAATCTGAATCATCCAGATCTTGATCATCACTTTCGTGAGATAAGTCATCAGGTTCTATATGATTTGTCTGCCTATCTTTCGAGTCGATCTGGGTCTCAGAAGAAACAGTAGGATTTCGGCCGAAAAGGGTAATGAAACTATTCTCCAACTTTTCATCTATTGAATACTTTGTGCTTTGTAACGATTTCACCAAGGTTTCACCAACATCTCTCTCCTTTCCTACTATTAAGATCATATAACACTTTGATCAACGGATTGCAACTAGGAAATTGACATAACTTGGAAAAATCTCTATCAACTTTTGGAAAAATCTCTATCAAGTTTAAGATATATTATTTACAATCAAAAAGGAAAGTAAGTCTTGAGGTAATCATGGACACCATAATTGTACTCTTCAAGCAAATGATTAAAGCAAGACATGTGATTACAGATAAAAAGCAATATTTGTAACAAAATTGTAAGGAAATGTAAACCTTTGAGTGCCTTTCCACCATTTTCATCATCAACTTTTGAGAACTGGACAAAATGGTCATTTATGTTAATGTAGACTGCGTCCTTATCATACAGCAGATCCCCAAGCCCAGACATTGGAGCATAAAAGAGCTTTTCCTTGTCCCGCAGCCCCTTCTTTTTGGCAGCTGATGGTAGAGGGCATGGATCAGCCAAGGCAGTAACACCAGCCAAATGATAATCACCAACACCAGCAATATGTACCTATATGCAGACTATCTCATTAGATCATAATTCAAGGAGAAAAGACAAGGACTGGCTGTTCTGATGGTATATGTGAGACATCTGAAAAGCTTATTTTGTAAATTTTGAACTAAAACAAATCAAAACTAGGGCTCAAGTTTAATTTGGTCCAACCAGAAACTTTATTCTGAATTTAACCAAATAATAAAATATAAATGTTTAAGTTACTTTTTTGTAATTGTTTAACTAAAGTATAGAACTCTTAACATTCAAACCATGAGAAGCACATCAATCATAGACAACTCCTAAAATATGCTTGAACAAACGCTGTATGGTTGTTATAAAATAAATAAACTAAATGAAAAGTTACAGTTAAGAGAGCACACCTTTGTTCCTTTCTTCAGATTACAGCCACGCAAATACCCATATAATATCACATTCCTATCACATTTACTGTTCAGATGCACTATTTCAGGAGGAGTTACATCTTCAAAGCGATCCACCAAAACGTATGGATGGGAAGTTCTCCAGGACAGCGGATGAAATTTCATGACAGAAATAAATCGTGCAAGGTTATGAACTTCACGCTTAGAATACCTGTTCATTTAGGCAATTTTTCAAATTAATGAAATTTCTACAATGACCTAATATATAAAATTACACATAATAACATATATGTGAATTCAGTATACTTACTTCCCATGAATAAGGCCAGACAAGTAGAATAACTTTGCCCCATCATATATTTCAGTCCAGAAACGGTGCTTGAGACGTTGCTTTGTTTTTTTCAATTTCTTAGCATCATTAAACTTATCAAGGTGAGTAAGGACCCCCATAACCTTTGGGAATCCATGAACTTGCAAAATGTTTAGAAATTCAAAAGTTTCCTGCATCATAAAAGAATATAAAATTAAGTACTTGCTATCCTATAATGGAGGCTAATCCATACTCTCAACTCCTTTGCACCTCAGAAAAGAGGGGAGATTCAAAAGTCTTAAGAAAATGGCTTTTCTTTCAGCAGAAAAATATAAGTAAGCACAACCATGGTCCTGTTACTACAATATCAGCAACTAACAACTGGCGACGAATCAGCAAATCAGATTTATAAATTTATACAAAACCATAATTTAGTTCTACAGAAAGTTAAAACCATTTGAAAAAGTGTTCATAATTCATTGCATGAAATGAAAAAGAGAATGCTAAGAAGCAGACGTCATACACAAATCACCTCACCATTTCAAAACCGTAACTTCCATCTATCAAAAGGAGTGCTAGATCAGCAAACTTCGCACAATCAATCATACCATTTATGTCATTTGGGCATTCAACAAACTGAACTCTTCGCTGCTTGCCTAAAGAAATAATTAAAGAACCCAGTGAGCTCCAAAACACAACAATGATAAAATATCCTTTTGCATTTGTACCTTGTGAGAATAATGCAAACCCACACCTGATACAATAGTTATTGGTCCTCGAACCTCAGGCAAGTTATGCTTAGTGTAATGCTTTACAAGACACTTTATCAGAAGTGACTTCCCTACCTGCCACCAAATTTAGAACCCAACATTAAAGAGATGAAATTTCCATTTTTTCAAGGACAAGCCATGCATCGTGTTTAAAATTTTCATTCTCATAAATTAGCTTTCAATTCTATTTTAACCAATGAAATATAAACTCCATGTCTTCAGAAGTTCAAATTTTCTACAACTAAAAGAGAAAAGGAGGGAAGTTCTCCCCAGAAGTTCAAAACTTTACAGATTATATCATTTAACAAATACCATTATGATTATAAAGTAAACAAAAGCACCAAACCTCCTAAGTGTAACAAACAGTGGTACTAGCATAATACCTGAGGCGGTCCGTGCACAACTACAACATAAGGAGCCGGTTCGCCATAGGTTCGATCAATAATTGGCACGTGAAGCCGTTTCTGCTCTTTCTCTACCGCTCTTGATTGTAACCGCTTGGCCTTTACAGCAGACCTAAAAGCGAATGCCTAAACCAAACACATTAAACACACAATACTTATGCAAGTTATTTCCTCCTAAACATTCACAAACACAAACAAACTGAACTATTAAAGTCAATGCAAGAACAGAAGTTTATACAAGAAAAACGAAAAGACACCTTAGGGTTTTGTTTGCTCTGATCTCCTGCGGTATCTGCAAGCTGTTTCTTCCTTTTCTTATCGGATTTCGAGTTTTTCTTGGCAGATGGACCAGCCTGGCGCGAACGGTGAGCCTTGTGCGACTGCTCAAGGCTGCCGCCATCCGCAGCCATTCTCTTCTCCGGTTAACGGAACAAACAAAAGAAGAAATTTCTCGGGAGGGCCTTCACGGAGAGAAGTGATACCCTGTGACGAGGAGACTTGAGTATAAAAACGAAGAATTTGACTGGCATAAAGCACCGTAGGAAATTAGTAGGGTTTTGACCACTCCCAGCAAACGCTGTCGTTTTACATCTGATTTTTTACATTTTCAGAATTTCATATAATTCTTTTCGTATTTATTTTATATTTAAAATATTTATTTTTTAGAAATTTAAAATTTTAATATAATATCATCTTTAACTAATAAAATGAAATAAAAATTTTATATATTAAAAATAATCAATCATTTTTAAATATACAATAATTAGAATAAAAATTAAATCAAAAAAATTATTGTAATTAATTATAATAAATGATTGATTTCAACTTTTTTTTTTTACTTTCTATCTTTTCTATATTAAAGAAATGAAAACAAGTTTAAGATTAATTTAAAATCTCAATTTATCTAAATAATATCTTTTAAAAAGAAATAAACTTATAATTTAGTTGTCCTGAATATACCTGATAATGATTAGGATTTTAATAGTTTCTTAACATAATTAGCTGAAATCTTATATAACTTATTTAGTTTCAATAACAACAATGTTTATTGGGAATCTGGCTGATATACGAGATATGTGGAGACTTAGAAGTACGCAAAGTTATATCTAATTACTGTTTCCAAACAGGCTGTATGTAACTTATTTAACTTAAATAAATCATATCTTTTTTATTTTTTAATTATTATTAAATATTTATTATTATCATCATCGTTATTATTATTTATTTTTTTATGTATTTAATTTTATTTGTTTATGTATTTTAATTTTATTTATTTACTTTCATTACTTATTTTTTTTATTATTACTATATTACTTTTTTCTTCATGTTATAATTATATGTAGGTCCACTAAAAATAGCCTTTTTATTCTGTGAGATTAAAACTGCTTATTATTAGACTTCTCCAAGCTTCAATTTATTACGAAATTTCGGACTGTGTAATAATAATGAAAATAGTTAGAGTAAATTTATGTTCAGAACTTCTTTTGTGATTAATTTATTCATGATTTAGATTTATTATTTTTATAAATTTGTATTAAATTATAGAGTATTTGATTCAATTTAAATGTGTATTTATCTATATAAATTCATGAAAGTTTAAAAATTTAAATATTTTAAATCTATGATTAAATATTGTCTTAACATGAGCTTAATATTAAGGCTAGACGTGCCTTGACTATTTTGAATTGATCAAAATCTTTTATGAACTTTCTCAAAATATAAATTTCAAATAATGTACTTTTGGAGGCTATTTATAAAGTTGCCTGAATTTGAAATACCAACTATATATGAGAAGTATTTATGCACAAAATGAAAATGTTTTTAAAACCCACCCCACCCGACTCTGTACCTTCTTCTTCCTCTCTTTGTTTTTTCTCTCACACACACTCTCTCTCTCTTCTTCACCATCATCATCTTTTTTTATTATTAATAATATAATATTTAAATTTATATAGTAAATAATAGTTATTTTTTTACAAAGAATAAATATGTTAAAATGAAAATTAAAATGGCTCAAATTTTAGTATTTCTTTTTAAATTTGTTAATCTAAATATAACTATATTTTATTATTAACAACAATTACATATTAAGACATATATATATATATATTGAAAATTAAATATTAAGATAAAAATATATTTTAGTATTGATAATAATTATTCTTTTATTTGATATTTTGATTTAATTATTATTTATTATATGATAAAATATTAATATTTTAAATACTTTGTATTGTTCTTAATTTTATATTTATATAATGATAAAATAATCTTTTTAATATTAATTGAAGGTATTATATATATGTAGAATATATGAAAAATAAATAAAAATTTGTTATTTTAATTTCTATTATTTTGTTTTTTGAAATAAGGTTGGTTTAAATTATATAGTACAATATTGAGGATTATTTTACAATTTTAAAAAAATTTAAGGACTATTTTATAAATTTTAAAAATTGTTCAAAACTGTATTTGATATTGACTGGTATTAGTACAATACTGTATAGAACCGAACCTTATACTAGGTTCGATATGGTATTATTGAAAAAGGCAGAAGTAGGGGAAAAAATAAATTAACAATTGTCATATGAAAAAATTAAGGTGGAGAACAGTTATTTTTGACTCACATTTATATATGACAATGAATTTGAATCGGTTTTATCATAAAAAATTTAAAACGTTTAATTTTTTAGTCACATTTTTAATTTTTTAATTCGATTTATTTTAATAATTCATGATATTAAAGCCGACCAAATAATTAATCGATCAATTTTTATAAATTAATAAAATTTTAAAGATTAATTTATTTTTATCAAATATTTTTAATTAAATTTTAAAATTTTTAACTGAATAAAATAAATTATTTAATTTTATTTACCATTTAACTAATTTTATGAAAGCGTAATTTCGGTTTAACCTTTTAACTTTCATTCTTATTTTCAAAACATATGATAAAAAAAAAGAATAAAAATGAAAACATTAGCAGAAAAGGGAAGAGCATGCTCCATTTGATTGTGATCCTTTAGCTTTTCAGAAATAAAAGAGGAGCAAATAGAATTATAATAAAAGGCTCTTCTTTTTCATCTTACAGAGGCCACAACAAGCAAGATTAGTCATGAAGAAGAACGACGACACAAGCAACAGCAATTCAAGTTTGGATTCGAGATTCAATCAAACACTCAAAAACGTACAAGGGTATATACAAGGAATTGTTTTGCATACACTCACCCTTGCAAATTATTGGTTTTGAGCATGGTTTGAGATGCCCATTTGGCGAAATGTCTCAGATCTTTCAACGTTTTATTGAAATTCCTAGATTTTAGTGCACCGAAAAATTCTCATCGGGTTCCATCATTCCAAGAACGAGCTCTTTTGTTGCTTTGGTTTTACTTTTGTTAGATTTGAGATCCCATTTGCTTGTGATTTCTTAATTTGATGCTCGGATTTGATGGTGGGGTTGATGAGATTTATATGATATTCGCTAGCTTTGGTGAATTTGATAAATCTATTGGCAAAGGCGCTTAGCTTATTTCCTTTTTATCTATTCGATGAAGGTTGCTCAAAGGGCGCAGTATTCCTGGTAAAGTATTACTAACCAGGAGGTCGGATCCTCCAGAGGAGCTAAGTCCACAAGACCGTTCTCCAAGTTTTGGGAGGAGCTTTTCTGGAAATGATGCTGGAACTAGTGATCGTATGGACAAGGCGAGAGTGGTATATTGAATCTTTCAAGTTGTGAATTATTGCCTCATGTTTAGGATTTACTCCGTCAATCTTTAGCTGTTTAGATTTCTATGAGAAAAATCTTATCCGTATTGCATTTGCAGGCTGAAGCTGGTAGCATTAGTAATCCAAATAGTAGTCCAAGTGTCGTCAAGTTAAAAAGTACAAATTCCAATATTGAGACTATGTCAAACGAAGTACAGAAGTCCCCCATCGGAGCCAGATCTACAGATTCGGCACGAGTTATGAAGTTCAATAAGGATCTATCTGCCTCAATGATCATTTTAGGTACGTTGCTGTGTGCAGCTTTTCTAGATCTTTCAGAAGCTTTTTTTTGTTCTTTTTTCTGTCAGGACCTAGTGAAATCGAAGTGCTGAAAACTGAAAACTTGTTTGTCTCTTCTATTTCATTGAAGATATTGAACAACCAGTATACAGCATTGAACAAATGAGAATTTTGTCAGTAGCACATGTTAGGTAGTAGTTCTTACAGAAACAATCTATTGGTAACGAGCTTTGTGAGGGCAAACTGGACGTGTATATGAACATGAAGACATGGTGCTTCTGTAATCTAATGTGATACTTCACACAATTTGTTGCATCCTATTTCTTTCTTTTATTTTTGTCAAACCAATGAAACAGTTGGCGCTGCATACTTTTTGCATGGTCCTTTTAGTTTTTTTTTATTAGATTAGTATTTTTATCTCAATTAATGGTGGCTTTTAACATGCAATTCAGGTGGACAACTGAATGTGTTTGTAAAGAAAATTTGCTTGTGGTATCACCATTAATGGGAGTTAATCTGTATCTTCCAGTTTCACATATATATACTAACTTCATATGCTGAGCAATGTCATCTATTCTTTCATGGATGAAAGTATTCCTTCTTTTTCAATTTTTAATTTCTTAAATTCATATCCAGAGAGGTTGCGCGAATTAGCCTGGAGTGGCGTACCACCATATATGCGTCCAACTGTGTGGAGGCTTCTCTTGGTGCGTCTGTGCATTCAACAACATTTCCCATTCATATTTATCCAATTTTTATGTTGCTTAGTGAATTAATGTATTTGGTGTGATTTTCTTTTCATTATGATGCTAGTATAACATAACTGCTGCTCATTTTCACTGCTTCTTGTATAATGTGTTGCATCCACCACTGGAAGTTTTTCATTGTTACTCTTTGCTGATAAGGAAGTTGGATATTCATATAGCTGGTTAATTTATATCATGTAATATGTTTCATGATAAGTATAGACAATGGGGAACCTAGTCTCATGGGCACTTGCCTGCCCTGTGGACCCATATGTAAGAACAAGTACGGATTGTTTCTCTAGATATTTCATTAGGATTAGGGTGGAGTGTCCTCAATCAGGTATAGAGTATGTAGATAGGAGTTGTTTTATTCTGTTTCAGCTTAGTCATCAGTACCTAGAATGTACCTGGAAAATTAAATTATGAAAAAATTTGAGCAGACTTGTGGATATCTGTTCTTGTTTCATAGAGTTTCTACACTGAGATTGACTTTACAGATGTGACTCTATGATACTGGTATCACTGAGAAATGGAGTAAATGTGATCTTGGATTTGAGCCTTAGTCATCTGAATTGATGTTGTAACAATGCATCTGAGTCGACACCTAATCGGATTGCCAAATCTCAAAATCTTCATGATTTGCATATTCTAGAACAACCATGTTTGGTATCTTTAGTTTTATTCATTATTTAATATTGGACCTTTACAGGCCATGTGTATCTCATCTATACATTGTGCTTAGTATGCTTGATTGGCTGTTAATTTCAAGTTATGATAATTCTTTTAACTTGTACACTGAATAAATAGCAGCATCTTGTCATTGGGCAACCTATGCTTTTATTGTTGCATATTTAAAATTAAAAAATAATTAACTGACGACAGGGATATGCACCACCTAATTCAGATAGAAGGGAGGGAGTTCTTAAGAGGAAACGGCTCGAGTATCTTGACTCAGTTGCTCAGTTTTATGACATCCCAGATACTGAACGTTCAGATGATGAAATAAATATGCTTCGGCAGGTACTTGCATTGATGCTTGAATTTTAGAAAATCACTTTTGATTTCCTGTATGCCTTTTTTATCCTCTTTTTTTCCTTTACCTTTTAGATTTCTGTTGACTGTCCAAGAACTGTACCCGATGTCAATTTCTTTCAGCAACCACAAGTTCAGAAATCTCTGGAACGTGTTCTCTATACATGGTTAGATATCGTGGTCAAAACATTCAAAATGTACCCCTTGCTTGATTGGAGTTGTTATTGTTTGCTCAAATTGAAGACTGTATACATAGTCATCTGGACTTGTTCCAATGATTTCTGAAGATCTTCCGTTCCAATTGTTGCTTTTGATCGTAATGTAATTTCTCCTTAAATTATGGGACATGCTCTGTGATAAATTTTGTTTTGTCGGTATGAATTTGCTATATATTAATTATGAAGGGAACTGTGCATTTACTTGTGTAGATGTGTTTTGGTTAGGGATATTTGATTAGGTTCTCTTATTTTGTGCAATAATTTGTAGTTCTCTGTTTGGCCTTAGACTTCATAAGAATTTGTATCCCAATTTTGTTGGTTGCTGTAAGATATAGCCTTTTAATTTGAATCAATGCACCATGTGGCAGTTCTTGGATATAATTCTTAGTACTTAATTTCTGATTTAGCAGCAGAAAAAATGTGCTTATGCTTCAGTTTTTGAATGTCTGGATATTTGTTTTGTTATGTTAGTGGTAACCTGTTTTATTTTTTTCCAGTGCTAATGTTTCTTGATTCCTTAACAGGGCTATTCGTCATCCAGCAAGTGGATATGTTCAGGGGATAAATGATCTTGCTACACCATTTTTAGTTGTTTTCTTGTCCGAATACTTGGAAGGAGACATAGACAACTGGTCAATTTCTGACCTATCACCTGATAAAATCTCCAACATAGAGGCTGACTGCTATTGGTGCCTGTCAAAGTTGCTAGATGGCATGCAAGACCACTATACCTTTGCTCAGCCAGGGATACAGAGATTGGTATTTAAGTTAAAGGAATTGGTGAGGCGAATTGACGGTAAATACAATTTGTATCTTTTATCTTGAGGCTTAAGATCTGGGGCATATTTTGCTTTCTTCGCTGTGTATCAGATTGCAGAAGCAAATCTTTTTAGTTGTACAAAAATTAGCTTTCATGTTTTGTTAATTCCTCGATGAAATATCTCACCTTACCTACTTCTGATGCTAACCATATAACAGAAATTAGTTAAAACTTCACACTTTTCCCACTCAATTGTGCATACCTATTGAGTAGTATGTTGTTGTGGATGTCAACAGAACCTGTTTCGAGGCACATGGAAGAGCAAGGGCTTGAATTTCTTCAATTTGCTTTCCGTTGGTTCAACTGTCTTTTAATACGCGAGGTTTGATTTCTTTGTATCACTAATTTGCGCAATAATGTTATGTCTGTGTTTGAAGTTTGTGCATATCACACAATTGACAAAATTGGACTACAGTATGATATTGATGTTACTTTCAATTCCAAATGAGGCAATTATCCAAACTGCTTTTAGGGTATTATTCTTTGGCTGATGACATTTCTGTGCTTCATCAGATACCTTTTCATCTTGTTACTCGCCTCTGGGACACATACCTTGCTGAAGGGGATGCTTTGCCGGATTTCCTTGTGTACATATTTGCAAGTTTTCTCTTGACGGTGAGTGACATAGGGACTTTTTTTGGACCAACACAAGTACTTTAGTCCATATCAAAACTTGTTATAAATTAATGAGTCAGGTGATTTATTATTCTTTAACATCTCAGAGTACTTTTCAGTTAAAAAGAAAGCTGCAAACAGCATAATGTGGTTGACTCATTGGCATTTTGAATTGCTTTTACGAACATAGCATATTTGCAATGGTTTACCATTTCACATTACTAAGAGTGGTTTGAAATGCATCAAAAATGCTATTTAAGCACTAGAAACTGGGCAGTTTGCTGGTTGAGAACTTGTGTTTAAATGGTTGTCGTGCCTTCAATCTTCTTATGGTTTAAGCTTATGTTTTCATGTCTAGTAAGAGGGTTTAAATTTCACTGTCATAAAGGTCTTTTGAACCTAATTTCTTTACTCCGCTGTTACAATTGTCTTACCTTAACTCCGCTGTTACAATTGTCTTAGTGGTCGGATAAGCTCCAGAAGCTTGACTTCCAAGAGATGGTTATGTTCCTTCAACACCTTCCAACTCAGAACTGGACACACCAAGAGCTTGAGATGGTGCTTTCTAAAGCATTTATGTGGCATAGTATGTTCAACAGCTGTCCAAGTCACTTGGCTAGCTAGATGCGATCTTATGACTATATGTTAACAGCCTCAGCCAGTTTTCTCTAACTGATCTTGTTTGTTTCCCTCTATTTTGGTTCCTTTGAACTGTTCGACTGTATTTTGCCAATTCTAATGGAGACTACCAACCAGCTGTCTCTCATTTGTGTTGTAGCTGCAAAATCTTTGAACTTTGAAGAATTTCCTTGTATATTTATTATTGATTGGAGAAAGAAGAGTTTTTCTTTGTACAAAAGGAAAGAACTTTTGAGATATGATTAATGGGAGCTCACTGTTGAGAAGCCTTCACTCCGTTCCTTTTTTCCCCTTTTACAACTGCTGATCCTTAGTGGACCTCCTTGACTTGTCCAGCATTTGGACTATCCTTGATGTTTGTTTTCTTCTTTCGCCTGCGTTCTTAAACAGTGCATTTAGCATGGCAATTTGCATGTTGGTATTTTTCATTTGGGAGTGTGATCTTCTTTATCGGAGTTTCATTATCTCCAATCTAAACATCAGATTCTGCACCTCTTCTTCAGCATAAAACAACCCCAGTAAACGCTGTGTTCTGTTAAAGGAAAATATTGTGTACGACTGGTACGAACTATCGGACATGGATTGAATTGTTTCCCGACGCGCCGTTCGGAAGTAACCGGCTCCTCTAGTACTGTATCTTTCCAAGATGTAGCTCCACTGGGGAACAATCTTTTTAACATAAAAATGTAGATAAAAACAGAACTAGAAGGAACATCTTCCAAAATTTTATGCTCGTACATCTTTCGATTTGGTTTAAATCAATGGGTGCAACTACAAATTGAGTTTGGGGAAAGGTTGATATGGGCTGTCAAAAATCTAAAATGGAACTATTAAGAGAGAAAATTATTAATGGAAGCAATAATAGATAATGACAGTACTACTACTGGAAGCATGTTTAAGCTTTTGCTAACAATGTTTACATTTCTTGAAGTTGTCAGATCTCTGTTAAACTTAGCTTCTTCTCATATTAGATATTTAACAAATATAATGCATGCTTCCTTCCATATCAGCTGGGACCATGCTCTTCAATTCTTCAGTTCTTTGTTACTCCGGCGTATTAGGTGATGTTCCTTAGTAAGGACCAGTTGGTAGACAGGTCAACAAGAGTACTGCCATCAGAGTGGAGATTACAGTTTCATCGTAAACAAAATATATGTTCATGTTGCAACATCCATACAAGTTTAAAAGAATGCAGCTTTGCCTAGACTATTAGAAGATTTCAGAATTTAAAGCCGACAAAAGTGTCAGAAAATCGGGACAGGATCTAATTCTAACCTCAGTAGAATAATTACAAAACTTTATCGTATTTTAATTTTCTGAAAACCAAGATCATTTTAATTCTATAAAATGATTAACAATTAAATCATAATAAAGTAAGAATCTTAATTCGTACCTTATTTCGAAGCTTGATCATATTCTTATTGTATCCTTCGAACTGTTTCTGAAACTGATCCATCTTAATCACCATAGCCACATAAGTATCCAACCTCTAACTGTATCCACTTAACAGATTGAGAGAATTATATAACTCTTATAGAGAGGGTTAAGCAATAGCTTCATTTAGAGCTTAAATCTATTTATAATAAGTTTTGAACATTTTGGTAATTTCATTGAAATTAAATTTTAATTTCAATTAAACCAATTACGCTCAAATAAGATCCAATATCTCATATTGATCCATATTTATTAAATATTTCATATTTAATTAAGAAGTTTCTTAAAATTTACAATAAATTCCAACTTGATTAAAAATATCAATGTCCTCTTCAATCCATTCTTTATGTGTGACCTATTAGGTTCTTAAATATATTGGCAATGATTATAAATTATAATTATAATTCATAATTAAAATTAGATAAATTAAAGTTTCTTTTAATTTATCTTTAATTTTTCAATTAAAAAATTTATAATCATATATCAATATTGACACCTAGCAACAAATCATAACCTCTTAAATATTTAAGAATATCAAAGTAATTTTGACTAACTTTTCTGTATATAATTTTTCCATATAATTCAATTCTCTCATTATACAATGTTTCGATTGGACAAAGCATATAATTAATTTTTACTCTTTTTGAGTCCAGTCATATTAGTTCTCCTACATTAGCTATTGATTCAATTAATGATATTTGTAAACTATACACAAAGCATCATTATATCTCGGCCAAGGATTTCTCGAATCAATAGTAATTGAAAACAACGAAACATTCTCTCTAATTACTTGATGATGATGAATTCTATCTTCATCATGTTGGATTATTAATGTCTTATGTAATAAACGTTTATAAAGCTTAATACCGACATGATGGGTGTGGTAAGTAAGGGGTGGTTTTCCCAAAAACCACTTATAAACTATTTAAGTTGCTTCTGCCGATAACCATCAAATAAGGAGAAAATACATAAGTGACAAAGAAAGTAGAAAGAATAGAAACAAAGAAGAGAATCAACATCAATCAAATTTATGGATCAAGGTACGATAATTTATATTTGAGAATTATATATGTTTAAGATCCTATATAATCGTATCATGAAGAGAAAGTTTAACATGTGGTGTCAGAGCATCTGGTTGTGAACAGTATGATTCTTTACTATGTTTTCGGTTTTGAAAATTTTCATGTTTTTCTATTTGGACAAAATTGATATATATATATATATATACTACACAATTTTTATTTTTCAAGTACGTGAGAAATGCATGTGTTTTCTCGGTGATGATCTAGATGCTATCGGTGATGATGTTTCCCTTGATGGCATAAGATAGCGTCGATGACTGTTGCATTAGCCATGTGTGCGGCTGGTGTGACAACGCATCATTGCTATTATGTCATTGATTGTTTTAATAAAAGATGCATGAACGTTCGTTGGCTGCTTTAATAAAAGATGCATGAACGTGAACAGTGTATGCATGGTGTTAATAGTATTAAACAATAAAAGATGAACAGTGCATGCATTTATGTTAGTGTACGTGAATGGTGTTAATTTAATAATATTAAACAATAAAAGATGAACATTGCATGCATTTATGTTAGCAGCGGAACGAATACCGTTCCGTACTGGCCGGTAAACGGAACGGTATTCTTGCTTTCAGTACCGGCCGTGAATACCGGTTGGTACCGGCATTTACCGGCCAGTACCGGCCGGTACGACCGGTACCTAAAATACCGGTCAGATACCGGCCGATATTGTGATTTCTGAAAGTTTGAGGACCAAATTGTAAAACTAAAAAAGCTAAACCTAAAAATCGCAACCATTTGTCGCGCCTCCTCCATTTTTCTTCCATCTTCTCTGCTTCTTCATCCTCCCGCACATCGTCTGCCGCCTGCCGCCTGCATCCTGCCGCTGCAACCTGACGCCCCCCGCAACCGCAGACGCCGCCGCATCACTCCCTCATCTTCTTCGTCTACCTTTTCTCCCCTCACTCTCACTGTCTCACACTCTCACTCTCAGATCTGTCTCAACTCTCACACCCGCACC
>JANZXR010000001.1:21785649-21806267 GCA_027575705.1 Erythroxylum echinodendron | reverse complement strand
TTGTGGTTATTATTTATATGTGAAATATTTCAAAATTATTGTCATTTTATATTAAATTATAATTGTGATTATTATTTGTTATTATGATTTTTGGAAATAGGGTTGATGTAAACTTGTAAACAGTAAACTGTACAGTGTATAACTATACAATATATCAGTGGACTATTTTACAAATTTTAAAAAATTCAGGGACTATTTCATAAATATAAAAAATTGACCGAAACGGTACCTGGTATTTATCGGTACCGGTACAGTACCGTTTCAGAACTCAATCCGGTACCAAATCTGATACGGTATTCGCAACATTGTATGTTAGTATACGTGAATGGTGTTAATAGTATTAAACAATAAAAGATGAACAATGCATGCATTTATTTTAGTGTACGTGAAACACTGTTAGTTAATTGTATTAAACAATTAAAGATGAATGAATGTGAAAAGTGTAATTATGCATGCATGAACAGTAAAAAAAATGCATGTTAACGTGAATGAGGATGAAGTATATGCATGTTAACTTGTTTCTATCCCGGATAATTGAATAATTAATGTTTTGTGGATTTATCAGATTTGGAACAATATTATGTTAGCTTTGTTAATCACTAAAGTGATCAAATCTTTAAGCTAATTTAGTTCTAAATTGACTAGAATTTTTCAATCACTCACTCATAAAATTGATGCTATAAATGATGTTTATCTATAAGTAGATTGAAATTCATTATTATAAGAAATTTATGAATTACCCAAAGGTTAATTCATTTTTCTCATAATGAATGACTATGATTTTTAGGTAATGTAAATACACTATTAGTTTTACTTATTTATCCAAAGATAATAAATATTTCTAAGTAATGTATGCATCATTACCTAATAAGGTTAAATATTATTGGCATCATTATAATTATTTAGTGCATTGATGTATTACCCAAAAGAGAACATTACTGTACATTGATTGTTAACATGATCTTTCATCCGAATCTATATAATATGTTAGTTTATGACTCAAAGCATTGATGTTAGGCATGTATTTATTGCAGTTTCTGTCCCTATGTCTTTACATTCAAAAGCTTCATCTGTACCAATATTTAATGGGCTGAATTTTTCTGGTTATTGTGAACAAATCCAATTTCACCTTGGTGTATTGGATCTTGATTTGGCACTTCAAGTTGAGAAGCCTGCTGCTATTACTGATACTAGCAGTGATGAAGAAAAGGATTATTATAAAGCTTGGAAAATATCAACAGATTGAGCTTGATGTTTGTGCGAATGAGCATAGCAAACAACATCAAGTCAGCTCTTCCCAAAACTGAAAGTGTTAAAGAATTTATGAGTTTTGTGGAAGAGTGCTCCTAAACAGCTGATAAATCTCTTGCTGGGACACTAATGGGTACTTTGGCCACCATAAATTTGATGGTTCTCGTACAATGCACGAACATATCATCGAAATGACAAATATTGTAGCAATACTTAAGTCTCTGGGAATGGAAGTGGATGAGAATTTCCTTGTATAGTTTGTTTTAAATTCTTTACCATCTGAGTATGGTCTGTTCCAAATGAGCTATAACATCATGAAAGACAAATGGAATGTGCATGAATTGCACAGTATGTTGCTCAGGAGGAAACAAGACTTAAAATCAAGGAAATCATTCCATCCATTTTGTGAAATATCAAGAGGCTAGTAAGAAAGTACATAAGAAACATGGAAAGGAGAAAGGACCACTAAAGACCAATGAGTCCTCCGTTAAGATCCAGAAGAAGGCAAACAGTAACAAATGTCATTTTTGTGGAAAATCTAGACACTTCTAAAAGGATTGTCCATGACTTAAGGCTTGGTTTGAAAAGAAAGGTAAGCTTAAGACTTATGTATGTCTTGAATCAAATTTAATTGAAGTTCCACGTAATACTTGGTGGATTGATTATGGATGTACAACTCATGTTTCTAATACTATGCAGGGATTCCTTACGATCCAAACCACAAACCCAAATGAAAAGTTTGTCTTCATGGGAAATAGAGTAAAGGTTCTAGTGGAAGTAATTGGGACTTACCGTTTAATCCTGAATAATGGACATCATTTAGATTTATTTGAAACTCTTTATGTACCTAATATTTCTAGGAATTTGATTTCTTTATCTAAACTTGATGTTACTGGATACTTTTTTAAGTTTGGTAATGGATGCTTTAGTTTGTTTAAGCATACTAGTATGACTGGATCTTGTATACTTTGTGATGGTTTATATAAATTGAATCTTGATAATTTATATGTTGAAACTCTTACGACCTTGCATCATAAAGTTGGAACTAAACATAGTTTCGTGAATGAATGTTCTGTTTTCTTGTGGCATAGACGTTTAGGTCATAATAGAGAGACTAAATAGATTAGTAAAGAATGGAATTCTTCCATATTTGGATTTTACTGATTCAGTATTTGTGTGGATTGTATTACGGGAAAGCAAACAAAACGAGAAGCATTGAACTTCTTAAAATTGTACACACAGATATATGTAGACCATTTGATATTAATTCTTTTGGTAAAGAAAAATACTTTATCACCTTTATTAATGATTATTCACGTTACAAATATGTCTATTTACTGCATAAGAAATCTCAAGTAGTGACTGCCTTAGGAATTTATATAACTGAAGTTGAAAGGAAACTAGACAAAAAAGTGAAAATCGTTAGGTCTGATAGAGGTGGTGAGTATTACGGAAGATATTATAAAGGTAGACAACACCCTAGTCCATTTTCTAAACTCCTAGAAAAGCATGGCATATGTGCTCAATACATAATGCTGGATACACCACAACAAAATGGTGTATCAGAAAGGCGTAATCGAACCTTAATGGACATGGTTAGAAGTATGTTAGGTAATGCATCTTTACCCTTGTCATTATGGATGAATGCCTTAAAAACTGCTATTTATTTTTTAAATAGGGTTCCTAGCAAGACAGTTCCAAAGACACCTTTTGAACTGTGAACTGGTAGGAAACCTAGTTTAAGGCACTTACATATTTGGGGTTGCTAGTCAGAAATAAGTATTTATAATCTACAAGAAAAGAAATTGGATGCATGAACAATCAATAGATATTTCATTGGTTATCCATAAAAATCTAAAGGGTATAGATTTTGTTGTCCTAACCATAGTATAAGAATTGTTGAAACTAGAAATCCTAGGCTTATTGAGAATGGTGAAATTAGTGAGAGTGACATTTCACGAAATGTGGAAATTAAGGAAGTTAGAATACAAGTATTGGAAGATGACTTAGGAATTAATGATGATCCAGTTTCATTATCATAAGCCCATTAATAGTGCTAATGCTAATAAATGGTTAAATGCAATGAAAGATGAGCTTAAATCCATGGAACATAATGGTGTTTAGGATCTTGTAGAATTACCTAAAGGATGCAAGAGAGTTGGATGTAAATGGGTCTTTAAGACAAAGCATGTCTCTTATAGAAAGCTTGAACATTACAAACTAGACTTGTTGCTAAGGGTTTTACTAAAAAAGATGACATTGATTATAAGGAAATGTTTTCAACAGTTTCTAAGAAAGATTCTCTCAGAATTATCATGGTACTAGTGGCTCATTATGATTTAGAGATACCTTAGATGGATGTAAAAAATGTCTTTCTAAATGGGAATTTAGAGGAAAATGTATATATGGATCAACAAATGTGTTTTTCAGTTGAAGGGAAATAACATATGGTGTGTAAACTGAAAAAGTCAACATACGGAGCTTCCCTCCTATGGTATCTTAAGTTTAGTGATACTGTTGTTTCCTTTGGTATTAAAGAAAACATTGTTGATCGGTGTATATTTCTGAAGGTCAGTGGGAGTAAGTTTATCTTTTTGATTCTGTATGTTGATGAAATCTTGCTCACAACTAATAATCTTGGACTATTAAGTGAGACTAAATAGTTTCTCTCTAACAACTTTAAAATGAAAGATATGGAAGAGACAAACTATGTGATTGGAATAGAAATATTTCGGAATAAAGCATAAGGACTATTAGGTTTGTCTCAGAAAGCATATATTAATAAAGTTTTAGAGAGATTCAGAATGGATAAATGTTCATCGTCTCTAGTTCCAATTCAGAAAGGAGATAAATTTAGTCTCATGCAAAGTACAAAGAATGATATGGAATAGAAACAGATGAAAGGAATTCCATTATGCATCTGTTGATGAGAGTTTGATGTATGCTCAAATGTGTACAAGGCTGGACATTAGCTTTGTAGTTGTATGTTTGGTGGATACCAAAGTAACCCAGGATTGGATCATTGGAAAGTTGTAAAGAAAGTCTTAAGATATTTGCTAGGGACAAAAGATCACATGCTTACTTATATGAGGTCTGATCATCTTGAAGTAATGGATATTCAGATTCAGATTTTGCTGGTTGTGTGGATACTAGAAAATCTACATTTGGTTATGTATATCTTTTAGCCGGAGGAGCAATATCATGGAAGAGTGATAAGCAGTTAATAATAGCTGCATCCACTATAGAAGCTGAATTTGTGGTGTGCTTTGAGGCCATTGTTCAAGCTAAGTGATTGTGAAACTTTATTTTAGGACTTGGAATAGTCAACAGCATTACCAGGCCGCTGAAAATTTATTATGATAATTCCACAGTAGTTTTCTTTTCTAAAAAACGATAAGTATTCCAAAGGTGTTAAACATATGGAATTGAAAATCTTTGTCGTTAAAGAAGATGTTAAGAGTGTCAATTGAGCACATTAGCACTAATCTTATAATTGCTGACCCTTTGACTAAGCGATTACTGCCCAAAATATTTATAGGGAATATTGACAGTGTGGGCATTATTGCTAAGTAGGCATTAATGTATATTATGATGATGTTTAGTTTTAATGTAATTGACATTCTGAGCTCATTATTTAATTTGTTTCTGATTTATCTGGTTTTTTGAATTTGTATTTTGAATTGAATGGATTGATGATAACAACTTTTTTTTTGGACTTGAATCGACTTTAATTTTTGATCAATTATATGTTTCCCATTTATGGATCATTTCATGGAGAAGACTAACTTTGTAGCACATGGAAGGGAATATGTTGTTTAAATCATATACAACCGTCATGACTCACATTAGTTATAATTCTTGATTATGAATAATGTATTCAATGCACATTAAATTTAAATGACTTATGCAGATGGCAATGTTACATGAGCCAAGTGGAAGAATGTTGGATTATTAATGTCTCATGTAATAAATGTTTTTAAAGCTTAATACCGATATGATGGGTGTGGTGGTTAAGAGGTGGTTATCTAAAAAATCACTTATAAATGTCACCTCTTTTGGTCATATTCTTCCCGTTTAAGTCCCTTTTGCTCATAACCATCAAATAAGGAGAAAATACAGAAGTAATAAAGAAAGAAGAAAGAATAGAAACACTGAAGAGAATCAACATCAATCGAATTTATGAATCAAGGTATGATAATTTATATGTGAGAATTATATATGTTTAAGATCGTGTATGATCGTATCATAAAGAGAAAGTTTAATAGATCATGCAACTATCTTCATATAATTCATGCTATATCTAATGACTACCTATTGAATACCCTATGATTAGAATAGATCATAAGCAGTATCAAAACATAGCAATTCTTACACAAGATAACTTTGAAAACCTCAAGTCAAATGATCACTTATACAATCATTATAATGAAAATTTCCATAGACATATAAGTAATGTTCCAAATGGATTTCTCATATTGGGTTAATTCAATAAACTTGTTCTCTAACAAGCACCCATATGTTTCTTTAAGTATTTACATACTTTAGTTTATGAGCTCAACTATTTCTTTTATAAGGAAAAATATAACGTGTGTTAGTTTTTTTGCATTCTATTAATGTCCAGTCTTAATAGAACAATGACTAGGAACGATTTAGAGATAATACATAAATGCAATATGAATCTCATCATTATAATCTCATTATAATTTCATTTGCAATTTATAATTATCCCATAGACTTTATCATATACATCTAAATATGTATAAGATAAAGAATGCTTTAAATTATTTTGTTACTGAACTACAACCAACCGATTGGTTATGGGAAATAAACTAACGATCTCTTACTTGCACTAAGCCATTCGTTTAAGTATCATATACCATATCACCGTATGAAAATCATGCTACTGCTGAGACAGTAGCTTAATGCGAGAATTCTACAAGATTTTCTATAGTGAACACTTGTTTAAATATTACAACTTCCATCTTAATTATCATCGTAATTAAGAAAATTTGCCTAAATACATATTTGGATCTTTGACAAGACTTCAGTACTTTTTGTATCCCCAATGGCTCTAATGTTCCACAGTACATTACTATCTTGAACAATGAAAAGAACTAAATCAAGTTCACTAAAGAACTTATTGGTCCAATTAATCATTTCCACTAAATGAAAAATGTATTATGGCTTAATTAGCAACCATTGTTACATTGGAACCTTTCAATTATTGAGTGATATTGTTCTAAGTAAATAGATCTTAATTAGGATTTACTTCTAAAGTAAATATCCTTATCTCTTTGAACTCAAATATCAACTCATACATAGAATAATTGATATCTTTAATACTTTACAAGTTATTTGATATCTTAAATACTAAACATCTTTTGTACATCGTTTGTGTACTTGGACTTAGAATATGTGAACATTTTCCAATCTATCTCTATAGATCTAATTTCTAAAATTAAGATGTTATCTTTTTATATCCAATAAGAGCTATTCTTAGACAATTTTATTTTCAACAATTGAAAGTTAGAATTGTTGTTCTCCACGAGCAATATGTCTCCACATACTCCTACTGAAGAGGAAAATTATACTCCCATTAATTTTCTTGTAGACATGATAAATTCATAATCATCTACAAACCAAACTCTTTGAATTCATTAAGAAAGAGAATCTTTCAATATGTCGTAACCTTTCAACTATACATCAAATGTGTAAACAAAAGCATTAGTTCTAATTAGATGTATTTTCATGAGATTTGAACTTTTCAAATTTCAACTTACTCTTACTCCTTATCTTGAGAAGTATTCTCCTATAAGTATAAATTGAATCATAAAATTTGTTTAATGGATTCGTAAGATTATATCTAACCTTTTGGATATCTCATAACTTTTTATTATCCATTTTAGTTCTAAACTTAATGGATAATATATGCTTCAACTAAGCATCACATTCCTAAATCATTAACTTTGACTCTTTCAAAGACTTAGCTTTTTATATTTAATATGAAATCTTGCTAATTGATTTAATTGGAACTATAGAAGGTAAGTCTTTGTACTAAGCATCGCTATAGAAGAAATATTATTGTATCATATAATATCTCATATTATATTTTTCTCCTTACATAAATCTATACTTTTATGAATTTAGTTATGAAGGTATTTACTAGAGAATCTCATTTACTATAGATAACTAAAAATTTAAAACTCACAACAACGATCTCATCAAAGTGCTTAAGCATTCTCAATGCTTAACTTCTACTTAGATTTAAATAGTTTAAACTTTTCAAAAGTTTTTAAATCAACACTTCATGTTAATACATATGACTATAACACATAAAGTCACTAGTAATTTAATGAAATATAAGTATCATCCTTTTATGAATTGTTTCTCCATCCAATACATCACATGTATAAGATTTAACTATTCAATACTGTCATCATCCTTTCACCAAATGTTGATCTGGTTATTGTACCACTTTTCCATCCTTATTTAGAGTTTCCATTTCTTTTGCCTATCTGGAGACATAATTTACTCTTACCAATATATATGTGTTCCCTATAGAGGATGAGAAAGGTCCCATAAAATCCAATTCCCATAAATTAGATACTTCTACTCCAAGAAAGGGCCATCTCATCTCTCTTCAAAACGTTCTGCACTCTTTGGCATCTATCACATTGCATCACATACTTACGAGCATCCTTGAATAATTTCAGCCAATAAAATCCACATTACAATAATCAAGTTATCGCCTTGTTTGCTCCATAATGCCTTGCATAATTCGAATTATGACAATGTTTTAGCATTTTTAACATCTCCTCCTTTGGAACACATCTCAACCTATCACCACAAATCTTATACAATATTGGTTCATCTCATAAATCATAAGTGCATTCATAAAAGAACTTATTTATTTATTGATAGGACAAATACAAAGGAAGGTACTAACTACAACATAATTTACTTTATCAATATATCATGGAACCAATTGGCAGTTTATCATCATCAAGGATTCATAGGGGAATAACTTATTGATTTCTTCATCCTATTGCACCTCTCCTCCTTAAAGATGTAGTATAAATCTTATACAATATTGGTTTATCCCATAAATACTAAGTGCACTCATATAATAACCTATTTCTTTTTTGGTAAGACAAATTAAGAGGAAAGATATAACCTACATCATAATTTACTATATCAATATATTATAGAACCAATTGGCGGTTTATCATCATCAAGGATTCATCGGGGAATAGTTCATTGATTTCTTCATCCTATTGCACCTCCTTTCCTTTAAGATGTAGCATAAATCTTATACAATATCGGTTCATCCCATAAATAATAAGTGCACTCATACAAGAACTTATTTATTTATTGATAAGACAAATCAAGGGGAAGGATACCACCTAAACATAATTTACTATATCATGTTACCATGGAACTAATAGGCGGTTTATCATCATCAAGGATTCATTGGGTGATTTCTCCATCCTATTGCACCTCCCTTCCTTTAAGATGTGATAGGTGACCAACCACCAAGTTTTTCACTCCCTTTGTTGTCTCTAATTTCAATTTCAAATTCTTGAAGAAACACCACCCATCGGATAAGTCTCGAATTCTTTCTTGGCAAAGAGATATAGCAATGTTGCATGGTCTGTATAGATGATCACTTTAGACCACAAAAGATAAGACTAAAACTTGTCGTATGCACATACAACTGCTAGCAACTCCTTAATAGTGGCATAATTTAGTTGGGCTCCTGATAACGTCTTACTTGTGTAGTAGATAACATGCAATCTTTTGTCCTTCCATAACCCTAGCAATTCTTACTACTTGATCACTAGCACCATTTATAACTTCGAATGGTAAAGACCATTCCATTGATGTTAATATGGGTGTTATAATGAGTGCCTCTTTTAACCTATTGAAAGCAAGAAAACAATTTTTTATCAAAATGAAATGATAAATCTTTAACCAATAAATTAGTTAGAGGTCTAGCAATAAGATGGAAATCCCTGATAAATTAGTGATAAAATCATGTGTGCCAAAAATGCACATATGCCTTTGACATTGTTCAGTGGTGGAAGATTCTCAATGACCTTCATTTTGGCTCTATCCACTTCCATACCTTGGCACAATATATTATATCCCAAAACTACACCCTTATGTACCATAAAATGATATTTCTCTCAGTTTAAAACCAAATGTGATTCCTCACATCGTTGAAGAACTCTATCTAAATTTGTCAAGTGATGATCAAAAGAGTCTCCAAAGATAAAAGAATCATCCTTAAAGATTTCCATAATGTCCTTAATTATGTCTACAAACATAGACATCGTGCACCATTAAAAAGTTCTTAGTTCATTACAAAGCCTAAACAATATCCCTCTGTAAGTAAATGTTCCATAAGGACATATGAAAATGGTCTTCTCTTAATCTTCTAGATAGATAAAAATTTGATTGTATCTTGAATATCCATCAAAGAAGCAATAGAATGAGTGTCCAGCCATCATTTCAATCATTTGATCCACAAATAGTTAGGGATGTCAATGGGTTGGACTAGGCCCGCCAAGGGCCATGATGGCCAGTCTAGCCCATGCCTCGGGATATGGCCCGATAGGTCTGTCTTTCGTTTTTAAATGAAAACTTTTAAAATGATGTCGTTTTGAAAGTAATGGCTAAGGGCTAACCTGAGCCCAAAATAGGTCGGGCCTGGTCGGGCTGACTTTGACATTCCTACAAATGGTAGAGAAAAATGATCTTTTTTAGTCACCATGTTAAGCTTCTTATAACCAATGCAAACTTTCCAACTTATGACTATGCAAGTAAAAATCATCTTATTTTTTTCACTTTCCATCACCTTTATGCCTCCTTCTTTAGGAACATATTATATTAGACTAACCTATTCACTATCTAAAATAGGGTAAATAATACCCACATCTAGCAACTTCACCACTTCCTTCTTGACCATTTCTTTCATATAAAGGTTTACCCTTCTTTTTGTTTCCCTCATCACATTATAACCTTCATCAAGTTGAATCATATGCATCACCGTATTAGGACTTATACCTTTTATATTACATATTTGCCATTCTATAGCTCTCATCCTCTTCCTAATGGTCTGTACCACTCTCTTCTCTTATTCCCCATCCAGTTGGTTTGAAATTATGATGGGTACATTGTGACCCGTACCTAGTAAGGTATATCTAAGATTTATGGGCAAGGGCTTCAACTCGAGAATGGGTGGTTTCCTCTTAGAGGGTGGTATGGGTGCTTCAATTCTCGCTATGATCTCTTAACTTAATTTATCACCTAAATCCTCCTTCTTTAATTCTTCTTCATCTTCTACCTCCTCGATATTAGCTTCTTCTATATGGCTCTCCTTTTTCTCTTTTATATACACATCCACTATACCAATCTTCATGTAAGAGTTGCCCTCCTTTAGATTTTTCAAGACTTTATTCATGTTGAACTTAACTTGTTCATTGCCAATATGAAGAATTAGTTTCCTTTATGGACATATATTAATGCTCTTCCCATATTCATAAATGATTTACCAAGAATTAGTGGACAATTCTAATCCTCTTTAAAATCTAACACTATGAAATCTACCAGAATAGTGAACTTATCCACCTTGACTTTCTCGTCCTCCACCATACAAAATGATTTCTTTGTAGATTGATTCTCTAATTTGATGAGCATGTAAGTCAGCTTTATATTTCCTATCCTTAATGACCTAAAAATTGACAAAGGCATGAGATTAATACTTAAACCTAAGTCAATAAACATTTAGCAAATTCTAAATTACCAAATACAAATGGTATAGCAAAAATTCTTGGATCCTTCAATTTTATAGGCGTATGGCTTGTAATTATAGAGCTACAAATTTTTGTCAAAGAGACCATTTGATTGTCCTCTCAAGTTTGCTTGTTTAATAGTATATCCTTGAGAAGTTTCGAATACTTGGCCATATCCTCCAAAGCTTCCACAAGAAGACAAATTGATTTATAATTTCTTCAACTTCTCTACAAACTTTGCAAATTGCATGATCATTTGATTCTTCATCAGCTTTTGTGGAAAAGGGAACTTTGCTGCATATAGAGGGGGAGGGACAAATGGAACTTCTTCCTACTTCTCTTCCTCTTTATCCACCTCCTTTTGGTTTACATCGTATAAGGGTCGACCTTCTTCTTGATTGCTTCTTCTAACTCTTTACCACCTCTAAGTGTAATCGCCTTCAATTGTTCCCTTTGATTGGATTTTGTATTGCTCAGGAGACTCCTGACACTCCTTGTAAACAATGCATTACCTAATTAGATCACTTGAACCTCCAAATTGTGGATGAAAGATGTATAATTCTTTGTAATTTGATCGAACCTATCTTCCATCCTCTTTTGACTCTCATCTTGGCTCATGAATTTGAAATTCAAAATATACATTAACTTATCCATCTTCGATTCCAACAAACTGAGCTTATCTTGCTGAATTCTAATGGGTTTTGAGCTCTCATTTGCTTCCCTACATTGTTAGACCAAGAAAATTTTAAGTGATTCTTCAACCCAAGATTATAAGTATTAGAATATGGATTGTTACATTCCTAAACAAGTTTTGATCCCATATTATTGAGTTGCTCCATATTGTTGTTGTCCACTAGAAAGCCTGTAACATGCCTTCTTGATCGCATAATTCACATCTGTGATGTATTGCCTTAATTGGGCTGGAAAAAGTGGCTTTCAAGCTATTTAATTATTTGGTTAAGTTTGCTACTTCAATCTATAGCATTGTCACCGAATCCACAACAAGCACTCCTTTATGATCTTTAAAATTTGGTTTTTGATTACTCCTCTCCAATGTTTATAGACAGTTGTTGTTTACCATATCTTCTAACAAATCGTGTGCAGTATCAACTATCTTCCTCATTAATTAATCTATAACTATCGCATTAATGGTATCTTGAGTGGGTGAATTTACTCTATTGTATAATGTTTGCAAAAGGAATTCTGTAGGTAAGTTATGGTATGGGCAGCTCCACTCTTTAAATCTTTTCCATGCTTTGTACAGCAATTCCCTTTCACTTTACTACAATTTTTTATCTCCTTTATGATCATTGTATTATTTGTTAAGAGGAATTAGTTAGTCAAAAAGGCTTGTACCAACCACTACCATGTCGTCACATTTTTGTGGTAGAGAGATATTTAGTCACACCATGGCTCGGTCTTTAAGCGTGAATGAAAATAACCTCAACTTGGTTGTATCCTATAATAACCCATTATACCTAAATGTGCTATATATCTCCAATAAATTAACCAAATGAGCATTATGGACCTCATTTTCCTATCCATAAAATTAGACATTAGTTTGCAGCATGTTCAACATGGATGGTTTTAACTTCAAAAGTAATGGCTTACACTGATGATTTTGTAGTCCCTTATTGATTAGCATTGAACCCTGACGTTACAAAGTCCATGATCTTTACTGTCCTCCTTGGTTTCTTCCTTCTTCCATTTATGTCTCTATTACATCTTGACGTCTTGCTTTTTGAATCTTCCTCTCTTGCTTAGTGATGTAAAAAACTTATGCATTTAAGAGTTTGATTGAACTCCTAATTTCTCTTGTGTTTATGCACTTACAATCATACAAGAAAAATGTTAAAAATTCTTAAATCAAGGTAACTCAAACTAAAATAGATGCCAGCTTATCAATCCCTAGCAATGATAATAAAAAAATTGTTGAAGTTTATTTAAATTTTTTTTACAAGTATACAAATCGTATCTTATAGTATAAAAAGTCTTGTTCCCACGAGGATTGTATTAGTCTATCAATTTTTGTACACCTTATTTAAGGTAAATAATATGATGGAATAACTAAGAATTAAAATAAAAGTAAAAGAATTGATAATGGAATGATTAAATAAGCAGTAGTGAAACAGCTAATTAATCAATGACGAAAAATTAGGAATTACTTCTGCCCTTATTTGTTTTCAATTAATCTTTTTGATTTAATCATACTTTACTGAAGATATCTAATACTTATGATTATCCTCTCTTGCGATCTAACCAAGTAACCTAATTAAACAGATATAAATTAAGTTGTGATCTGTCGATCTTTCAAAACTCTCCCTAACTATCCTATTGGATTTGAAGAAATCATATGGGTAACTAATAAATAATTAATATCTCTCTTAAATTGCCTATTACAATAACAACAACAACAATAACAACAACAACAACAACAATAACAACATCAACATCTTAGTAAAAAATTCCGCTAAATGCATAGTCTGGGGAGGTTCAATGTACGCAGCTTTAGCCCCAACTAAAAGAGAAGTAGTTTTCAAATGACCCACAAGATGTAATTACGTATTAGTTTGATGTTTATAGGTGTGTTTTGGTACTAGCTCTTGTTGTGTAACAAATAATTCAACCTATTCTCTTGATTCAAATAGAATATAAAACAATAAACATCATAAACTATATTAAAAATCAAATCAAGAATGTAAAAGTTCAACAAATAATTAAAGAGTAATCCCTAAAGAAAGTTTAGCAATCCATATCCAAAATATATCCCAATTGATTCATCGGTAATATTTAATGACAAGGAAAGAAAAGAAAAGAGTAGAGGTTTAAAGTCTGAAAGTTTTCTCTTCTTTTGCCTTGAGATGGAAATTTTTGCAGCTTGTGTTCTTTTGGAATTTCCTCTTTTTAGTCAACTTTTCAGAGTTTCTAGCTGCCTCTTTAATGTTTGCTTTTTTCTTTTCATACTCTTCATCCTCCTAAGGTTTCTCCACTTGTTTTTGTTCCAAAAATAAACTCAAAACGTAAAAAAATATAAAAATCTTGAAACCTAGAATTCTAGTAGTTGTATAATTGTGCATGGCTTCCTGCACCACCTCTTTGTCATAATCGTTTATGCCATGCATAATCATGATAGAGGCTTCACCAAGCTCTTGCTTCCTTCCTGCATGATCATGCCAGACCTTCTTCTCCAACTCCTTCTTCATCTTTTCTTTAATTTTCCTACCTCCACTCATCATCAAACATGTTAAACACCTCTAAATCATAAAATTAAAATCTCATTCTTTCCTTATTGAATAACAATCAAACAAAACAAACAAAAACACTAATAAGAACATAAATCTAAATCCTAAACACGTGATTATCACCTAAGAAAATACTTAAAAAACAAATTTAAAGCCGAGAAAACACATTATAATTTACATTTATCATTTTTCAGTTTAAAGGTCAGACACAATCACCCTACATGGTTTTATGGATGATTTTGATTGGTATACAAAACCTTACCTTTAGAGTTTAAATATAAGTTTGAGAGACAAAAATTACATGAGATATAAATACTCAACAAAAGAAGAGTTTTAGACTCCAAATAGCATTCATCAACCTTAGTTTCATTAGAGTTTGCTTTCTAGGATTAGTGTTAGAGTAGCATTGGTATGTGTGTGTGTGTAACAATGTTTACTCAATCCTAAGATTTTTTTTAGTGAACTTAAGAGAGAGAGCTAGCTAGAGAGAGCTATAAAGATTATCTGTAATTATCTTATGAAGTATTTTTGAGTTAAAGTCAAGAGCTTGAAAGTTTTATCATTTTTATCCTATTATTTAATTTTAGTGGATTTTATTGTCAATTTGTCTTGTGATTTTTACCTCTACAATGGAGGGTTTTGCACTTTAAAATATTGTGTTTATTATCTTTCAGCCATCTTATTGTTTGAGTGGTTTCTTATTAGTTGAGTGAACTTGAAGATTTTATGAGAATTATTGATTGGAGCCTCAACAAGTGGTATCGAGCCTTAGATATGGAGAGTGGCAATAACTCTATGATGAAGTTGACATCGACCAACTACTCGATATAGAGACCTATGATGAAAGATCTTTTATATGGAAAAGATCTCCATGATCTAATTAATGTGGAAAAAAGTGAAAATGGAGAGGATGATAGATAACGGGTGGGAGAAGATGAAGCGGAAGATTTTGGGAACTATTAGACAGTGGATTGATATCAACATATTCAACTACGTATCTCAAGAGCTAGATCCTTTCGATTTATAAAGAAATTAAAGGCCACTCACAACAAGGCCTCCTTGATTAAAAGACTTGTGAACCTGAAGTTGAAATTTGGGAAATTAATGTTGGAACATCTCAACAATTTTTAAGACATCATCAACAATTTGATCACTATATAGATCATCCTCAATGATGAATTACAAGCTTTGTTCCTATTAAACTGTTTGTAAAATAATAAAAAAATGTTAGTTGTGGCTATTAGCAACGCCACTCCGAATGGTATGCTATCTTTTGATAGGATCAAAGAGAGCCTAGTTAATAAAGATATTTGGAGGAAGGAGTTCAATTTGAAAAACGTACAGGCTCTTATGGTAGAAAACAGAGGAAGAAGTAAGATGAAGAATATGTTCAAGTTGAGGGGTAACAAGTAAAGCAGAATATGTCACTAATGTACTAAACTTGATCATATAATGAAGTTCTACTATAAATGGAAGAGAGACCAGGAGAAGCAAGACAACCAAAAGGATGGAGACGATAACAACACTGTAGTAACAATATCAAGCACAGACGATGAAGTGTCATTGATTTATACAACCAGTGAGTGTCTCCATATTAGTCACTTAAATTTTGAGTGGTTTTTTGATACTGGGGCATCCTACCTTTGTGTTCTAAAGAGGGAGTACTTTATCAACTATAAAAGTGGTGATTTTGGATGTGTGAAGATGGGTAATCAAAGCTCCGTTAGCATCATCATCTTGGGTGACATTCAAGTTCAAAACAACATTGGGTACATATTGACCTTAAGGCATGTTGACATATTCTAGACTTAAATTTTGATTTGTTATATGTGAATGTGCTTGACCAAGAGGGATGTTGGCACACTTTTAGAGATAGTAGGTGGAAGTTGTCTAAAGGAGCAATGACGGTTACTCTTAGTGGATTGTGTTGCACCTATAAAAAACACACTTGAAGGTGTTTGCTGGAGAACTACAAGTAGTTAAAGAGAGCAATTCTCTAGATTTATTGCAGCAAAGATTAGGATATATTAGTGAGAAAGGGATCAAGTTACTAACATACAAATCATTTTTTCGTATGAAAACTATTGTTTTCCTAAACCCCTATGATCATTGCATGGCTAAAAAGCAACATCAAGTTTCATTTCATGAAAGGTCTATCAAAAGAAAGGCTAAGTTGGAGCCGGTGCATTCTAGCGTATGTGGTCTTATAAAGGGGGAGTCCTTAGGTAATAACAAATACTTTTTTACTTTTATTGATGATGTTACATGTAGGATGGCAATGGACCAAATGGAGCCTGAGCCTGACTAGATCATACCTGAGGCAATTGAACCCGAGCCTGAATCTAACTTAGCTCGACCTAACCTATTTTTAATTAAACATCATCATTTTCTGTAAAAATGATGTCATTTTTGTTATAGGTGTTGTGCCTTAGGTTGGACATAGGTGGCTCGAACTTGAGCATGTCCCAAGGCCCAACTTGAGCTGGTCAACCTAAGCCTAGCTTATTGACCACATATCAGGCCTGACCCAAGCCCAAATGCTATCTCTAGCTATATGTAAGGCTTAGTTCTTTATAATTAGATCAATAATAGCAAGCTCAATGGAAACAAAGCAGATGTTAACTAGTGGAATTTGTCCAGAAAGGGCAACTTCAATAATTTGACATGTAGAAAGTTGTTTTAAGAGTAGAGTAATCTGTAGCATGGCATAAACTTTTCTAGTGCAAGTATATGATACCTAGAGCTTTGATTATAATATGGAGAGCAATCAAGAACAGATTACCTACAATTGATAAATTGAACAAATTTATGGCTATTCCAAACAAATGTGTTTTATGTAAGAAGGAACAAGAAATTATTATTCACTTATTCTTCAGATGTCAATTCACTCAGCCTTTGTGGAAGGACATAACTCAAAGATGTTTGTTAGGAGATTCACCATATGTCTAGTATGAGATTGTAACTTGGTTTTCAACTTTAAACATGCATGATAAAACAATGCAATGATGCCTTTTCATTGCTATGTCATATCTAATACAATTTGTATAGGATCAAAGGAATATCAGAATATTTAAGGACATTGAGAAACAACACGTACACTTATTTTAATCCTTTGTAATACCATCATGGTGGTTTGTTAACCCATTCATTTAATGGGATGGTTTATGCTTATAACAATTGATATGGAATGCTATTATACCCAATTAATTGATGGTAAGTTTTAGTTTTAATTTTGGGTTTGAATCAATTAATTTGAGCTTTATTATAACTATCCTAATACTTTTTGGACTAACTAATTGAATTATGGAAGTTATTCTTTTAAGACCAATGATCAATGTTACAATTAAATAAGATCTTTCCTTTGAATCAGAGTTAAGTACTCTTGAATTTCTCAATTTTATAGTCAGTTTATTTATTTTGATTTCTTGATAATTTTATTCAATTAGGAATTAATCATAAACCCCCACTTTGTTTTGTTAATTGAAATTGAAAAACCAATTTTTATTTCTCTTGGGATTCGACCTAGTTCTACGACTAGTACAAGAAGCTAGAGAATTATAATTAATTTTAAGAGCTTCGACAACTGGATCATCACATCTTCATATATTTCAAAAATTTGGTCCACCTCATATTGTTAACCATATTTAACACTTTCACAAGAAGACAAATTTAAACTATAGAATATAGTCAGGCATGGATGGTAGGTTAAAAACCTATAATTCTTAGGATTTTAAATCTTTTGAACTAATCTTTATTTTTGAAACGAAGCATAAGATACTTATACTACTCTGGTTATCAGCCTTCAGTACATAAAACTTCCTTTCCTTTCCCGACATCTTGAGCTTTGCTAGAGGATGTTGTTTAACTCATGTTTATAGAAATATTAACATCAAAAATCCAAATGAATCCTCACTACAATGTCCCAAGTTTGAAAATCCCAAAATCAAATAAAACGGAACCCTAATTTGGTTAAATCTAATCTTAATTAAGTTGGTTTATTCTTAGCTGGGGTTTAAATTTTACTGTAATATGTATTGATTGATAAAAATGAAGATAATTTAAGAGGATAGCTAATTTATCTTCATTTACGCACTAAATGTTATCAATTTAACAGTAAGGATATATTCATACAAATTGTTATGTACTATTCCTTGGTTCTTTCTAAATAGTTTTGTCTATAAACATGATTTTATACATAGATGTATGAAAAAACTTGTTTATTATAAAATAATTATAAGAACAATTAAAAGCATGATCATATGGGAAACTGTGTTATCTATTTTAAGTAATTTGTGGTATTTTTTAACTAGCTATGGTATTAGATGTATTTAGTCCTACTATTATATTTATATATAGCATTCTTTATACCCACTCGTGGTATTCTTGTAATAAAGATTAGGTATTATTCATTATTTATTGAGTGATGGTAATTTTTTATAAGCAGGCATGGTGTTGAATGTATGGAATTTTGGCATTCTTTGTCCTTAGTCCTAAAATTCCCATATTTAAGTGAAAGTGTTTCTAACCTATAATAAGTAAAAGAATTTTGAATATAATTATGTCATTAGATGTATTGAGTTATAGTAATTTTTTACTGATGCATGATATTCTTTTTACTCTTTCATGATATTTTCATATTAAAGTTTTGGTGTTACCAAACTTTCAATAAGTGATGGTATTTTTTATATGTAGACATGTTATTGAATATATGAAATCCTGGTATTATTTATATTCATTCATAGTATTCGTTATATTTATCACGATATTCCTATTTTAAATTGAAGGTATTTCTTATGTATAATGAGTAAAGGTATTTAATATATATACTTGTGGTATTTGATGTATGGTATTCTCATATTAAAGTTTAGGTGTTACCTATGCTTAATGAGTAATGGTACTTTTTGAAAGTAGGCATGGTATTGAATGTAAGAAACTTGGTATAGTTTGCATTTAATTAGGGATGTCAATGGGCCGAGTTAGGCTCGGGTCGCCCTCGGCTTGGCCCAGCCTGAAACTTGGTATAGTTTGCATTCAATTAGGGATGTCAATGGGTCGGGTCAAGCTCGGGCTCGCAGGCGTGCCGATCCGAGCCCGTTTATATTTTTTAATTAAAAAATACAAAATGGTGTCGTTTTGGACAAAAAAACGCCGTTTTGTCCAAAATGACTGGGTCAGGTCGGGCCAGGCAGGGCCGGAATTGCCATCCCTACATTCAATTATAATATTCTTTCTACCCAGTCCCAATAATAAGTGATGGCATATTTTGACACAAGTTCTCGTTTTCTTACATATTTAGCTGGGGAAATTATATCAAATAGAGATTTGGAATAATGTTATAGAATTTTCTAATCACTTCCCTTTTAAATTATTCTAAACATGACCATAATATAAAGGTCTATAGCAAAAATGGTGAATTTGCTAATTGGTTCCATAATTCAATTATCTTAATACACTTAATAACTTTAGAAATACTTATAGAATTTTAAATAATAATATATTGGCATAAAATGGTAGAGTAATCTTTACATTAATTATTAATTAACAATCTATAACATAATCCTTAATTATTGACAATCATTAAAATGGTGTTTCATGTGCATGTTCTTATTTGAAGTTTATTTATTGAAGGAATTGATATCATAAAGAGTTAAAATAGAAAAATATTACCCAATTGTAGACGTGCTTTCGAATTTTAGTTAACTTTTTTCATTGCAGATCACATGTTTCAATAACATTATATTGCATTTTAAAGGGTGCACACATCATATAAATATAAACCTACGATAATAAATGATGTAAGTACCTAATTACTGTACCATAATTGCATACATAATATAGGTGAATCCCACAATCGTAACTTTGTTAGCAACAAGCATATATTGTAACATCCCGTTTCCATACAAAGGGTTGAACCATAGAAATTGGTACACGTGAGATCAATCGAAGAAATTAGGAAAACACATCTCATGCTCATGCATTATATAATATACATATATACGTGAACAATGATTTTTGCACATGAAAAATGACTGTACATGCATTTATGTCATTTTTCAGTTAATTGTGAATAAATGTGAATTGTGAAAAATATGCTTTTTGTGTATAAAAATTGTATTGGAGAGGGCTATAGTGGTTTTCTGATTTTTAGAGAATTTTAGAAATTTTTCGGGGGCAATTTCGAACTGAAAAAATGCCAAGCGACAGGCTGATTGTGTACCGATAGTGAAACTGACTGTCCAATGGCACTGGAATTTTTTTTGATAAATGATTGTAGGAGTTATTAAATTGAGCCATTGGAATTTTGGGAAAAATTGGACTAGAAATTGAATTT
>JANZXR010000001.1:21732134-21785549 GCA_027575705.1 Erythroxylum echinodendron | reverse complement strand
TTTGAAATGGGTCCAAATGGCTAATAAAAGTTTCTGTTGATTACATTGTTTTGTATCAAATGGTTATAAAACAAAGTGGACCGTTTTGATTATCGATTTTCTGTACTTTATGTTTGTGTTTTAAAAAAAACAAATTATACCGATTCTTGATTGTTTAGTGATGTAGCACACTACCCTCGCGGGGCACAGATTCGGATATCACCGTCGATATCGGGTTCGGGTCTAGCGGAAGCGGGGTGTTACATATATATTGAAAATGTTAGTCAATCTTTGTAATTTAACTTAATGAAAATGTGCAATTAGAAAAACTAGTTCAACGTTCGAACAGAGAATGTTTTTCTTATTTATTCTCTTTCCTTTATAATTCTCTTACATAAGAGATAGAAAATATATACCAAAAAACTTTATCATTGCATTGTATATCAAAAGACACCACCAGTTGCCATAACACATGTGCCTACAATCCCAAACCAATAATTAGTTACATTATGCAAAATGCAATGAGATCTTATATTATGACATAAAATATAAACAATATGTTCCAACCTACCAATGTTCCACTTAAGTTCTTCTTAACGTTATTCTCCATATGATTGAAGTTGAATATCATAATCTCCCATGATTCTACTAAGATATAGCAACACCACCAATGATCATTACAAAGTGTGAGGGTGAAGAACTACAAAAATAAATATATTTAACTCCAAATCATTATCTAAACTATCATTTCACAATACATTAATGCTATTTGAGAATACAAATAGAAAACATATACTTACCTAGCTATTTGAGCAATCATTAATGAGACTATCCAAATCTCTGTCAACATTTCTTGAATGCTTAGAAATAATATGCAAGAAATCAATAGAAGATAAAGATTTGTCTATGTCTCTTTACCGCTTGGTTTACATCCTCCTAATAACATTAAAATATACAAATTTAATTCTATTATATATTTATTATCCTTCTTTTCATAGTAAAAGATCATAAAATTATTCACTACAAAAATTGGATATATTATGTAAGTGCATGGATGAGCAATAAAGATCACATTCTTAAGTAAAAGAATTGATAAAAAAAATCAATAACAAACTATCAAGTATTCATACTATAAAATATACATAAAAAACTAGAATATTGTAAAGGAAATTTGAAATTTCTTTCGCTCATTAATTTGTACAATGTGACCCACCATGTTACTTATATGATTCCTAGGCCTAAAACATGAAAGAACATCACTAAATGTCAAATGAAACCTAAAATTTTTAAATGACATCACTATTAACAACTTGTTGTAACAATTTAACTAAAAAGATGGTAATATCAAGTAACATTTTTTTGAGAAATAAAAGAGTAATATCAAGTAATATACAATAACACCAGCATCAACATTAATTTTATCCTAACAAAATTACTACATTACCTCATTTTAAAACCAACTTTTCTTCAGACGTACTTAATATAAACATATTCAAAAGTTAGAGTTCTCCTATAAGATGTATGTCTTTTAGTAAATGGCACTAATTATGTCTATATAGTATCACTAATGCTCGCATCTAGACCCGTCAAAATGTTTACATTCATTATTGAAAGTACAAAATTACCTTTATAAATTCATTTTCATAAACACATTTGCCTGGTTATGCTTCTAATCATGTACTCTTAGCTCCTTACCAATGCTTATTCTTCTATCTCTTTTCTTTCTCTTTATTGCATTAAACGTCTATCATCAACATCTTCTTAAAACTATGCCTTTTCATTAATGATGGTTGTATTACGAATAAAATTTCTAAACTCATTAGAACTATAATCCATATCTTTCAAAGGGTTCTTTAATATATATTACTATTATAATCTTCATCTTCTCCCTAATTGTCATCTCTGATTGTTTTCCAATAACCTATTCCTTATGTTTCTTTCCCATCAACATCTCATTATACCTTGGAACATCTTCTTCTCTTTTTTTTTTCTCATTTTTTGGGAATGTCATTGGTGTCTCTCATACCTTAAGACCAATTGTTCACTTATTTTCTCTATCATTGGCATATCCACATGTCTTAGGACATCTTCATCCTTACTTTGTTTGTTATGACATCTCTTAACGCCTTAGGACATCTTTTATTTTTTAATACTGTCATTGGCATCTCCTTATGCTTCAAGACTAGTTGTTCACTATTATTCTCTCTTATTGACACCTCTTTATGCCTTGAGTATTCTTTTCTTTCATACCATTAAACTAAAATTTCAATAACTATTCGTACACAAAATAAAAAGTTATTAATATGAACTAACCCAACAAGTTATTTATTCATTATCTTTGCATCTACCGCCTACCACAAAGCCTTTTGCACTTTCCTAGTTGCTTCCTAACCATCATGAAATTTCTTTAGGTGATCGTCATTGTAATCAACCCTCCACGTTTAATATAATCAAACATATTAATCAATTAAACTCTTAGCAATCAGTTTATTAAAATGTTGCCATAAATTTTCTGACAGCATTACCTTTAGTTTCTCGTCCTCCTATTCTAAGACCTTATCCACATCCAACAGTTTGATGATTGAGTGGTCAATGATCCACAATAACATCAAGTTGTATTGTTCATATAGAGATGAAGAAAAGATGGTTGCATCAACAATTGAACATTTTCTGCAACCTATCTAGTATCATCCTCCTCATCCTTCATGTTGTAATCTATATATGATAGATCTGGATAGTCAATTAAAATGTGATTATGGATGACCCATTTTGATCAAAGTCTTATAAGACTTAAACTAGGTAAAGAGCTCACACCTCAAAATCTCTATGTCAATTGGAGTCTAGATTCATCATTCACACCATTACAAGAGACCACAAGAGAAAGATGATACTTATAGGCAGCGCAGTAATTGACCCAATGTCATTCATATGATGACATCTAGGCTTGGTATTGGACTAAGTCAAGCTTGGACCCTGAGCTAGGCACAAAGTCTAATCGAATTTGGGTTACTCGAAGTCAATCTAGCCTGACCCAAGCTCAATTAATTTTTTTTAATCTAAAAACTCAAAATGATGTTATTTTATTTAATATTTTCAGACTTTAGACCAAAATGGGACAAGCTAGTTGAGGCAAAAACTGTCATTCTTAATGATGTCCAATTATCACACTTATGGTTAAGTTGGAGAGAATAATTTTTTGAGAAAAAAGAGAGAGACAGAGAAGTGTGATTTTGACATATGGAAAATAAAAGACGATGTAAAGATGTGTAATTGTAGATATTTGTTCATGTTAGGTCTCATTTTCTTATATTAATTAACCTTATGTGTATTTGACATCATCAAATAAAATGACTAAGAAAAAAAATATTAATGCAACGACATTTAGTATCGCATTTTTTGATGACAAATAATGTTTAAGAGAAGTAAAATTAAACATTCTTGTAAATAATTTTTTGTAATGATAGGTAAGAAAAGACGAGCATATCAAATTATGATTTGGTAACTAGACTCAATAGCATTAGTATTAGTAATTAATTACAAGCAATTAAGTAAATGGTCACTGACAAAACAAGAATTGTCAACTCCAATGGTCTTATGATCTCACAAACTTTAGGTGAGATCAAGTATTTTATGGGATTTCCCTTCTTTTATTTTGTTTTATTGAATAAGTAACTGACACAATGTTTTAACAAATGGTTTAAGAGAATACGGTAGGTTGAAATTAAAGAAAAAATTTAGTTTAGTATATAAGAATACTCTAAAACTTGTACTTTCTACTCAATTAGTTTTCAAGTTCAATTTGTCACACATGTTTTTTTTCTCTATTATGTTAATTGAAAACTAATTTAAGTTCAATTGGTTATACATACTTTTTATTATGTTAATTAAGTTTTTATTGTAGTATTTAATTAAAAGATTACTAGACAATTTCAAGTGGTAATCGTATTTTAAGGGGGAAAAATAGAGAGGTGGTAAAATATATTAAAAATTATATTTTTTGATATCAGTTATATATAGTATATCTTTGTACCGATTGCAAAATAACAGCATTATGACTCATGAAATTAATTTCATATTTTGAAAATAAAAATTCAACATTAGAACTTGCAATTAACAATAATAACACAATTTTTTCTTTTAAGTACTTGCATAAATGTTAGTTGTTAATTAAAGCGTTAATAGAGTTTCCTATTTTTCCAACTTACCAAAGTTTATGAAAAAAGAAATTGAGTTCAAAACTAAGATTTACTTTTGGCACGTTGCATATTTATTCTCCGTTCATTGGAAAAATGAATATATAATTGTATATTGTGCAAATATACTTATTCCACCTAAGAACTTCTTAATTATGATTGTATTAACATGCTTTCAGTTAATAAGATTCTAAGCTAACTAATAAGTCAGCTAGTTAATCTACACCTAACCATGTATTTATACTATAGTTTTGCTATATATAACTATAAGATTGCACATTAAGACATGCAAGTAAGAGAAACTATATATTTCATGGCGCACTCAACTTCACTTTTAAGTCGTGATGAAAATTATATATGAAGAATGGAGCTGGCATGCATGCAAATATAATCATACATTCATATAAGTAATTCCACAAAGCCATAGGGAATCATAGTTTAGTCGTAGGTTGTTTAATACCTTAAATGGTAAAACGTAATGAATTCTAGTCTGAGGGTATTATTGGAGAAGAAACAGAATGATCCGAAGAATGATAACAAGTTAGTATTACCATTAGATTAAGATGATAATAATGCATGCATCAATCTATATATGGAAAGAAAGAAAAAATAAAGATGCTGTAAAACTTAATTAATGCTTTTAAAGTTTGCATATATATTTGGATAAAAATTCCGCTTAAAAGTAAATTTCAACATTACATAAAAACTTCTACACTACGTATGTTTAGTGTATATATGCTACTGATCATCGATCGTCAAAGGACGTCTCCTTAAATAAACTGTAATCCCATGTCAATATTTCCAGCTCTATAGGACTAGAAATGGATGTCTAACCTTAGATGGTAACATACTATTGCATATATATATATATATGCAAGTCAGGCTCATTTTGCTATCAACAACTTAAAGAGAGGGGTTACGAAGAGTTAGTGTTGCCAACTGATAGAAACTCAATGAAGGGAAATGCTGCTTTGGTCGGTTGTCCCATGGCTTTCTGGTCTACCTCCTCATCTTCTCTTCTCGCCGTGTCTATCACTTCGCTTTTGCTTGAATCGGCATTTAGTTGAAGAAAATCATAGAACTCTATTGGCTTATTTTTATCTGCAACAAACATAAATACACATAAATACCAACTTTATGCATGAAAGTTAAAAATAATAATAAGATTATCTTTTGACATGTTCTCTCCAAAACTATTTAGTTTTGAATTAAGTATTGTAAACTTTATAATTGCTATAAGATAATACACCTTTGGTGTATATCATTAGAATTCTTTAACAAAAAGTGTATTTTATATAAATTAATATTTTAGTTAGGATGACGTTTACATGTTTTTTTTTTTTATCTAGGCAATTAATGGTACAAAGATTTTGGAATGGAATGAACACAAAGGAACATATTCTCCAAGAGAATTGGGGTAAGCTGGCCCATTGATGATGAAGTGAACGAAAATATGAACCTTACTTAGTTCCTGTTATGTCATAATCTGTATATGGAAAAAAATCAAATAATTTATGAGTTAACTGAAGCATGAAAGTATACAAAGTACCTTCACAATGACTTGGTCTAACGTGAGAGAAAGGGTTCTGATTACACAACAACAATCTCTCACGGTACTTCTCAAGAAACGAAGAGAAGTTCATTGTGGTCTGGCCAATCAACATGGGCACATGTTGTAGCTTTGAAGGTGACAAGGGACACGTGTTTTGATTATTCATTGTTAAGTTCATTTCACGAGCAAGTGTCTTGCCATGAAGTCTGGATCCTTCCCTGCATCTTCTTGCCATAATAACATGCCAATGGTTCTTCACAGCATTATCAGTTCTACCAGGGAAAAGCCTTGCTATAACAGCCCATCTGTTCCCATGAATGCTGTGAGCAGCAAGAAGCCTCTCTTCTTCTTCTTTGGTAAATGGACTTCGATTGATTCTTGGATCCAGCTGATTAAACCACCTCAACCTACAGCTCTTCCCTGTCATCATCATTTACAATAACTTTGTTAGTTGTCCAAGTTTTGGTCACAGACATCGTCACAAGTAGGTATTAACGCTATTACTTACTGTTAGTTATCGTTTTCTTTTTTTTCTTTTTCCCTTTTCTATGACTCTTTTGATTTAAACCATCGGTTTTTGGTTCATATTATCATACCTGTCATGTGAAACCTAACCCTACCTTTATACTTTCACAGATACAGATGATATGATCATGCAGGGTGAGGTTGATAATCATGTAGAAGCTTTTGTTTCAGATATTATCATCGTATCACCTGATCTTCCTCCAAGCTTTTCGGCTATGGCGTTCCAGTTATGAGGACCATAGCGTTCCACCAACTCCTTCAGCTTCTCATCTTCAGCTGGCCTCCAGTGGCCTCTGGTACACATTTGATCTCTTAACAGAAGTGGGGATTCAACACCAAACAGTGACAGTAAATGGAAAACCCTAGTACATCTATCTCTTTGTAGCTATACCTAGTGAAAATCAGAGAAAAAAGGAGAAACAAAAGAGAGAAAGAGAGACGGGTTGATTATGATCATAAATAACAAAGAAACATGGGATGTATGCAGGAAATCAAAGACATGAACTGTACGTAAGGAGAGAAATTAAGCAGGCTGAGACTAATAATAATAAGAAAAAGAAGAAGAGGAAGATATGCATATATAAGAGAGAGCAAGAGATTAAAGTAAGTGATGATTTCCGTTAGAGAGTTGGGGAACTACATGGAGGGTTTGGGCAGAACTCTACCAGCAGATTGATGCAACGTCTTGGCTAACAAATCCCTTCATAAGTAACCCCTTTTCTAACTTTCCCTTTTATATATATGTCTCCCTCATTCTCATCTTTCTGTACTATTATATACCCTACTTGGCGAGAGAAAAAAAGGGTTGCTTGGTGGGGTGATTTTGGTTGTCCTTTCAACGTCTTCCCAATAAGTTTCTAACCTACAACCTCTACTACAAACCCAACTTATTTTATTGTGTGAGAAATCAAATTATCACTCTTATCTTTGTGTAGATTACCAACAACATCACTAGTTCATTTCTTATGACCAGTCAATTCTCTCATAAGCTTTATACCATTTCTTTTTGTATTTAAAATGTGGAAATCGTTAATGATTTAAGAAGGTTTATCTGAAGATGGCTTATAAAAGTAGGAAACGAATTAGTTCAGGTTTTGAATTCTAGAGTTTGGTAAACTTGTTATTAGACTTCTTATATATGCTGCTGGATACATACGTACGTATGTTGTGCTTTTAGGTTTTGATGACCAACTTTCAGACCTAACTAACAGTATTAACGTGCAACTTCCGAACTGCACGTGTAGACTCTTCTCCATCTGCCTAACTGTTTCCTTTTCGGTCTAAACATGTAGGTCTCCCATACAGTTTGCTAGCTGCAGCGCTGTTATTACAGAACCATTTTTGCCAATGCCATGCAAGCCTAATAAGTATCATTTCAAACTCACTATTCCGAAAGCTTTTTAGTATAAATTCAGGAGAATCAGTAACCTAATTTGCGTCAGACCCAATTTTTTAATATTTTAAGTAATTTACTACAAGATCAAATTACCTTTTTTAATAATATAAGTATCTTTCTTCTAACTTCAGAAATAATTTAATTTTTTGATACACTTATTTTATATAGAAAAAAAGAAAACTCTGACCATATTAGTTGGTTAATAACTCTTTTGTTATAAATTAAATCATTATTACGGGTTTAAAACTTGATTATCCCATGAGTTTATCATGGAATCAATGATGCTTCTGAACCCTCTCGTGCAAGGCCTCCCGCACATTTGTTGTCTCCTTGAGCAGACCATTGTTGGCCGTAGTCAATACAATCATTTCAAGATGAACGTGTCCAAAGCCATTAATAGCAGAAAACAACATACAACGAATAACAATATGCAACGCTTTATATGGAAGTATGCGCATGTGTAATTAAGAGTGTCACCACACGAGTGTGATCTGTACAGTCTTCCAGTTAGGTGGCCCTCCAATTTATGGTAATTGGGTATAGTAGCTCCCATCAAATCAGAATTTGTCCTTTCCTATGAAATTATAAAAAGATGACCCAATTTTTGAAAAAGAAAAGAAAAAGATAGATCTTCATACATAAGTTAGTTATAATAATGTTCACTAATTCAAATAGATACACACCAACTGAAATATAAGTCTTGCTAACCCAAATTGATAATCGCTTCATGACATAATTCATACTGTAGTTTTATGAACAAACTAACAATTAAAAAGATGGTTAATTTAGAACTTTTGTATTTAAAATATATAGAAACAAAATAAAATCGGCACTTGAAAGTCAAAATTAATTTTCGTAGCATTTACTGTTCCTTTTCATGACTAAGATAACGGAAAAGCTGAAGTGTTTCCTTAACCTTTGGGGATCTCAATTGCAAAATGACAACCTTTAAGGCATTGAAATCGTTAGACAGATTGTCTAAAGTTTAAGGATAAAAGATCCTCGACAAACGTTACCTCGAGAGTTCTGTTAATATGTTCACATACAATAGAAGCTTCAAAAGAGTCTTATTGCCTGACCTGTTGCCTACCGATGTTTTAACTAGCTAGGAGAAATTGCTTTACAGAAAAGTGAGGTAAAGTCATTTCCCATCTCACACCTTCCCTACCATACTTCCTTCAAGGAAAACCACTGCTCAAGGGATTTGCGACTGTAACTACTAACTCCCAACTGGTTCCTTCAACTATATCTATACATAAACATTATTGCATATCTATTTTTAACTTAAATTTACCAATATAAAAACAAACAATGAAAGAAGTAGTTCATACTATCTTTCAAACTGTCATATGAATTAAAACGTATGTGGAAATTTGCATCACACCGCTTATTGATTATTCATTTATCAAGTTCAACAATAGAAAAGTATTAAGAATGATGATAATCTTCAACTACTTCAATTGTAAGAAATCCACGCCATCCTGATTATGTATTGTAATCATAAACGTTGACGATCCAAGTTAAGCTTCCACGAACACGCAGACATATACAAGTACACTTAGACCGCTAACCTGTTTTTACCTACTCTAGCCATCAAAACTCTTTCTAATTTCTAACTGATAGTTCTTTTGGTTCTAATAATTTCCAAAAGTTAGTTTTTTGGTTCTAGAATGAGAAAGCTTCCTGATTTCGTTTTCTTCTTCTCCTCTAATATTGGACTAAAAGCAGGATACAAACTGAAACGATATATAAACTATATCTGCCTCTTCGAACATTAATTACAGTCGAATCATGTGTTTTTCACAGCTGATCCGAATTTTGTATCAGCAAGCTAATTGTTTTTCTGAAACTTAAGTTAAACTACTAAATAGCTTAAAGATAGAGAATATTGTTGTATACACAGTGTTGTATTTGTTTCGTATTATATATATTCTTGAGGGAAATAAGGAATTTCAATCTTTAAAAGAATTGATCTCACATTAAGTCTACAAATGAAGAAACTGAAAAGTTGATATTGGAATATTAGTCAGTGCAAGCAGCTTGATTAACTTGTATTTATCCCATGGAGATGTTTCTTCCTCTGTTCAATAGTTGGCCACCAAATTAACTAGATCAGAGACAACATTTTTACCTTTTATTTAGTCCTATGTCCCTGTGTACCCCACCTGAGTCTTGTTAAGGTTGACGGTACTATAATTAAGTTTGACACACAGAGAATGTTGTTACGAACGTATGATTGGCGGAAAGCCTAATATACCTACCTGAAGCAGCTGGTCAGCAATCTCATTACCTAAGATGTTGTCGTTACTCTTTTTATACAAGATTGTATTTGTATAAATTTGGAAAAACAATTGTATGATCTTCAAATTCCGTTTGGATCCTCCTCGTCACCTAATCAGAACAAAAGGGTTACGGGGGCCACAAGTTACCTCAACTTCTCAACTATCGAAATACTCCCATACCCACCTTTTCATGAGTCTCTTTCGTTTGTTTAACTTGAACAGCATATGAAGACCTACCAGCTTCCACACCCATTTTCCACATTCCTCAACATCTCCATATCAACTAATGGTTGCTTACTTCTATTCCCTTGGCTTATATAAGCAGATGTCACAAATCAAATGGAACTATATACCTGGGGTTTATTAGAGCGGTCCAAATTATGCAAGTCACGATTACAATTGCAATTAGTCTCAATAAGGATAACAAAAATCACTCCACCTTTGAGCTCCCTCCATTATCATTGATTAGGTGAACTATAAAAGATAAAACTATATGGGCTTATTAGTCAATTAAATGCGTTTGTGTTCTGAACATCACTTTTGCTGATAGACTTGAATATATAGTCATAATCATTAGCTCCACTTAGATCTACCTTGACTGAAATAAATAAGATGTTTTTAACCATAATTTTTATGGTTATAGTAAAATTTCTCTAGACTAGCTTTAATTATTTTTAGATAAATCATAATCATCAAGAACTATGATATTGTATTTAGATTGATTAAGAAGTATAAATTGACAAATTAAGTGCTAATGTGAATAAAAGTTTCAAAGGTACGTTGATTCATAAACACACTTGGAAGTTCAAAATGATTGAGTATCATAATAGTGCTAAGAGCTTGATTATTTGTATTTAACTTAGTCTATCGGAGACTTTGGAAAGAAAAGGCAAAATAAATGTTCGGAAACTACAAATGAGAACAGAGCAGGAAGCACCAAGTACTGGTTTGTGTTGAAAAGCCACTATCCCGATTGATTATTTCGCAAGTTTCCTTTCACTTCCTGTACTCGTTGGCCTTCATGCTGCTATTCAATACATGAACATGAGGTAGAGTTAAGAGTAAGTAATACTACCAAAGTTACATTTTTTAATATTTTCTTTACATCTTTGTACTGAAAAAAACAAGCGCAGAAGTTCTCCTTATGAAAAGAATATCATTGAAGCCGGCTAGGATTGGTAGGAATCTCAATAACTCGGGTAGGGTCCTGGTTGGGCTAGGTGGCCTATGGCCCAGCCCGGGACTGGATGGACCATGGGCAAGCCAGATACTTAAAAAAAGGGTAAAAAATGACGTCTTTTAACTTATGGTCAGGCCATTGGTGAGGCCGAATGGGGCTAAAATTGAGATTAGCATTCTTCAGTATCTGATGATAAAACTCTTTAAGTTGTAATTGTATTTAGTAAAGCTCAAACTGACAATATATCTATCCCAATCTGGGGACAAACCATGAAACCTGGAAAGAGTTAGTTTATACGAATTATGGTTATGGATTACGATGTGGACAAGCCACTCCTGTAACTAACGATATAACAATATGAGACAGGATAGTGATAGTGAGAAGGCCTCACCAAAATCATGAAAGTTGCAATTTATATTTTCAAATGAAGCGTCAGGGGTGAAATTGAACTAAGCTGTGGCAAGGTCACGAACTGCTTCGTCTTAACAATCTCAAAATGAAGAGACTAGAAGCAGAGGACTGATTGTGGATGTTTAGAGAAAAGTCGTTTAGCCTTTTGATATTCATAACAAACACTTGATAACTAAGGTAAGGCCTGAAGCCCTTTAAATTTGCTTAATATTCAAAGAATGAAGCGATACGAAGCAAGATTTCGCATGTAAAGCTCTTGTTTCGAAACTAAGGAATGGCTCTTGACATACTTGAAGATTGCAAATTTCCCTTACTCTTCTTCCACCTCTAGGCCTGGTATGTACTCCAAACTGACGTCAAAAATAACAGGACTATTTGGAGCTACCCTTGGCCTTCCTGGGGCTGAAGACAGACCTTTCGGAAATGCCAACTGGTGACAACAAAATATGGATGCAATCAGGGGTTACATTTTGCAAGTTCCTTTAGATAGACAATACTGTCCACGGTTAAAGAAGACAAGCCTCCATGTGCACTCAGCAACTAAACTGGTAAATAATATTACAATGGTTCACCGTACTAGACAATATTACCCAGAAGCCACATGGAGACCGAGAAGTTGGATCGGTGAGTAAAATAGACATTCCAAATAACAGAGTTAAGAGTAACATATGGTCATGTCTTCTATCCTAAACTTTAGTAGGTTTGTAGATGAATTACCTGTCCTGGAATGTAAAGCCGGCGCTTGCCTCCAACTTTCATGCTTAGAATGCCTTCATCAAGTCCCTTGATCACCTATTCTAGTCATTCAAATAGGAAATTAGGAAACTACCAATATAAAAGAGGACAGCTATCTTTCTTCATTGCCATAAGAATGACAAGACGGAGTTATCATTGACTTAGCGCTATACACTCCGTGGAGAAAGCATCTATAAGATCCTTGTACAGAAAGGACTTATGTTCTGTTTATTAACATAAATTTGCTACAGGTCCTTAGCAGAAGTAAATAGTTCAATCAGCAAATGAAAGGAATAAATGCCAATCAATCGACCAAGTGAAGAGTATGCCATTCAGACTCATATGGCAGGCTATGTAATTGTGAGATATGATCCACATGGCAAGTAGGATTCACATGAAGTCAGTAACTATAAGTAACGAATTTTCATTTCGACTTATGTGAAAAATGTCATTTTACACTATTTTGGCAAGCAAAATTCATCTGGAGCTTACCTGACCAGATCCAACACGAAAAATATAAATCTGCCTTTTCTCCAGTGAACTGAGAAAGTATTAACAAAAAGTTACTAATTGCTATCCAAGTAGCCAATATCTTAAGCCATAATTACCAGGTTTCTGATAGCATCCTGGAACCTTATCTCCACCGATGTCCCCATCACCCATTCCCCCTCTCACCTATTGCCTCAACTCTCTTCATCAATTTTTTTACTATGAAAAAAAAAATATAGAAGTTGAACTATTATTCCATCATACATCATTTTACATTTCAAATTGCAAGTTAATACCGAATTTGACATTCCACCAAGATTAATACGTGTAAAATGTTTCAGGAAGTCCTATTAGCAACAAAGTCATTATCAAATTTAACTGCCAAACGGCTATCTCATCAGAATCTATTTATGAAGGCCAATGATTTACCTGTCAAATATTTGTCCAGATGGAACCATGGCAACATAATTAGCAGCCACCTGTCACTATGCATTATAATCGAATGAGAACTAGTCCAAGAGAAGAAGAACAAAACACCTTCATGTATACTTGGATCAAATCATAGAAGATTGAGGAGTTTACGCACCTGAAATCCAACCGGGGGGCTAGGGCCTATACCAACTTTAATATCCTTGTACTGCAATCCAGTCTCTGTAGTTACCATTGGTACCTTCATTGAAGAAGATACATGCTTAGTTCAATTATCAAGAATGCGTTCTTCACAACATTACTACTAAGAATCGACCTGAAGTATAATATAGAAAAACACGTTACATTCCAAGATTAAGGGGGCAACTGAATCTCACCATACATTTTCAAGCTCCTTCTCGCAAGTCTCATCACACAGCTTTGGCTTTTCTTCTGGAGGTAAACCGGCTCCTATAGCATCCAAAGTTTGCATCAGGAGGCTTGAAAATCCGAAAGCTAGCCCAACCATATCCCTTCGCTTAATAAAACCTTTATCATCCCTGTGCTCCCTTGTGCTTGCAGCTCTAACTCTAAGATCCATGTTAGAGCATTGTAAGACCAAACCATTAACATTTTCTGTGGAAATAACACGACGACTGGCAGACAGGATTTTAGGAGAGGCTGAACCTACCAGAGCATGGAAAAAGGTTAGACAAGAAACGCGGGTTGTTTATCAAATGCTTCGACGGTGGTACAAATCAAAAGCCAAATTTGACTCTTTTGCTTAGAAGTTATTAAACAAACGGATATAATTAGTTCTAACAGGCGTAAAAACGGTAAACAATAAGTATCAGATTCCATAACAGGACGCAGCATGAAGCTATCGAGTACATTTCATTTGTATTCTCCGGAAGGAAAAAAGGAAAATCAGCAGACTAGCTTAACGGAACCATACAACAATCAGAAAATTTCAGACCCGTAATGGTTTTTAAAAAGTAAACAGAGAAAAGAAAAAGAACAAAGCAAACCCATCTGGTAATGCAGTAAGCAGAGTTAGATGAATAATCGGAAAAGGGAATTAGAAAGAGAGCGAAAGTGCGTACAAAGTGGTGGTACAAGCAGAGAAGAAGAAGAAGCCATTTTTGATCCACTTTGGAGGTTGATTAAGTGTCTTTAACGATAGGGAGTGGATAACGAAATCTTGCTGTTGGTTATACAACTCAGGCCGACACGCTGGTGACACGTCATCACTCTCATTAATAGAGAATTTTCGAATTGTCATTTCGGGGAGGCCTTGATGCACTGAAAAGGTAGAATTCTACCCGAAGCGTTCTCACACTCCGACTTGACAGAATAATAAAGGAATAAGTTGTGGTTTAATTGTATTCAGTTCTTTAAAGAGGAGTCCCTTAAACTTGATATTGTACCAGGTAGTAACAGTGTCTAGCTCATCAGCAGTGTTCCCCTCTCTCCTCCTTGGGATTTGTCGTTCTCCTCTGCCAATGATGGTATCCAAAGTTGAGTTTCGACATGTTGATAGTGTTGGAAATTCCAACAATGGTCAGATGTTGCGTGAAATTGAGGCTATAAGCAAAAGCCCCTTTACTTGGATCATGGCGAGAAGCCCAGGATGCAAGAATCAATGCCAAATTCTAAGCTAATTCACATATTAGCCGTCAGAAGTATAATATTCGCTTCTTTCTTCACGTCCATTCCATTGAAGGGTTACCCCAAGTTTTGATGATTTAAGTATGTCTGTCCTGAAGGGTTTTAAGAGAGTTTGAGAGAAATTAAGCCGATCCAAATGAGCTTATATATAACAAGAATATCATATTTTAACCCAAAATCTTAAAATATTAAATTATAAATCCTACTTTTGTGTATAATTTGCTTTATTTATATGTTTGATAGGATGACTGTGATTGTGAATTTCCAACCTATCTATCTTAAGAGAAAGGATGAGGTTATAAAAACCTACCCATCAAGGATTGTCAATGGAAATGTTGAGTTTGATAAGACTCAAATGCACAAATGTTGTGTATACGGCATCATAAATAGTCCCAAATTAGCAAACTACAAAGTTAAGCTGTTCAGACCTAGTTGGTCTCCAGAATTTCCCAAAGAAACTCACCAACCGCAGATTAGCGGCAAAAGAATTGGAATTAGTTGAAGGAATGGAAGATGACAAAGGTAAAGAGTTAGACATCAACTATGAATCTCAGAATTTTTTAGAGGAAGACAACATCGTCGAAAAAGGAGAGAGGGGGACGGCTGTGATGGGCTGCAAGAAGTTAATCAACTTGGAGAATTAAAGATAATTAGGGATTTTTTCTTTAGTTTAAAAAGATTTTTTAGATATATGTTATCATATCTTATAAATTAATTTTGAGCATTATTTGTAATTGAACATATTTAAAAGTTTACCTTGATTGGGACTCTTGAAGATAAAATTACATGAAAGATAAAATCCTAGTGAAGATAGGACTTATTATTTGGGATAAAATCATCGTATCGAAATAAAGATAGTGTATACAAATTTTTGGTAATTTTTGTAACTATCTTTGGAAGCCTATTTTGGTGATAATGACTATTTAAGGTAACTTGATTTTTGGAGATATCATTGACTATTTTGCTGCTGCAATTTTGTTGTATTTTACATGATTTTTGGGTTGATGTGTAATGTGTTGTGGTTTTGGGTGAATTAATGATACGTAGTATATGACTTGGAAATTGGAATTTTAGGGCTATCTTGGATATTATTTTTCAGATTTCAAGTTATCATCATCCAACTTGTAGCTGCGTCTTTTTTGTTTTTTGGAAAGACTATTGTTGAGTTTTTTGTTGTTGAGGTTGAGATTTTAGCAGCTACATATTCTCCAATTTTTGAATGACAATTAAGGGCTATCTTGGTGGTTGAGTGTGTGAATTTGGCGATTGCTTTTTTTTCTGTTTTAAACGAATATTGCGAGTAATTTTTACAAGCTGATTTTTGAGGATTTTTCCAAATTGGGGGAGCTGCATTTTTTTGTCTATTGTGAGAGATTTTTTGGGTTGTCAATGATAGTGGTTTTTATGCGAAAAACTTCCAACAACCTTGGTGTTTTTGCAACTCTTTATGTATGACGTTTCGGTGATGAAACATTTGTTGATTTGAGACGTTTTATGACTGTTGTACGTGGGATGTTCTAGTGACAATATTGAAGCTTCGCAACAGATTAATTTAATGGACAACTTTTCATTCTTTCATTGTCGAAGTTAAATTGTTAGGGGCGTTGTTTTCTTTCTCAAGTAACTTTGTTTATATTCATTGTTATTTCAATCATTTGAGTTATTTTATTTTCATCCTTTATTATCAAATATTATTAAGAGAATCCTCTGTTGAGGTTAGTACGAGGCGGTTGTACTATTGAGTGTGATTTACTTTCACGGGTAGTGAGGACGAGGGATAGTGCCAAGGATAAGGTGATTCGGCTCTGTAATGCCTTGAATAAAACTATTGTTGTATCATAAGTGAAAGTTGTTTAAGCTAAGTGAGGGCCCTGTAAATGTAAGCAAGGTGTACCGAACTGCGTTACCAAATCTCGGGTGTTGATTTCTTTATTTTGCATTTAATTTTGCTATCTTTGATTGTGCGAGAATCAATCGAACCTGAATCATAAATTTTGTAAAATTACATCCATTCGAACTTTCAATTGGTATCAGAGTAGGTCATTGAATTAGAACTTGATACGTTAAGTTAATGCAAATCTTTGGTTTACAATTGTCCCTATCAGAGAAGGGGCATCAATCATCAGGTCCCCATTGGTAGATTCAAATTATCTAGCTTGGAAATCAAAGATGAAAGTATTCATTCAAACATAAGGAACTATGGCATGGACTTCGATGTTGAATAGCTGGACACATCCAATGACAATTGATGAAAAGAATAAAGCGATACCTAAAGATCCATCTGAATGGAAAAGAGCTAAAGAAGAAGCGCTTGACAATTCTCGTGCATTGCATGCAATCTTCAGTGCTGTCGATGAAGGATGCTGTAGTATGATTTCATCTTGTAAATCAGTAAAAAAAGTGTGGGACACTTTGCAAACTATGCATGAGAGATTGAAATCTATGATAGCTTTGAAACTTCAAATGTTGGCTACTAGATTTGAAGAGCTTAAGATGGATGAAAGGGATACTATTGGAGGCTTCCATAAGAAGTTACGTGAAATAGCCAATCAAGCGCATCAACTTGAGACGAAGTATTCGAATTTGAAACTTGTCAAGAAAACTTCGAGATTCACTTCCTCCAAGATTCATACAAAAATTGCAACCATTTAAGAAGCCTATGATATCACTTAATTGTCTTTGGATAAGGTAATTGAGATTCTTACCAACTTTGAGATGAATTTGTTGAGAGAGAAATAAAAAAAGAGCAAAAGATTGGAATTGCAAGCCGAGATGGGTAAAACTATGAATGACTTAGAAGATGAATCCAAAGAGAATGAGGATCTGGTATTATTGACAAGAAATTTTAGTAAATGGTTAAAGAAAGTGAAAAAAGACAGAGCCGAGTTTAAGCAAAATGGTGGAAGTTTATCGAACAACAACTTCAAACAACAAGCTAAAACTTAAAAGGGTGAAAGAAAAGTGAAGAAAAATCAATGTCATGAATGTCGAGGATTTGGACATGTGCAAGCGGAATGTGCTAACACCTTGAAGAAGAAAAAAGGGAAGTCTTATACAAGTACTTGGAGTGAGAATAAATCAAGAAAGTGAGTATGGTAATGAAGAGGAATTTGTGGGTAATGCTGCGTTGATTGCTTTATATAGCAAAAGTCCAGTTGCTTGTTCATCAAAAACGAAAAAGGAAAAAATTGACGATGAAATTGTGGATAAAATAGCTTAAATTTTTAGGAAAAACACAGATAGATCAGCTTAAAGTTCAATTTCAGATTATGACAGTGATTCGGATTACAAGAGGAAGGATATTTGCAAAGCTTATGAGTTAGTGTATGCTAAATGGGTCCAAACATGTAAGAAAAATGAGAAGTTGAAGGAGAAAAACTCGACCATGAAGAATACCATTCAAGACCTTAAGAAGAGGTTGTTATCTACAGTAGATGAGCTTAATGAAACAAAGTTGAAGATGGTTAGTACAAAAAAGAGAATAAGAATGTTAAATGGAGGTATTGAAAATTTAGAAAAGTTGTTGAAAATTGGTAAGATTAAAGGAGACTTTCAATGCATTGGTTATAAAGGTGAATGTTCTAAGTCGAATGATGAGAAAAATGGTGCGACCAGATCTGTCAAATCTTAAGAAAGAACGAAAAGTTCATACCTACATGTCACTTTTGTTGGGTAATTGAGCACATAAGGCCGAATTGTTACAAGTTGTTACAAATGATATTTTGAAAGAGTCGAAACTAAAAATCTAGTCACTCTCTACTAAATTTCCAGCAGCAACCCATGTTACCAAAATATACTTGGGTTAGAAAGGGTGGTTAATTACAAGCATAAAGATGTAATAAAGGAAAAAAAAGAAATTGTCCAGATTTATAGTTAGTTACTGCTATTGAAGAAATTGTTCAGATAGACAATACGTCAGTTGTTTCAGAAGAAGAAATCAACCAGACAATTGATGACAGAGATAATGTGAGGAGGAATAAGACCAGGTTTGAATTTTTTTTTAGAGGCACAATATTGTGTGATTTACATTTTTAATTATATTTTTATGTTGTTTCCTAAAAAAGAGGAGGTTTGAAGGAGTTAACATCTAGACTTTTTGAGTTTTTAATTTATGAGTTTTCAAAAGTTTAGGTGATTGGTGTTTGTTTGGCTTTTCCTTACATGTTGAATAATATATTTGATGTGAGATTGAAGCTCTGCTTGATGATTTGAGAATTTTTCCGAAAAAAAGTTGATGCTTGGTTGTAGAACTATAAGAAGATTCAGATTTTTATGACTTGGGTTTTTTCAAGTTCTATCTTGGTTTATCTCTATATTGTAGGGTGTATGAGTTTGAGCAATATGCTTTCATATGGTTTATGTGAGGAGGAGATCAATTAAGTTTGATTTTGATTCGTTGAATGCATTTTTAGGTTTATAAATTTAATCCGTCTTATGCGAATGACTTTGTTGTGAGTAATGATATGTTGGCTAGTGTTTTAATTGGTGGTAAATTGTCATCTTAGCATGCTTATGATTCTTTCATTACACCTACGGCTTGTTTTTTGTGACTGTTTCATTCATGGGGAAATTTCAAGTTATATACGTGACTATTAGTATTGCTTTTTATCTCAAGGGGGAGAAATTTAGATGATTGGATAATTGTTCATATGAGATTATTATTTCTTTGGATGTTTTTTGAACTTGATGAACTTAATGTTGTGTAAATTTGAATGTTATTTGGAAGTTATTTGGAACTTATTGTTCGATTAAGGGGGAGTTCATAATGTTATGTGGACTTGATGTTTTGTGTTCAATTATCTTCTTAAGGGAGAGTTTCGATATGTGACAAATAATGTTATAAAGGAGGAGATTGTATTATGTTATGATATTTTATAAATTAATTTTGAGCATCATTTGTAATTGGACATATTTGGATATATTTGGAAGTTTATCTTGATTGGGACTCTTGAAGATAAAATTACATGAAGGATAAAATCCTAGTCAAGATATGATTTATTATTTGGGACAAAACCATCATATCTAAATAAAGATGGTGTGCAAATTTTTTGTAATTCTTTTAGCTATCTTTGGAAGCCTATTTTAAGGATAATGACTATTTAAGGTAGCTTGATTTTTGTAGATATCATTGACTATTTTGCAGCTGCAGTTTTACTATATTTTAAGTGATTTTTGGGCTAATTTATTGTGATTTTTTGGTGAATTAATGATAGGTAGTGTGTGACTTGGAAGCTAGAATTTTAGGACTATCTTGGATATTATTTTTCAGCTGATTTCATGTTATCATCATCCAACTTTGTAATTGCGTCTTTTTTGCTTTTAGGAAAGACTATTGTTGGGTTTTTTTTTGTCATTAAGGTTGTGATTTCAGCAGCTACGTATTCTCCAGGCTTTGAATGACAATTGAGGCCTATCTTGGTGGTTGAGTGTGTGAATTTGGTAGCTGTGTTTTCTTTTATTTTGAATTACTATTGAGAGTAATTTTTGCAAGATGTTTTCAAGGATTTTTTCAGAATGGGGAAGATGCATTTTCTGTCTATTATGAGGGATTTTTTGGTTGTCAATGATAATGATTTTAATGCAAAAAACTTCTAGCAACCTTGATGTTTTTGTAGCTCTTCATGTATGACGTTTCAATGATGAAATGTTTGCTGATTTAAGACGTTTTATAGCTGCTGTGCATGGGATGTTTCAGTGATGATATTGAAGCTTCATAGCAGATTATTTTGATGTACAACTTCTTATTCTTTCATTTACAAAGCTACATTGTTAGCGAAGTTGTTTTCTTTCTCAAATGTCTTTGTTTATGTTTATTGTTATTTTAATCACTTGTGTTTTTTTATTTTCATCCTTTATTATCAAATATTGTTGAAAAAATCCTCTGTTGAAGTTAGTACGAGATGGTCATACTACTGAGTGTGATTTACTTTCACAGGTAGTGAGGACGAGGGATAGTGTCAAGGGTAGGGTGAGTCGGCTCTATAATGCCTTGAGTAAAACTATTATAGAATCACAAGTGAAAGTTGTTTAAGCTGGGTGAGGGCCCCACAGACTTATGTAAGGTGTGTCAAATTGCGTTACTAACTTGGGTGTTGATTTCTTTATTTTGCATTTAATTTTTCTATTTTTTATTTTGCTAGAATCAATCGCGATCGAATAAAAATTTTTGTGAAATTACAACCTTTGAATTTTCAAAGAGCATACTTTATTAAAATTTTAAAATAAATTTTGGTTTCCATATTATTAACCTCACTCTATTATTATCCTTGTCCTCTATCTTAAACTTACTAGGATTTTTCTTTGCATTATTATTTAGGAGTAAATTCACCAATCTTTTTCAGGATCTAATGATAGGAATGATTATTGGCAAAGGATTTTATTCAAGAGATCTCTGCATTCTAAATATCCAAGTGCTCAGGCCTATTGCTTGTTCCAATGTCTTTAACTTTCTTTAAGAATCATTGTCAATTAATACATCCCTCTTTACCTATATTAAAGAAGTTACATCATCAATTTCATAATATATCTTGCGTAGATTGTAAGTCATGTCAATTTGTCAAAGATAATCATCTATCTTCACTTTTTGAGTTAATAAGCTAGTTTTCCTCTTAAATTAGTACATAATGATGTTTGGGGTCTATGTCCTATTGTGTCCAAAATCGAGATTTAATATTTTGTTACTTTTGTTGATGAGTTTCTCGTGTGACTTGGCTTTATTTAATAAAAAGTCATTCTGAAATAAAAAGTCATTCTGAATTATTTTATCATTTTACTACTCTTTGTAGTCAAATAAAAATACATTTTATTTGAATATCCATATTTTAGAAATTATAATTCCAAAAATATTTTTTCACATTGTTTTAAACATATATGATCCAAAATGACATCCTCTATCAATCCTTACTAGTTTACACACCATCTCAAAATGGTATGATTAAAAGGAAAAATCATAATCTCCTTAAAACTATCAAATCACTCTTATTCCAAATACATGTTCCTAAATTATTTTGGTTTATGTTGTATTTAAAACATATTTTTTATTAACCATGTGTACTAATTTGTTCTTCATGGCGAGATTCCTTATAATTTTCCTTTTTTACTAAACCTTTGTTCATATTTCATTGCAAAATTTTTGGCATTACTTGTTTTGTTCATGACGTTCATCCTTAAGTTACCAAATTAGATCATAAATCTTTAAAATGTGTCTTTATAAACTAATCTCATTTATAAAAGGGTATCAATGCTACTATCCAAATCTTAATAAATATGTAGTCAATATTACTTTTTAAAAATACAATCCTTTCTTTCCTACTAGTTTAATACATGAGAAGGAAGATGATTATTTTTTAGTTTACAAGATTGATTATCAAGCTACTAATGTTACCTCTATAAATTCAAAACTATCGCATATCAAGCTTGTCTCTTTGAGAAGACAAGATCATCATAATATAAGTTTAATATTTGTCTCTTCTTTGACTTGATATATAACACCCAATTTGCAATAGTTAGCTTCAATGCACTTATCCTATTTTCTCTTTAGTTTTTAATAATTATTTGTCTTCCTTTTTTGTTATTGTAGGGAAATCAATTTGGGATCAGAGGAAGAAAAATAATTATTAAAAATTCGATCCCGATCGCAGTGGAATTCTTATGAAACTTTTTCGTAACATTTGATTTTCCGAAAATCAAGATCTCTTTAATTCTAGAAAATGATTAACACATAATTATAATAAAGCATGAATCAAAATCCGTAACTTATTCTGAAGCCTGATTCTTATCTTGTCGTATCCCTTGAATCGTTTCCGAAACCATTCCGTCTTAACTACCGTAGCTAAATAAATATTTGGCCTCTAATGGTATCTATAGAATGGGTTGAGAGAACTTTGTAACTCTTATAGAGAGGGTTAAACAAGAAGTGCCAGCTCCATTAGAGCTTAAGTCTATTTATAATAAGTTTTAGACGTTTTAGTAATTTAATTGAAATTAAATTCTAACTTCAATTAAACTTTAAATGGAATTATAAATAATAGTAATTAAATACCAAATATGCCCTAAGATTTAATATCTCATATTGATACTTATTTATTAAATATATCATATTTAATCATAAAATTTCTCAAACTTTACAATCAAGTTTAACTTGATTAAAATAACTTTGCTCTCTTCAACTCATTCTATATGTGAGACCCATTAAGTTCTCAAATATATTGACAATGGATATAAATTATAATTATAATTCATAATTAGAATTAGATAAATTAAATCTCCTTTTAATTTATCTTTAATTTTCCAATTAAACAATCTATAATCATAGATCAAGATTGGCGTCGAGTAATATATCATAACCACTCAAATATTTAGGAATGTCAAAGTAATTTTGACTAACTTTTTAGTGTATGATTTTTTTGTATAATTTAATCATTTCATTATATAATTTTCTGATTAGATAGAGCGTGGAATTAATGTATACTCTTTTTAAGTCCAGTCATATTAGTTTTATGCTATTAACTATCAATTCAATTAATAACACTTGTAAATTATTTACAAAACATTATTCAACCTTCGTCAATGATTTTCAGATTCAATACTAATCGAGAACAACAAAACATTCTCCCTAATGGCTTTAGGGTGATGAATCATATCTTGATCATATAACTACCTCTTTATAGTTCGTACTACATCCGGTGACTACTGATTGACCGACCTATGATTAAATAGGTTATAAGTAGTATCAAAACATAGCAATTCCTAAACAAGATAATTTTGGTGATCTTAAGTCAAATGATCCTTTATACAATCATCACAATAAGAATTTCACAGAAATAAGTTCCAAATGGATATCTCATATCGAGTCTGTTCAGTGAACTTATTCTCTAACAAATACTTACACATTTGTTTAAGTATCTTCATACTTTAGTCTATGAATCGAGTACTTCCTTTATAAGGAAAAACAAAATGTGTGCTTGTCATTTTACATTCTATTAATGTCTAGTCTTAATAGAACATGACTATGAACATTTAAGAATAATTCATAAATGCAATATGAATCTCATAATTATAATTTCATTTGTAATGTATAATTATCCTATGAACTTTATCATACACATCTACACATGTAAAAGATAAAGAATGTCTTTAAATGTTTTGTAACTAAATTACAACTAAAGAGATTGGCTGTAAGGCATAAACCAATAGTTGCCTCATTTGATTTGACTCTCTTGAAACTATTTATGAAGCCTTATCCATCCTGATAAGCGTGATGCTATAATAGAGAAGATGAATGCTTTAGATGCTAATGATACCTAGGATTTAGTGAACTTACTTGTAGGAAAGAAGGCTATTGAAAAATGAGTGTTTGCAGTCAAAGTCAAATTTGATGGATTAATGGCTCAACTTAAAACACAACTTATGGCTAGAGTCAGTATTCAAATTTAGAGAACGAATTTCTTTGATACTTCCCTCATATGTTGCTAAACTAACTGTTATTCATCTATTCATTTTTATAGTAACTACTTATGAATAACTCTTACATCAGTTAAACATGAAAATGCCTTCTTACATGGTGACCTTTAAGAGGAAGTCTATATGTAGCAATAAACACCTAGGTTTATTGCTCACGAGGAGTATTGTCATCTTTAAAAGTCATTGTATGGTTTAAAATGGAGTCCTTATCTTGGTTTGTGAGATTTAATCATGTAGTGGAAATGTTTGGAATGAATAAGAGCAACTATAATCACTCAATCTTCTATAAACAACATGGATCTATCATTATGCCACTTGTAATGTATGTGGATAATATTGACATTATTGAATATGTTTATATAGGCATTTCTTCTTTAAATTTCCTTTCTTTATAATCAACTTCACATGTTGAGTATTTTTTGGAAGTAGAAGTGACAAGAAATAAGAAAAGTATGTTCTTGTCTCAATAGAAATATATACTTAATCAATTAATTATGATCACAAAATTAGGAGTTAAGCCATGTAATAATCCAATGTTCCCTAATTTACAGCTCATTTGATAGCCTAATTACATACTTGATTGTACAGATCACATTTCCTAATTAATGTTGATGTACTTATGTTTGTTATATATATATTCTCCTTAAATTACACATAGAAAAAAATATGAAGGTAATAATAGTGTTTTATATAAACATGCCTCCCTGTAAAAATCAAAATTAGAGACACTAATAAAGAATATAATGTAGGTAATTTATTAAAGTGATTTATTAAGTATATAAAGTATTAATTAATTATTATTAATAAAAGATAAGAGTAATATGTAGTTATGACCTTCTTAAAATAAATGATGCACCAATAACTTTATTTTATTTCATAACACAATTGACATAAGTCTAAATGTTATGGAAATCACATAGACAAAATTATGTTATATCTTATTGGCAAGGTCTCAACCTCACTTGTTAAACTTGGTTTTCTTTTATCATTTCCATAAGAAAATAGACTTTAAGTATAAAAGATAAACTTATATAAACAAAAGATAAAAAGTGTAATTTTAACTTTAATGTTTCACTAAAATTTATGTTAAATCTTAATATTTTAAAACGTTTAGAATGAATCTTAATGTTTGCAAAATATTCAATCTAAACTAAAATGAACTAAATGATAACGAATTTACATCTCCATTCCTTATACGCTATGTTAATGATGACGTGACACAAATTTATTAATTTTTTATTAGTTATATGGGTTATAATGAGGCCTAGACAATTTTATTAACCTTAAATTAATTTAAACTAATTTTTTCTTAATTCTAATTATATATATTAAATTTAATTTAACTTACATAAACTAACTTAACCTTAATTAACGTAATTTAAACCTGCATGCCAAGTAAAAGTAAAGGATAAATGGAAAAACCTAGAACCTTTTCACTCTTTCCATGTGAAATATTCATAAGTATTGTCCCATAAAGACTCAATGGCGATTCATGCCAGTATTTAAACACATCTAAATTGAACAATCACCTATAAGGTTCCAAGAAATCAATTATAAGTTCTCTAGTTGGATTTAATATCACATTAGTGACATGTTTTGGTTACCTTGATTACATTTTGATATATCAAGAGAGTGAGAATCAACAACTTGTATAAATCCTCTTGATGATGCTTTGGTGGGCTTTTTGGAACGAGTTTAGCTGTAAGATCATCATTAGACATGATAACATTACAGAAAATGGTAGAATAGACACCAACCTAATAAGAGTGAGTGCTTGTACAAAAAAGGGTATGGTTGTAATTCATGGATCAGGAAACAGAGAAGGTGGTTTTTAATATGAATGGCTCTAACGCCTCTGGTTCAGATGGCTTAAATGATCTTTTCTTTCAAAAAACTTGGGATAACATAGGGATATTCGTTAAAGATGCTATTAAGGAGTTTTTCCAAAACGATGTCTTGCTTAAGGAGATTAATAAGATTTTTCTATATTTGGCCCCTAAGAGTTCTAACCCGACCACTTGGAGTAATTTCAGATCTATCTCATATACTAATTTCCTCTATAAGATCATCGCCAAGATTTTGGCAAATAGGCTGAAAGATGTTCTTTACTTACTTATTAGTGAGAATCAGGGTGCATTTATGAGCAGTAGACATATAGGGAATAATATTCTTATATTGTAGGAGTTTTTAAAGGGTACACTTGAAGAAGAAGCCCTTGAAATTGCACTATAAAAGTGGATCTACAAAAAGTTTTTGATAATGTTAACTAGAGATTCTTGCTACAGACTATGGAAGTTATGAAATTTCCCCGTAAGTTTATCAAATAGATTCAATAATGCATTACCACTACCTCATGTGGGTTATTGATTAATGGAAGCCCTATAGGGATGTTTAAAGGCAAAAAAGGACTTAAGCAAGGGAATCCTCTTTCCTCTTACATATTCCTTATTTGCATGGAGGTTCTCACCCTTACGCTGAAATATGACACTTCAACTGACTCTAACTTCAAATATCATTCTAAATGTAAGAAGCTTTCACTAACTAGCTTATGTTTTGCAGATGATCATATTCTCTTAAGTAGGGAAAATGCTCCTTCAGTTTCACTGCTGATAAGTACTCTCCAAAGTTTTAAGGAGTTGTCTGGATTGAGTATCAATTTTCACAAAAGCTACTTCTTACTATCCAGAAGTGCTGTTTACCTCTAGATTCTTTGTCACAAGCTATTGGTATGAAAAAGCAAGACCCTTCTCTTTTGTATTTGGGCATTCCTATCTCTTCTAGGTGACTAAGATTTCAAGAATGTCTTCCTTTAATAGAAAAAATTCAAAAAAGATTAGGGTCTTGGACTAATAGAACCCTATCCTATGGAGGTAAACTTTAGCTTTTGAAGTCGGTAATTATGTCAATGCAAATTTACTGGTGCTTTTACATCTTCATCTCCAAAGGACTTACTAAAACTATGAAAAAGCTAATGAAGCAGTTTCTATGGGGTAAAGGAAAAGGTGAGAAAGGAATTGCAAAAGTGAATTGGAAGCATATTTGTCAATCGAAGGAGGCGGGTGGCTTAGGTTTGGAGTTAGCTAGCCAGAACAACATATTTCTAATGACTAAAAGAATTTGGAGAATCCTAAGTGAGAAACAATCATTGTAGATTAAATAGATTCACTTCTACATATTAAAGGGTAAGAGTTTTTGGGCTCTAAAAATTAAAGACAGTTATTCTTGGTTCTTCAATCAAATCCTTATGTTAAGGGAAAAAGTTTAGCAGGATATTACATGTCAAATTGGTGCAGGAGATAGAATCTCTCTTTGGTATGATAACTGGACTGGTCAAGGGGCTTTAATTCATAACCAGTTAGTAAGATCATTGTTGGGTAGGTTTTTTCAGAAAGCTAAGCTTCACAAGATAATTAGAAGTGACAATTGGTTTCTTTCCTCAGACTAACTGGGACTTTTGCCCGTTCCTCAATACAGAAGACACGGGGAGAATGATGTATAATTATGGGATGGGGTTTTTGTATCAAAAATCACTAATGGGAAAGCTAAGAAGCTAATGGATGGGGCAATTACAAGAATAGGGTGGAGTTCCCTGATTTGGTGTAAGGTTCTCAAACTAAATGCCATCTTTTTTCTTTGGCTAGCTACGTTGAATAGAATCAGCACTATAGATAGACTGAAATTCATATCCTCTTTTAAGCATTATATTCTTTACAACCTAGAGGAGGAGACTAGGGATCATCTCTTCTTCGAGTGTAACTTCTTTAAAGAGATGTGGATTATAATCTCTAGTCTATGTGCCCCTGGTACTAGTCGTTGCAGTTTCACATATAACTTACAAGAGATATCTCAACTGCATATCTCTAAATATGATAAGGAAATATTTATGGTCGCAGTTGCAACTTGTCTTCAAGAAATTTGGAAAGAGGGAAACAATCGAAAGTTTAAACAGAGATCTAACAGCTTACTCTCTCTTGTAGAACTCTCAATTGCAAATATTAGGGAACAGATAATTATAAACCAATTGGGATAGCATTGTAGCAGAGGACTAGTTCTCTCTTGGAGAGTATAGTCCTCAATGTTTATTCATAGATCATGGACTTCTATCAGTGGGTTCACTCTATTTGGGATACAATAAAGAAAATAGTGCTACCCATGCATTGCTATTTCCTAAGCAACTCAAGCAAATTTTCGAAATAATCAACTCAATAAAGAAAGAGAGAAATGAAGCTTTAATGAGAATTTGACTCACCTGTAGATATCTGAGAGCATTTTAGCGTACCTCCTCTAGATCTACTACCTCACCAGTCAAGATCCATGAAGGAAGCTTCTCGATGTCACCCTCTAGTCTCCTGATATTCAAAATGAAGCTTGTAACTCTTTGGAGATTCGTAAAAATCTACATAATCTGATCTTCTACCTGAGATGAGAAATCTCTTCTAGCCTAGAGACAAATAGTAGCGCCATCGACATATCGCAGCCTCGAGAGACTTCTACCCTAATTAAATAATTGTCTGAAGATACAAAAAAGAAGGGGAGGGGTTTACCCTAGTTGCTGGTGCCATATTGCACAACTTTACCTAATTGAATTAAATGACATCCTTTTTTCTTCAATGTTTGTATTGTTTAACTATGTTGTTTTATTTCACAAGGGAGAGTCCCTCTTCATAGCTGTAAATTAAACATCTTTTCTCCTTAATGAATTTTTTAGATTCTCAAAAAAGGATTTATTTTCTTAAGAAAATGTTCTTTAGCAGGCAAGAAAGTGCAGGGGAGGGAGAGAAGTGATAAATACAAATAAAACATAGAAAACCAGCCGGTTCAGTATCAACCCGGTCCAATGAAAATTAAAGAAAAAAAGCTGGGTGATTCCTCGTAATCAATCAAGGGATCCCAGTCTCCCAGACCCTTCTGTTCTCCTCTGTTTTTCTTTCCATCAAAAATAAAGCACAGAATTTGGAAACTCATTGGCCTACTGCGAAAATGGCCTCGAAGTACCACTCAATTACGAGATTGGTCCTGCCATTGCCACCTCCATCTTCTTCTTCTTCCTCGTCTAGCTCCAAGATCAACACCCTCTGCATGGTGAAGCGGCCGCCTCTCACGACGTCATTTCCCGGCGCTGGAGGTAATTCTCTGTTGCCTGTGCTTTCATGCCTGCTTCTTGGTTCTTTCACCTTTCTCTTAATTTACTTGTGAAGTTGCTTATCAAAATTGTTCAAATTCGCTTGCTTTTTGGAAATTATGGGTGTCTTTAGTTTTGTATCAAGTATAGAGGAGATTAAGTCTGATGGGCTAATTATACACCTCATATGAATAAGTACCTTGTTTTTAAGTAGTTGAAATTGACTCATTCCCTGGAAATGATAAATAGGTGAAAGAATTTCTTATGGTCTTGGGGTCGGAGATTTAACCGTGAGCTAATAATTATGCATTGTGAAGTTGATTTCTTTCAATGCATGATCTCTAAAGTATATATATAATGATAAACTTGTCTGCAAGCAATATATGTAGTTGAACAGAGCAGAGAAAGAAAGGAACTTCTGATACATTAAAGAGTGTTCAGTCATGAGTTAAAATCTGAGGCATATAGTCTTTTTCAAACTCTTCTTATGAAATTTTTTTTTTCAAATTCAACCATGCAAAATTTTAATTTATAAAATCTATGATAGAAAAACTTAGTCATCTTATTGACTTCTAAACTTGAAGTATCTCTTTCTAATTTAGATATCTTGACTCGGTATGTTTCTGTTTCATTTTCAATTTTTCATGCAGTTGAGACTTTAAAAGTTGTTAGGTTAAAGACTGGTTCTTCATATTGTTCCCATTGCTATAGACAAGGTGGAGGTGCTCTCAGTACTCATATGAATCTTTTTGATAGATTTGCTAGAGTTGTAAGGGTAAGATCTTTGGAGTTGCTAATCTGCACGTTAAAAATTGTAATGGCTAATTTTTATCATTCTTCTAATACAGTCATATGCAAATGCAATCTTGAGTTCCTTTGAAGACCCAGAAAAAATTCTAGATCAGGCAGTACTTGAAATGAATGATGACTTGACAAAGATGCGTCAGGCCACAGCACAAGTAAGTATCATGCTTAAAATATTCTTTTCCTGAATTATCTTGGGTTGTTTCCATATCAATCTTAGCATGTGATCTTCAATTTTCCTTTTGAATTTCCTAACTTGAGTTCTGTTTAGCTACAATGATCTTTTCTTATTGAAATTCTAGTTTCTCTTCATATTCATCAACAATTGGAGCCTCTTTGATATCACAATAGCATTGAAGGGATATTGGATTGAAATCTATGTTCATGTTAAGTTTTTGGATGTTCTCCTCTATTTCTTTTAGTCTGGAATTTAAAATTTTGTTGTTTGGGTTCTTCTCATCTGTTTTATGAAGGTAATGGCATCTCGGAAACAATTGGAAAATAAGTACAGAGCTGCGCAAAAAGCTTCTGAAGATTGGTAAATCCTGATTACTTTGTTAACAATAGATGGGGTATCCTTTTTTTCACCAAAAAACCTTATTGCAAGTCCTAATTACGTATTGGTCTTTTGCTTTTTGTGAAGGTACCGCAAGGCTCAGCTTGCTCTTCAGAAGGGAGAGGAAGATCTTGCACGGGAAGCTCTTAAAAGGCGGAAGTCTTATACTGTAAGTTGATGCCATAATGAAAGACTCATGCTTTACAAAATACACCTGAACCGAGAACAAAATTAAAATTTTCAAATGAAATTGCAATTCTTTTTCTTGCTTCTTTGCTCATTGTTTCTGAGTTTAATAAACAACGGTCTGATTTATACCCAATTTCTTCACAAAGAGCATAATAATCTTAGCTGATGCACCTTATGATTGCTCAAGCAACTAAATATTTGCTTCTGATATTATGCTTATCATCTTTAAGTTTGTACTGTACTTTATTTCCTGACCTACAAGTTGCAATTTGCTTCTGATGTTGTGCTCATCTCTTCGAGTGTCCTACTGTGCTTTCTTTTCTGACCAGATTTTGAATGGTAGTTACTTGCAGTAACTAGAATGAACCTTGCACCTCACTAGCAAGCTGCATTATAGAGCAGCTAATAAATAATCCTTGGGCAGACATAATGAATTGCTCGTCTCATGTTAACTTGTTGGTGTATAGCCTTTATAATAGAGTTGTTCGTGCTTTATATGTGATTCCCTACTAGTGACTTTTAGAATAGCATATTTAACTCTGTTGCTTTTTGTTAACTTTTCAAGAAATACCGAGTGACAGATTTTGTAGTGCAAGTGCCTATTTTGGAATAATATCTTCACTAAGATTTGTTGCTAACACTTGCAGGACAATGCTAATGCTTTGAAAGCTCAACTTGATCAGCAGAAAGGTGTTGTGGATAATCTAGTCTCCAATACTCAGGTACTTCTACGATTATATATCTTGCATTATGTTACAGTGTAACTTTAGTCATGCATTCTCATTATTTGTGACCTGCCCTTTCCTCCCATCATTGTGTATCCTTAATTCATCAAGTAATTTGAGGTGCTGTGTTTTAAACTTGAGGGATATGCCTCGATACAAAATCCTGGCAGCAATAAAAGACGGGATCAAGATTTCCTGTTCTGATGGACCGCAGATGTTGAATGCCTAATCTTGTCTAGTTGATTCTCGAATGGGCTGAAGTGTTATAACTTACTAGCAAATTAAAAACAAAAAACAAAAAAAAGTTGTTGAGACTTAAGTGATTGTTGAGATGGTCTCCTTTAAGGGTTTTACTTACTGCAGAAACTGATTAATTCCTTAAATTTTGTTTGTTTTCATAAACTGAAAACTTGGCGACATTGATGGCTGAATTTGTATCTTTAATATTTTGTTTGGATCTATTTTTACCTTGATGCATACAGCTATGTGTTATTTTTCATATAGGTGCATTAAGTGAACTCCATTTTGTGTAGCTTCTGGAGAGCAAAATACAAGAGGCAAAGTCCAAGAAAGATACTTTAAAAGCACGTGCTCAATCTGCAAAGTTTGTCTCTCGCACTACTTGAATAGTGAAATTGCCTTTCCCCTTTAAGTTTGTCACATCTGTGATGTTGCTGTCATGTTCTTTTAGGACTGCAACCAAAGTGAATGAGATGTTAGGGAATGTCGATACAAGTAATGCTCTTTCAGCTTTCGAAAAAATGGAAGAGAAAGGTATATTATTTATCATTTCTCTACATATTTAGCCTTTGCTCAATATATTGGTAATTTTCCAACTCTCCACAGGTATTACAATGCATGATAAGAACACTAGACATTACTTTTCTCTACTTTGTTTACTCGAAGTATATTTGACTTTGAATTTAACTGATGTTATCAGTTTCTTGTGAATGGATGCCTGCACAGTTTTTTTTTATTTAAAATTTCAGTGCGAGGACAACTGGGCTGCTTTTTTCTCATTGTCAGTCCCCACCCTTTTGTCAACTTTCCATGCTGCGATTGATCTTAGTCTGCACTGGATCTCCTGGACTGATACCCTTAACATGTTTGGACGTGTAGATAACCAAGTTAACCTAGTTCAACTGTGAAGCTTCTAGCTTTTATGAAACAGAGCTTTATTAGAAGTTATCTGCAATTCTTTGAAGCTTCTAGCTTTTAGAGCTTTATTCGAAGTTATCTTGCCGTTCTTTGACTCTTCTAGCTTTTATGAAACAGAGCTTTATTAGAATTTTTCTGCCATTCTTAATCTTGAAAACACATTGATTTATCATGTTCTTCCCTTTATGCATAATGTACAAATTAAAGTCTTGAGTTGATAATTGTTATGTTTTATTCTGAATTGCAATATATTGCTATTGTTGTACGTTAAAAACAAATTATCTTCTAAATCACTTAAACTTTTCAATGGCATGGTGAAGATTATATAGGGAAGTATTGCGTCTGAACATTTCTGTTTATTTCTTTTGTTTTGATCTTCTTAGTAATGGCTATGGAATCACAAGCTGAAGCTCTTGGCCAGTTAACTACTGATGATCTGGATGGAAAGGTAACAAATTCTTCATTCTCCCTTTCTGAAAAATAGGGGGTTTCAATATACCTGCATCCTTATACACAAATTTGGTTCCTTAAATTTCTATGACTCGGAGTCTTTTATTAGCCCTTCTAATAATTATCTTTATCTTCGTGAACTTGCACAAATCTGCAGCCTTAGTTGGAATTTAGATTTGACTGTTAAATAAAGTTGAAGCTTTGTTAGGGCTTAATTTGAGCTCCAATTCCTCCCTGCCAAATTAACCAGTAGGAACTGAGAGCTTAGCTAGACCTTATACAAGTAGCTTGCTCGAACTTAAACTTGATGGTTAACGCCTGGAAATACTTGCATCTTCCTGACCTTCCCCATTTTTATACTTGTCATCCATGATGCAGTTTGCTTTGCTTGAAAGTTCATCAGTTGATGATGATCTTGAGAATCTGAAGAAGGAGTTATCTGGTGGCTTAAAGGTATGTTTTTAACATTTTAATATCTGAGAAAATTGTAATAGATGAATTTTCCAGCTCATATATATATTGTTTAATTTTTACCAGCTAATTTCAGAGATGACTCCTCATGGGATCTCTCTTACAAAAACTTTTCCTTTTTTTTTTTCTTTTTCCCTTGACAATCATAAGACTGTTGCAACCGTGAAGTCAACATAAGAGTTTTATCACCGAGATAGCATCTTCCTGCAGCAGTAGTGTACGGATGAACTTTGGGAAAATGGAAGAATGTGTGATCTTTGCGTGTTTGTGGCAAATGATGGTTGCTAATAAACTGCACTAAATGACTGTTCATATTCCCTTTCCCCGTGTTAATGAATTTGAGGAAAAGAGAACAACTGTCTATGATCCTGTCACTTTGAAGTAACTTCCGTTTGTTCACAAAGCCATACTAATTATCTACTGATATATCCTCCTTTAACAGAAAGGAGAACTTCCCCCTGGAAGAACAGCTGTGGCTAATTCTCTTTTCCGTGATCCTGACATTGAGATGGAACTCAATGAATTGAGGCAAAAGAGAAGGGATTTCTGATCGCGCATTTGGAAGCTGTACTGTGAAGTATAGAACAGAAGTGCTTGAATTTTGTAAAAGCCACATAGATAACCATTGTACAGATAGGCCAAACTCAGATAGACTAGAAAGTAAATTTTCAAATGGTTATGATGTGACATCTTCTTGTGATTTCATAATTGTAATCTATCCATGGAACTACTTTTGACTGTATCCTAAATGAGTTGTTTGGTCATATAACGGGCAAAGATTTTACGTTTGTTTATTACTTTGACCGGAAGATGGTTGGTGGTGTTATTGTGGGATATAAAGACACAAAGCTGCACTGAAGTACCTAATTATGTTGCTGAACGTATAAGAAAATAAAAATTGTGCCCAAGTTTTTCGTGTGGCTTATTAGGTGTTTAACTAATGATAGCCTTAGCTGACGTGTTCAATGCAAGGAATTAAAGTCATTTACTAGCACAGGGCACGGTTTATGGCATTGGTATGTGGGTCTGTTATGTTATCACAGTCAATAAAATAACAGGAAATGACTCATAAGTGGTTTAAGTGAGGTTCAAAGGCCTTGCAATTACCTTGTCCGGGTCTTGGTTTCGTGTTATATTTAATTCAAATGTTGCTTGCCAAGAAAATAGGCTTCATATAATCATGTTCCACACCCCTTTTTCCATTGGTCCCGGATTTCCAAGGCTTCAAGGTTGTAATCCCTGTTCAATTTCCGACTGCTGTTCCTTTGAAGACACCAGTTTTCAACTTTCCAAAAAATTAAAGGAGAACAACGCAGATGAAGTCAGCTCACAAACTCTTCCCACGTTGCTTCATAGCACATATGGTCGGACCTCGTGCATGTTCGGTGTTCCGTTCAGAACATGCAAGTAAATAGTGTTAGTCAATTCAAAGTTTCCAACCTTGGACTTAACAAAGAGGACACCAAATGCCACCCAGTCTATAGCAATAAACATCTAAGTGCGAACTGAGAAATGGTAAGGGCAAGCTCCAAATGTTCAACCAAAACCGTGTGCTACCAAAATTTGACATGTTCAAGCATGGGAATGGGTTAGCCATAGTTTCGGAATTCACCACTCCCCACAGGCCAATGCCCTTGCACGATGTGGATCGTAGCCCGCATGCCCTGACTGGGTCAACGTCATTCCTTGGTCAACAAGGAATGCGATCTTAAATGGCCAAAAATACCGTATTTCTGTCAACATACGAGAAAATAACGTCCAAGTAGACTCTGACGGTCTCACCACGCAACTTCAAGTGCCTCCTCCTATATATATATAATGTACTGATGCCGCACTTTTGTGTTCCTCCATACTCGCACACACATCATCAAAAGCAAGTACTCATCGCCAAAAGCTAGACAAAGCACGTCAAAGCAGAGCCTGGAAGTTGGATATACACTCAAATTGGTCTTTTTTACCAAATGGCTTCCCAAAGAACAGGAACCCTTATGATCATTTTTGTTCTCTCTCTGGCCATGTTAAGCCTAGTGAAGGTGGAAGCAGCGAGAGTGTTGACAGAAGATTTTGCCAGCTCAAATCATGTGGAGACCTACCCGTCCGTGATATTACAGAATGCAAAGAGAAAAGTGTCGATTTTGCTTGAGCTTCTCGCTTCAGGACCCAGCCCCAGAGGTCGTGGTCACTAGCTATCTCCCCCACTGAAAGGTGGTGAGGATTGATGATGCATTCTAGCAGGAAAAGAAAGAATGAAACTTTTGTTCTTCGATTCTTTTATTCTTTGGAATAACCAAGCTCCAGTGAAGCAGGAAAAGAAATTATAAGACTTTGCTCTTTATTTCTCTTATTCCTTTCTTGCTTTCGTTTTGTGTTCTTTTAATTTTATTGTTAATATTCGATCATAAGATCACAAGAAATAAATGTAAAGGAGGAAGTAGAAGAATCTTTTACGAATAAATAACACGTAATTTTAATGAAATGGGTTTATTAGTGATACGCTTCATTTGCTGTCGACGTAACTTCCGAATTGGTGTTAGGATGTCTAGCCCTCCTTGGGCCTTTCCCAAAAAAATGTTCCAACCCCCGTTACTAACCCGTACCGAAACCCTCTTCACTGTGCCTCCAAGCTCTCTTTAATCACAAGCTTCTCTCTACTATTTTATTTCACGCCACTCTCTCCAGCTATTGTTTACTAATGTGACAATTAAACCATTTGGCACAAGCTATTGTACACCCTTTAAAAACCTTGCAAACGTCGTGGCCTTGAACGCAGTCTTTGTCTGCGTTATGTAGACGTCGTTTGCGTGAAATGCAGACATTATCTGTGTTTCTTCAGGACGTCTGTGTGAAACGCAGACTGCATTTTCTCTCCACGCTGCTATCGTTTCGGTCTTGAAGTGGTGCTGCTTCGCATCTACGCTGCTACGTCGTTTTGGTCCTCCTTCTGCCCACATGTTGCCGTATTGTTGCACCTTCCCTTGGATTTTGTTCTTCTTTTCTTCTCCTATTGTGTTGCCTTAATTCACGTAAATTGCATGTATTCTATGCACAACTTTTCTGCTTCTTTGCCATGACCAATTTGGAATTTTCTTGTTTGTGTTTTCTTTTTCTTTTTTTTTCTTCTTGTCTTAATTTTTTTCTTCTTACTCCATGAAGACAAGTTAAAAGCAATCTTCAGAAAATGGCTCAAATATCATGCTTTCGATTCAATTTAGCTCTTTGTGCCTAAAACCACATATGAACTAAAGTATATATCTCAAGCAATTATATGTCATTAATCGCTAAGTATTATAAAATAATAAAGCAATCAATTAAACGCATGTCAGAATTCCTAAATGATGTCTCTGTTCTCCATCTTGGAAACAAAAGATGAATAATAAATAAACTACCTGCTGTCTACCTTAGGTTGCTCACCTCGAAAACTGAAAGAAGATGATGATGAATGGCGTCCAAGTTGCTATCCACTTTCCTCTCTCAGTTATTCTCCTTGTCGAGCTATCTCCTTTCCATCATACACATTCGATCCCTCATATAATAAAGAGCTAGGTCAATTGGAGTGGGGCAGGTGGCAAGAACCAAAGAGAGGAAGCTGCTCCACTCTCTTTCCTTGTTTTATTTTTAAAGTGCAGCCCCCTCACTGACTTCAGTTGAACCTCCACTTTCTTTTTGCTCCAGCTCCCATCAACACTTGCTCACCCTCTTTTATTTATTTAGTAGCTACGTAAAAAACAAATGAGGCAGTTAGGTTTTTATGTAAAATGGGAAAATGTTACGTTCCCCTCCTTTAGCCACACATACACATACTTTTCTTTATTTTTACTCTCGGTTTTCCACTGTTCCTAGCAGCCAACACCTTGTCATATTGCTCCACACTTTGTACTATTGCTCCATACTTTATACAGCCAAAGCTAGGATAAAACATGTGAGAAATGGGCAGCCAATGGACAACTGTTCATTTGTTTCATGTTGTTGAAAGATGTCTTATGGGTATGACTGGTGTGTCACACCCATCAGCCATCTTACATGGGCTAAGAGTGTCTCACATGCTTTTTAATTCATGTCATTTTAGTTGTTAGATAATACTCATAGCTGGCCTGTCTATCACGTGAGTAAGAGATGTCTCATGGAGTGATTGTTGTCCCACTCACGTGAGACACCTTACATGGACAACTTGCATTACATGGGCATCTCACTCTCCATTTTTTAATGCTTTATCTTGTCTCTTCTTCTTGTAATCTTCTTCTTATTCTATGAAGATAAGTGAATATTAATCTTCAGAAAATAACCCAAATATTGTGCTTTTGACTTTAACTTCTTTGCTTCCGAGTGGTACCTAAAATCTCAGTCAAAATGAGTATCTAAAGCAGTTTCATGTCATTAATTGCTAAGTGTTATGGAATAATTTCATAATCAATTAAACACTTATTAATTTCCCCTACAATTAGCTTTTGGTTGTCCTCAGGCAAAACGTCAAAATTAAGCTCAAATACCTAAAACATTTAATTAATTCCCATATTTTTCAAGAATATATAATTATAAGAAAAGATGAATGACTTTCAAAAATCATAGCAAGTGTTAGTCAAGACAACAGCTTTTTTTGGCTGCTGCCTAACTTTGATAGCAGCCATTTTAGGCTGCTGCCAAACTTTGTTAAGGTTAGGTTACCTAACCTTGACATTGAGAAGATTAGGAGGCCTATATAAGGCCTCCTACATTCAGTAGCATCTGATAGAGAGAAAAAAGAGGAGAGTGTTTATTTTTGAGAGAATTTTTGTGAGAAAAATTCTTGGAGATAATTGGGTGTGAGGTGTTAGTGTTGTAAACACTTGTAAAACTTCTCCTTAGTAAAGATCTGCAGCAGCTCCAGAGACGTAGGCAAGTTTGGCCGAACTCCGTTATCAAATTGTGTGTTTTATTTTGCTTTCCTTCTAATTTCCCAACAACTGGTATCAGAGCTTTTGGTGGTCAATTCTGCCCGATTTTGCAAAATTACTATTCATATGAATAGTAATTTTGTGAATAGTAAAATTTTGTCTGCAGTTCTAGTTTGTGGACAAAGGTGTCCGAGTATACGGTGGTTCACTGAAATAGTCAGAAACGATTCAAAGGAGTCTAGATTCGAGTGGGAGCGATGGCTGCAGATGAAAGGAAGGTGAAAATTGAGAAGTTCGATGGTGAGGACTTTGGCTTTTGGAAGATGCAGATTGAAGATTATTTGTACCAGAAAAAGCTGTATCAACCTCTCTCAGGAATAAAACCAAAGGGCATGAAAGATGAAGACCGGAATCTTCTCGACAGACAAGCCCTTAGAGTTATTAGATTAACATTATCCTGTAATGTTGCTTTCAACATAGCCAAGGAAAAGACCACGGCGGGTCTTATGGTAGCTCTCTCCAGCATGTATGAAAAGCCATCGGTCGTAAATAAAGTTCACTTGATGAGATGGTTATTTAATCTACGAATAGCAGAAGGGGCATCAGTGGCCCAACATTTGAATGAACTCAACACAGTCACAACCCAGTTGAGCTCAGTGGAAATTGAATTTGATGATGAAGTTCGGGCTTTAATTCTCTTATAATCTCTACCAGACAGTTGGACTGCTACCGTTACAGCAGTCAGCAGTTCGTCAGGAATTTCCAAATTAAAATTCGACGATGTACGAGATCTAGTATTAAGTGAAGAAATTCGGCGAAGAGAATCAGGAGAAGCATCATCTTCTTCAGCTCTACACACAGAGTCTAGAGGGAGAACTTCAAATAGAAATTCAGATTCTGGTAGATCAAAATCTAGAAAGGGCAAATCTAGATCGGGGAAGAAAGATTTCAAGTGTTATAATTGTGATAAGAAGGGTCACTTTAAGAAGGATTTCCTAGCTCCGAAGAAAGATACCGGCACACAGGAATCTGGAAACGTGACCAAGGATGCAGGCGATGCTATGATTCTAAGCATTAACAGTCCGATTGAATCATGGATCTTGGATTCAGGGGCATCTTTTCACTCCACTCCATGCCGAGAAATCATGGAGAACTATGTCAGTGGTGATTTCGGAAAGGTTCATCTAGCCGATGATGAAACCTTGAAGATCATGGGAAAAGGAAATGTCAAATTAAAGTTGCCAAATGGGATTGCCTGGAAGCTGCAAGAAGTGAGACATTTTCCTGGTCTCAAAAGAAATTTGATCTCTATGGGACATCTGGATGAAGAAGATTATTGTACGACCTTCACAGATTGTGAATGGAAAATTACCAAAGGAGCCCTTGTCATTGCTCGTGGTAAGAAGACCGGTACTCTCTATGTAACCTCAAACATAGAGAACATCATCGTAGTAGCGGATGCTGATTCAAATCTATGGCACCAGAGGCTTGGCCATATGAGCGAGAAAGGGATGAAAGCACTTCTATCAAAGGGAAAGTTACCAGAACTTAAAAGTGTAGATGTTGGTCTATGTGAAGATTGCATCTTTGGGTAACAAAAGAAGGTTAGTTTCACAAAAACTGGTAAGACACCTCAGAAAGAAAAGCTCGAGTTGGTACACACCGATGTATGGGGACCATCTCCAGTTCCATCTCTTGCAGGCTCATTGTATTACGTCACTTTCATTGATGATTCAACAAGAAAGGTATGGGTGTATTTTCTGAAGAATAAATCAGAGGTCTTTGATACATTCAGAAAATGGAAGGCCATGGTGGAAAATGAAACTGGTTTGAAAGTCAAGCGATTGAGGTCTGACAATGGAGGGGAATACAGAGATAGAAGGTTCAGAGAATTTTGTGCAAGCAGTGGAATCAAGATGCAGAAAACAGTGCCCATGACACCGCAGCAGAACGGCGTAGCTGAGCGCATGAACAGAACTCTGAATGAACGTGCCAAAAGCATGAGAATACACGCCGACTTGCCCAAGAATTTATGGGCTGAAGCTGTTAACACCGCGGCCTACTTGATCAACCGTGGGCCTTCAGTACCTCTGGATGGTGAAATAGCAGAGGAAGCATGGAGCGAAAAAGAGGTAAACTTTTCACACTTAAGAGTGTTTGGTTGTATCTCTCACATACATATAGATTCTGCTGGAATAAGTAAACTTGATGCCAAGTCTACCAAATGTGTCTTTGTTGGATATGGTGGTGATGAGTTTGGTTACCGGTTTTGGGATTATAAAAATCGGAAGATCTTAAGAAGCCGAGACATCATATTCAACGAGAATGTGATGTACAAGGATAGGCTAACAGTAGAATCAAGCAGCTCCAAGATAGATACTGAAAATAAGGAATTTGCTGAGTTTGAGGAGATTTCTGGAAATGATATTCAGAATAGTCCTGAAGCAAAGGAGCCAAGCACGCCGGAATTGAGATGCTCCTCTAGAATTCCTAGACCAACCCAATGTTACTCTCCTTCTTTGCATTACTTGTTGCTGACAGACAATGGAGAACCAGAGTGCTATGATGAAGCAATGCAAGTGGAGGATTCAGTCAAGTGGGAGTCTGCCATGAAAGATGAGATGGACTCACTTATGTCAAATCAGACATGGGAATTAGTTGAACTACCATAAGGCAAGAAAGCACTCCACAACAAGTGGATTTACAGGATCAAAGAAGAGCATGATAGGAGTAGACGCTACAAAGCAAGATTGGTTATAAAAGGTTTTCAGCAAAAGGAAGGTGTTAACTATACTGAAATTTTCTCTCCAGTCGTGAAGCTTACGACGATTAGACTGTTGTTGAAAATAGTAGCTGCAGAGAATTTACATCTTGAACAATTAGATGTAAAGACAACATTCCTTCATGGAGATTTGGAGGAAGAGATCTACATGAAGGAGCCAGAAGGCTTCATTAAGGAAGGCAAGAAAAACCTGGTGTGCAGGTTGAAGAAGAGTTTGTATGGTTTGAAACAAGCTCCTAGACAATGGTACAGAAAGTTTGATAGCTTTATGGGCAGCAGCAGTTTCACAAGATGCCAAGCAGATCATTGTTGCTACATTAAGAAGTTTGATAGTAGCTTTATTATTTTATTGTTATATGTTGATGACACGCTCGTTGCAGGTTCGAATATGCAAGAGATTAAAAATTTGAAGCAAAAATTGTCAAAGCAGTTCCCAATGAAAGATCTGGGTGTTGCAAAACAAATTCTTGGAATGAGGATCGCGAAAGACACGAAGTCAGGGACTTTGGTGTTGTCACAGGCTGAGTACATCAAAAAGGTACTCTCCAGGTTCAGCATACAAGATGCTAAACCAGTGAGCACACCTTAGGTGTTCATTTTAGACTCTCCAAAGAACAGTCACCGAAGACGGAGGAAGAACATGCACACATGGCGAAGGTGCCATACGCCTCAGCAATAGGAAGTCTGATGTATGCCATGGTTTGTACCAGACCAGATATTGCTCAAGCAGTGGGAGCTGTTAGCAGGTACAAGAATAATCCAGGCAAGGTACACTGGGAAGCAGTCAAATGGATCATCAGATATCTTCGGGGTACCACATATAAGGCACTTTGTTTTCAAGGTGGAGATACGACACTAGCAGGCTATGTGGATGCTAACTTAGCTAGAAATGTTGACGTCAGAAAGAGCGCTATAGTGTATGTCTATACTCTAGGAGGTACCGCAGTAAGCTGGGTCTCTCAACTACAGAAGGTAGTTGCTCTCTCCACAACTGAAGCAGAATATGTTGTTGTCACAGAAGCCAGCAAGGAAATGATCTGGCTCCAAAGTTTCTTGGAAGAACTAGGCAAGAAGCAAGAAAAAAATGTTTTGCATTGCGACAGTCAAAGTGCCATACATCTAGCGAAGACTCTGTCTTTTCATGCCAGAACGAAGCACATACAGTTGCAGTATCACTTTATCCGGTCACTTCTGGAAGATGGGATTTTGAAACTGGAGAAGATCAGTGGAACTCAAAATCCGGCAGACATGTTAACAAAAACGGTGACTACTGAGAAACTGAAGCTATGCTCAGCTTCTGTTGGCCTGCAGTAGATGTAGATTGTAGAAGAGCTGTTGCATGGATCAAGGTGTGAAGACAGATTGAAATCAGTCTTCAAGTGGGAGATTGTTAGTCAAGACAGCAGCCTTTTTTGGCTGCTGCCTAACTTTGATAGCAGCCATTTTAGGCTGCTGCCAAACTTTGTCAAGGTTAGGCTACCTAACCTTGACATTGAGGAGATTAGGAGGCCTATATAAGGCCTCCTTCATTCAGTAGCATCTGATAGAGAGGAAAAAAGAGGAGAGTGTTTATTTTTGAGAAAATTTTTGTGAGAAAAATTCTTGGAGGTAATTGAGTGTGAAGTGTTAGTGTTGTAAACACTTGTAAAACTTATCCTTAGTAAAGATCTGCAGCAGCTCCGGAGACATAGGCAAGTTTGGCCGAACTCCGTTATCAAATTGTGTGTTTTATTTTGCTTTCCTTCTAATTTCCCAACAACAAGAAATCAATATTTCAAGCTTTTACTCAAGATCAATCAACATTTAATACCTTTAAAAACTGAGCAATTTAATGGAAGAATTGGAAAATGTGTTTGAACAAGATATGTTCACGGGGACAGTTAACACCATTCATGATAATGACAATCTGCAACTTTGCATATCATTTCATTTCTCTACCACTAAGATTCACGTGCGAAATCATGAATCAAAGGACTTTTAAAGGTTGTAATGTGGGTAAAGGTAAGGTAAGATGTATTTGGGTCAAATAATTTGAAAGCCATTAAGCTAGTGAAACAAAGCAACACGTAATATGACATCAAGTGCATAAGTTAACACTAATAAAAAACTGGATACTGTCAGCTATGAAAAATACAATATTTATATTTCACAACCCAATTCTTCTCTCATACACAAACCACATGAGGCACATACCAATCCAAAGAAATCACTCATACAATTTATGATAATACATTGAAACCACAAAAGAGTTAACCTTCCAAGCCAACATCTACCTTATATTCAACATACTCCAATAACAAATTCATTACAACTTTAGGAGGATGCATTAATTATAAACAACTTTTCAAGACAAATGTAATTCCTCCTTGATATATTTATTTAAACTTTTTCTTTTTCTTTTTCTTTTTTCTTTTTCTTTTCTCTTTTTCTTTTGCTTTTCTCTTTTCTTTCTTTCCCTTTATCTTATAAAAATTAAAATAAACTACATCAACATAGGAATTTCAATAATAAGAAGAAAAATAACATCCTAACATTATAAACACCCACACATATGCATACCCCAACATGTAGAATTTTGCACTTCTGCATACTCAAAAATCAATAAATCTTCCACTAGCTTCAAGGCTTAAGAAGGACATTTGGTTAGGTTAAAGCATGTAATATGGTTAATGCACAAAGAAAAGGCAAATAAAGCTCAAGGGGGCTTATTAAAAAGGAAAATCATATAATGGGTAGGCTATTTAGCTAATGTAGTTCGGAAAAGAAAAAAATGCCTAATCATATCTATGTTAATGCATGTGATAAAAATGTGTTCTCAAATAGAAATTAAAAATTCAAGACAAAATCACGATGTACATGTCATAAAGATCACACATTATCAAAAGAAAATGAGACTGATATGAATGTGTCAATCAAATAAGACTCAAAATCTCACTGACTTTGTCTACCACTAGTCATTACTCTTCTAAAGAAAATACAAATTGACCAATCATAAAAACAAAAGTACATGCTAGAGTTGCTATGAAATTTTCTAGTCATTTCATTCTTTACTCATAACTATATAATCCTAGAAGCAATAAAAAATGAGCAAGTATTTGTTTGTTTTATTGTTTCTCTCATTTTATTGAAAACTTAAAACAAGCAAGAAACAAACTAACAACACACATGCATATAAAAACTAAATGCAAAAATTTTAAAGGAAAAGAAATTTACTTCCCTTAAGTTGCCTCCTAAGAAGCGCCTTTTTTTAAAGTCACTGGCTCGATTCCACACTTCCCTCTCGTGACACAATTATGATCTTCTGGTGGCACTTGCGATTCCTCTATGTGAGGTTCTTCCAAATAGGGCCTTGGTTGATAATCATTCCCATTCAGTTTCTTCCTTATCCTCAAGCTCTTAATCTCTACTAAGTCCATGCATTATGGAAAGATCTCAAATGTCTCTTCACCTTTTTCTTCCTCGTTTAATTCCTCTAGCCTGCTAGGTAAAAATAAAGATTCATTCTCAACAACAAATGGAACTCAGTATTTACCTTCGAGCATAAAGATATAAAATTTTCTGCTTTAAGCTCGTTCTCAAATTCTTCTTCACAAACAATTCCTTGAGATTGGCCTCAAAATTCTCAAGCTCCTCATCACTCTATAAGGTTTTCACACTAATGTCCATTGGGTACACCTTGGGTTGATATAGTTGCTCCTCTTCGCTTTGTTGTTCCAGATGATTGACATCTCCCTATCAAGGTGATGCATCTTACAAGAACCATTTCACATCCTTTTGAAATTGCAAAGTGTTAGCAGTGATATTATCAACTAATTCTTCCAAGGATGTATAAGAGTTTTGTTGGCTCTCTCAATTTTAGAAACTATACTGAATTTGCCTTTCATCTTGTTGGAATTGTTAGATATCCTATTGGGTCTGCTGTATACTCTCTTGAAGCTACTGCATACCCTGTTCAAATTGAAGATTGTTAGCATTATATGTCTTGATATAGTAGTCTAGAGATGTACTCGAATCATGATAAGAAACTTCTGGTCTATACGGAAATTGTTGTGCATCCTACAAACTATCATAGAAGTAACTTTGTTGATTATCCCATCCATAACTAAAGTTAGATTGATCAGTCCAACATTGGTTATAGGATTGAGAGTAAGAGCTCAAGAAAAAAATTAGTTCAATCCATGATTTTGTTTAACACACAAACACTAAACAGAAAATGAAAAGATCAAGAAATAAATGCAAAAAAACTAATTACAAACAAATATATACAAAACACCAATTAAAATCACAAACAAAAACTAAAATACCACCCTCCTCGATAACGGCGCCAAGATTGACAGTGCATCGTAATGCTAACCAAAATAAACTAAACTATTACTATAATAATGGTGAGTCTAGGTCGATCCCACTGAGAGAGTGTGTAAAGTTATTGAAATGAAAATAATAGGTGTTTAGGTTTAGGGAGTTTTGGATTTTTCAAAGAAGAAAATAAAATAAAACTAGATTAATAAAAACAAAATAAAGAAAACATACAAAAAATGATAAAAGCAGAGAATTCGTTAGGCACCCGGTTCTTTGGTTCCATCTCAGTCAACATCCCAATTAAGCATATTTTATTGAATTATTGTTCTCAAACCTCTCATAGCAACTATTAATCATGGGTTGAGCTTTCCCTTAGGTAGTGTTTAATCAAGATACAATTGTTAATTAAACCTAACTACCGAATAACTTAGGATATGATCTCTAGTTTCAATTGGGTAGTAGCATTACGAATTAGGAAAACCAATTAATCAAGGCAACAACCACATACATTGCATCATTTAACCTATGCTATGTTATCATAATGATTACGAACCATTAGTCACCTAGCTATGGATCCATACACAAACAACTGAACTATACGATAATAAGATCATTCATATACAAAGCGCAAATCCATATGCATAAGATAACATAATCAATTTATAAAGAGAGTAAGAATAACAAACAAAATGAAATCTATGCTAACTGGGTTCATCGACATCGAAGTTATCTCCGAACTGGTGTTAGGGTGTGTAACCCTCTTCTTCTCCATGGTATCCAAGCATCAACTAAGAACAACTTTGATTCCAAGGAAAACTGATGAGAAATGAAAAAAATTGCAGGTTTATTGCATCTGTCTAGCCTTCTCCATTAATCTCCAATAATGCCTTTGTTATTGTTGACAACTGACCCACCTCCAAGATGATTTGATTATGAATTCCTAAATGCTATCTTAGTTCTCCATCTTGGAAACAAAAGATGAATAATGAATAAACGAGCTATTGTCCACCTTTGGTTGCTCACTTTGAAAACTGAAAGAAGATGATGATGAATGGAGTCCAAGTTTCTGTCCACTTTCCTCTCTCGGTTATTCTCTTTGTAGAGCTATCTCCTAGCCATCATACACATTCCATCCTTCATATAATAAAGAGCTAGGTCAATTGGAGTAGGGCAGGTGGAAAGAACTGAAGAGAGGAAGCTGCTCCACTCTCTTTCCTCGTTTTATTTCTAAAGTGCAGCGCACCACCCCCACCCCCCAACTCACTTCAGTCGAACCTCCACTCTCTTTTAGCTCCAGCTCTTATCGACACTTGCTTCACCCCTTTTATTTATTCAGTGGCTACATAAAAAACAAGTGAGGAAGCTAGGTTTTTATGTAAAATGGGACAGTTGTTATGTTCCCCTCCTTTAGCCACACATTATATACTTTCCTTTATTTTTACTCTCAATTTTCCACACTTCTTAGCAGCCAACACCTTGTTTTATTGCTCCATACTTTGTCCTATTGCTCCATACTTTGTACAGCCAAAGCTAGGTTAAAACACGTGAGAAATGGGCAGCTAATGGACAACTAGTTCCAATGGACAACTGTCCATTTGTTTTACGTTGTTGAAAGATGTCTTATGGGTATGAGTGGTGTCTCACACCCTTATGACATCTTTTATGGGCTGAAAATGTCTCAAATGCTTTTAATTCTTGTCAATTTTAATTGTTAGACAATACTCGTGGCTGGCTCATTTATCACGTGAGTGAGAGACGTGTCATGGTGTGAGTGGTGTCTCACTCACGTGAGATACATTACATAGACAGTTTGCATTATATGGGCTTCTCACTCTATTTTTTATGCTTTATCTTGTCTACTCTTCTTGTAATCTTTTTTTTATTCCATGAAGATAAGTAGATATTAATCTTTAGAAAATGGCCCAAATATTATTCTTTCAACTCACTTTAAGTTCTTTCCTTCTAAATTGTGCCCAAAATCAAATATGAGTCAAAGTGAGTATCTAAAGCAATTTCATATCATTAATCACTAAGTGTTATGGAATACTTTTATAATTAATTAAGCACTTATCAATCTCCTTCTCATATATGGATAAATGTAAGCATTTTTCAAATAAGGATTTGATAGTATAAGTAATATGGTAACTAACTTGCATAAGAACAAATCCTAACCCCTTCCCACTTATATTTGCTTTAATCATAAATTGTGTGCTAAAGCTAGATAAAGTTAAATCTAAGAAGACACTAGTGCCTTCATAAGTACCTTAAAAGCATCTTCTACCTTTTAATACCAATGAAGAGCATTTCTTCTTAAATAAGGACGTTAATGGTCTATTTAAATAATCATACCTTTAATAAACCACATATAGTATTATACTAATCTCAAAGATCCCCTTAAATGTGTCAAAAAGATGGTATTGGCCAATTCTACACTACATTAACCTTTTTTGGATTTGGTACCCTTTTTACTAATATAAAATGTCCAAGGTACTTGATTTGGCTTACTTTAAAAGAGAACATTTTTATATATTCATAAGTAATTGTTGCTTTCTTAGAATTTGTAACACATAGTGAAGATAATTAAAATATTATTCTAGTGAACTAATATAAATTAAAGTATTATCAAAGAAGACCAAGATAAACTTCCTTAAATGTGGCTTAAAAATAGAATTAGTCCAGTTTTGGAATATTGCAAATGTATTGGTTAATCTAAAAGACATAATCAAGAACTTGTAAATGAACTAGTTGTATTTGTCATAACCTAATTGTATATGCTCCCTATTATTTTGTAGATGCTTATGCTATTCTTATCTCTTTCATCACAATCAATATACCATTACCACTTTAACATTGCTTCTTTCGATTTTATTAAAAAATTGTCTACAAGTAGGAAGCCCAAAGAAATCAGGTTCTTCCTTAGATTTGGTAAGAACATCACATAATGTCCTAGCAGCATCATCAAACATCTTAATCCTAACCTATCATGTTTCATCAATTTTAGAAGTTTTATCATCCCCCACTAAAAAGTGTCAAATTTGCCCAATGTATAAGATATAAACCAATCATTTTTAGAGGCATGTGATAAAAGCGTCTTGTATCCAAAATCTATATCTTAAAGCTGATTGGTTGAAATGTAGGGCATGTCTCTATCGCTATAGTTCAAGTCCCCAATTTACATTATATTGACAAATGTTGACAAATAATCAGTTTTCGTTTCATCCCTCTACTCCTTGGTTGGATAGTCCATCTTAATATGTCTAGTTTACACTCACATATAACATTAAATTGTCGTCTTACTGTTAGATTTAGTTTTATAATTCCACTTAGACAAGACGTCTTTCTTCTCTTTCTTACACAATCCTTGTTTCCCCTTATATATAGCTCTTTAAATTGACATCTTTCACTAATATTGAGTCTTTATTAATTGCAAGCTAATAACATAGCATTGTTATCCTCCACATTAACTATCTCCTTATCCAATGTGAGCATGGTCACCAGATGTTCATAAGAAAGAGTTTAAAGAACAAAACATAATCATTGGAATAATAGTCCACTCGATTCTGAGCAAGTTACTAAGTACTTAGTTGACTATATTGATATATTGTTCTATATTTTTTCCCTCATGTGTCTTTAACCTATATAACTTATGCTTCAGATACAACTTATTGTGAGAGATTTGATATATATTAAGTCTCTGTCTTCTTCCATATCTCTATAGGAGATGTAATATCTATGAAATGGTATATAACCTTGTTTGTTGGACACAGTTGAATTATTATGACCACTCACATCTTTAACTCTGTCTAGTCGAGCTCATCAATGCACGCTGACTTACTATCCTATAATCCTATTAGCATGCCTTGTTGCACTAATAAATCCTTCACTTTTTATTATTAGATTCCAAAATTTTTAGTTTCATTAAACTTCCAAACTTCAAATCTTATAACCAAAATTATTGTTACCTCAACTACGCTCTAATACCACATGTTCAAAAATTATGTATAATAAAAATAAAATATAAGTACACAAAAAAAGAATAGAAGAATATTTTTTTACAAGATTTGGTAATTGATCGTGCCTACTTCCTTGAGAAGCCAAAAGTGGATAATTTCACTATATTGATCAATAGATCACTTAATAAGGATTATAAATTTCCTATATGTAAACTATGTTTACCTAAGTCTAGTTAATTATAAGCTTTAGATAATACAATTCTATATAACTTCTCTCTTACTAAATACAACTTAACTTAAATATGACTCTAATAAGTTCTAAAATCTACCAAAAATGTGTTTTTGATAAGATTATCTGTCATGAACATAGCCTGCATATAAATATGAGCTATAATATGCTTATGACCTAGATTATTGATCTTACCACTTCTCTGTGCATATAGACACAAGCTCCAATATATCCCTATCCATAACGGTATCCCTCTTAAAAAAATTCTTTATCACACTAACATACCATGTTCTATCCCATGTCTTTACTACTACATTTTAGATAAGAATAACCCGTAATATATAACCATGTGTAGGTCATGTTTATTTAAAGACTTCTAAAAACCACTCATTTTTTTTGAAAAATATTCTATGATTGAACCCATATATATAAGTCATACATAAAATGATCTCTCATTGCTTGATTAACTATCAACAACTTAAAATCCCAACAAGATCAGAAGTATGCACTGGCATTGTATATCTATATAAGGATTAAAAATATAAACACTATAAAGTGGTATTATATTATCATTCCACAAGGAAAAATTATCTACTATATTGAGTTGCATAATTACTAGATATACATTATACATATGTCTCTAATATTTTGTTAAGTATTTTAATTTGACCATCCATTTGAGGGTGGTATGTAGTCAACATCTTTAATGACATCTCTTGTACCTTATATAACTTTTTTTAGAAGTTATTAACAAAAATCATATCCTTGTCACTGACAATAGTCAACAACATCACCTATAACTTGTATATATAGCTAATGAATAAGTGAGCCACTTTAGATGTCGAGTAAGGATGAGACAAAGGTATTAAATATGCGTAATTAGACAATCCATCCACCAAAATCATTATCATTGAATAACCTTATAATTTTGGCAGCCTCTCTATAAGGCAAGGCTAATATCATTCCATAATTATTTAGGAATTAGCAAAGATTGCAACAATCTTAAACTATCTAAAGTTCCATACTTATTCTTTTAGTAAGTGTCACATTTTTTAATGAACTTCCTGATATATCCATGTATTTTTCTCTAATAAAAATACATCTATAGTCTTTTATACATTCCAAAATATTCAAAATAACCTACAATTTACAATACTATAAAATTATGAGAAAAATATTATCATGCAACTCTACAATGGCACCTACTAGTAACCTTCCTTTCCACTTTAGTAAACCATTAAACTAAGTATAAGCTAAAAGATTAACCTCACTTTATTTAAGCTTTTAGATCACCTTTTGCAATACCCTCCTAATTGTGAGCAATCTTGTATAATAAATTACATTTCACTTGAAAAACTACCAAAATTGCATAATTCAACATAATATACTTTTGACAAACTATCAACAATCTTGTTATCAGCTACCTTTTTATATTTAACATCAAAATTAAATAACAAAATTTTGGTAATTAAGATTGTTGGAAGAGAGTAATGATCTTTTGTTCAATTAAATATTTTAAGCTTTTATGATATGTTTGTAGCATCAAACCTTATACCTGCTAAACAATGAAACCACTACCTAATGGCTACAACTAAATCCAGATTTTCCTTCTCATAGATGAGTAAATATAAGTAATTTTCATATAAGGATTTGCTAGCATAAGTAATAGGGTGGCCATCTTGCATAAGACAGTTCCTACCCCCTACCCACTTGTCTTCTTCGATCACAATTTGCCTACTGAAGTGGTGTAAAGTTAAATTGGAGAAGAGACTAATGCCTTCTTAAGTACCTTAAAAGCAACCTTTTCCTTTCAATGCCATCGAAAAGCATTTCTTCTTTAATAAGGGCATTTATGGCTCACTTAACTAATTATACCCTTATTAAACTAATTATAACATTATGCTAATCTTAAAACCCATCTCTAGTGCTCTAAAGTAGACGAGTTGGTCAATCTTCTATTAGATTTACCTTTTTTATATTTGTTGACATCCTTTTTGTTGAATTAAAATGCTAAAGTGTAACATCCCACTATCATAGGGTACATACCCAAACTTTTGGGAACATAACCTACGATAATGGTATGTTAGAGCAATAACAAATCTAACTTACACATGGCATCATCTAACATACTCGAAAATCGTTATAATTCTTTCTTAACACATTCATTCCATTCAATTATAAAGTTTACATTGTTTCTATCAACAAATATTTACAAACCCTAATATAGGTTGTAACAAAGCTACAGGATAGCAAGAACTATATTCCTTCGGGAAGTCGGCTGACAGACTTCTGATCCATTTCTCTATCCACAAAAATTTTATGCCCTAACTGAAACTTAAGTCTCCTATCTCGTACCTGAAAAGCCACGGTGCAATTTTTGATGAGTTTTACGAACTCAATGAGTGAACCATCATTAATGAATTCACCGGATTACACAAATACAACACATATTTCATAGTTATTTATTCAAACAGATAAGCATTTATTCAGAAATTAGAATAACAGAAGATCACAAACATTGTACATGTATCTGCATGGGTTATGCATGAGACTCATATTAGTTCTTATTGTTGTGACTGAGTGCCTTTCACAAGCATATACAAAGTTTTGGCCCATAAGGCTCAATCAGAACGAATTCATGGAGCATAGCTCGATGTGCAGGACGTACAGATCACGGAGCAAAGCTCTACGTGGAAGCGCTTCTAACTGGCATCTCAAGTCACAATGCCCTTATTTGAACATGCATTTTATGAAATGCATCAAAAACTGAATATGTCATATGCTCAATCGTTTACAAATACTCAGATGAAGTTTTCACGGTCATCAGACCTAAGTCCAACATTCACTATTGTTGAGGAACGATGTCTTTCGAAATTCATAACAAATCAAGACACTTCTAATACATAATCACATAACAAACTCCTCGGATCTCAGGTCTGGAATTCAAAAACAACACACAAATAACTCAATCATATTGGAAGTTAACAAATCAAAGTTTATACAATCAAATCAATCCTAGCAATGCATCTAGGTTGACTCACAGTATGCTCCCAAAAGCTATTGCCTGGATGGTCCGGCAATGTCCAACTGTCGTCCGATGTGCTCCTCTAAAACAGACAGAACACATTGACAATTATCACCTTTTGTACAAACATACCAAAAATATCAAAGTATGGAAAGTATGCACGATGCATGTTCAATGGCAATTCCAGGGTTTCTTCGTAACTTCTCTCTCTCTTATCAAAACTTATTGAAAACCATTAACATCACGATTCAGTTCTCATTGGCCTCTTTCTACGGCACTCTTGCAGGTCTTACATAAACTTAGATTCGAAAGAGGACATCAAGATATACAAATTCTATGAAGACCTCAAAGGTCAATTTTATCTTCTGAAGGGTCAAAAATAGGGCAGAAGATATGCAATGAATAGTAACACAGAAGAAGTTCGTGAACAGTAACACAGAGGAAGTTCATGAACAGTAACACAGAGGAAGTTTCGGCCACTTAGGTAGAAAGTAGACGAAT
>JANZXR010000001.1:21697260-21715270 GCA_027575705.1 Erythroxylum echinodendron | reverse complement strand
GCGGGCGGGAGGGGAGGGGATTCCGTCGGTAATCTAAGTTTTCCACCGTCGAATTCACGATGCACCGCCGACAGTTACCGATAGAACACAATATTCCGTCGGTAAAAGAGTGGTAATTTTATATACTGTGGAAACTCAAATACCGACGGAACACAAATTCTATCGGTAATCTAGGGTTATCTCCTCGTCTTTAGCAAAACATCGACGCAAGTTGCTGACAATTACTGACGGAATAGGGTTTCCATCGGTGACTCAAGCTTATCGTCTCGTCTTCATTGAACGACGACGTTTGGTTAACAATTTACCGACGGAATAATGGTTCCGTCGTTAGTTAAGTTTCCCAAGATTTGCGACGGAATACAAATCCCGTTGGTAACTCTAGTTGGCTATAGGCTTTTACCGACGGTATATATACCATCGGTAAATGGGCGAAGCTAATTAATCATTGGAGTTATTCCCGTATTTATTACTATCAGTATATTTAACGACGGAACAGTGTCCGTCAGTATATGTCCGAAGTAATTAAAATGCGGGAACGGTTCCAGCATTTTTTTTCGACACTGTAGGTTTTGTTGTCGCTATATGCCGTCGGAGATTTTGCGTGAAATTCTTCCCTCTAGCGTGACTGACGGATGTATGTTTCCGTCGCTAACTACACCGTATTTACCAGCAGAACGTTATGTTCCGTTGGTAAATAGCGTTGGAAGTTGTTCCGTTGGAAATTTTCCGCCGCTAATCAATGATTTTCTTGTAATGCTAGAAGGACAAAGCAAAAGAGATCAAAGTTCATAATTTTCTTGGAATTCGTTTTTGAATTAGAAGTTTTCAATCCTAAACATGTGGTCATCTGAAGACATATATCACAGGCAGAATGCAGAAATCTACTAAAGTTTAAGAGGAAACAATTTCACTTTAAGTAGTTCCCTGCCTGATGACAATGTACATAATTTAAGGGGCAGCTGAGGTATGTAGAAAGATAAAGGATTCAAAACTCATTAGAGTAAGGTTCTTGGTTTCATATATAATATTTGTAATTGTGTACGTGTGGCAGACTAGTTTCGGGTTGCAAGGCAACAGCCTGATACAGATTAACTCATTGTAAATGTGACATATCTGGGGCTTGTGGAGAGAAGGTTGAAGAGGGGACATGATGAGAGCTTACATTAAAGGTTGAAGAGGGAGATGTTGAGAATTTGGGGATGCTCTTGTGTACTATAGGAAAATAAAAAAAGAGAAGAAAGAGTAGTTCTTTTTGTAGTTACGGCGGTGTCGGAGCAGAAGCCAAATCAGCTGTTGTTAAGAAGAAGGTGGTGGCGAGTTGTGGACGTTTCTTACCTTCCTCTGTCGGATGTTGGACACTCCAAGAACCCCCCATTTCTTAACTTGATCGAAAACGAATCATTTGCACAATACTGAAACACGCAGCAAAGAAAATGGGAAGATGGAGAAACATTTGATAGTTCGTCAACAGTTTGAAATGGGCAGAGTAAAACACTTGCGGAGAAAAGGTAGGTAAGTGCCCTGCATTTGGTTTCGCCAGTGAGAAAACTTGTCCGTTTGTTTTAGGACAGGCAAAAGCGTTACTTTTCAACGTTATATGACGCAATCAATTTTTTCCGAATTGACATTTTTTATGTTAATTTATTACTTCAGTGGATTAACCTCTTGCCTCAAAGCTGATGTAACAATGTGGGTCTGGCATTCTTAAAACGAAATTGATTTTTTACTTGTAGGATTATTTGTTCGTTTAACGGATCTCCGAAGGACTCCATAATACCCAATCTCTTTGCCATGCTTCTCCTCTTGTATCTTAGCCAAGCGGCTTGAATAAAGCATGCAGCCTATGTTCTCCAATGGTGAGAGTAGGAACGGAAGGTATGATGTAATTTCTTGCTATGGACTCGCCTAAACTAATTGGCCACAAATTAACTTAAGGTCCTGGAATAAAAAAGCAGTCACTTTCGTTTGGTATTTTGGGGCAACTCTTTGACTTCTTGATACTCAATCCAAGTATCCAATTTGCTTTTGTGACGATCGAATGGACCCTGGGATTTACGCTTTGACCGAAAATTCCAACCTCAAGATTCGCTATGATAAACAATTGTTAAGAAGCTTATAGTTTTTTTCTAGATACAATATTTGAGTATGGCTCTTCTCATTTACCTTTGCTAGCTATCATCGTTTATTTATTATGGTTGTAATGTAGCTGTAGCTTTATTTATTGTAGTTGTCTTTTAGCTAGCTTTGGGGTATTAAAATTGGCGAACAAAACCGACTTTAATGGTTATAAAAAGGGGTTATATGAGTAGTGTTTAAGCAGTGAAAAAAAGGTAGAGAAAACATAGTGAAAAGAGAATAAGAGAGAGTGAAAGTTAGAGAGTTGCAGCTCAAGGTTTATAATATCATTGTTTACCATTATATATTGCCGCTTGTTTTCTAATAGTTTGTTTATTTTTATTTTTTCCGACACAATTCAAAATCAAGTTCACATTAAACAAACCCGACCCAGAAACAATATCTATTATAGTCACAATGTATGCTCTTGCTTTTACAATTGGTTAGCCTTAGCTTTGAGGTTTGATTTTGTTAAACTAGTTGAGATATTGCTTATGTGTTTGTAATATGGTGTACACTTACTAATAAATATAAATAACAGAAGTGCCCCAGATGCAAAGGTGACAACAAGAGGAGGAGATATGTATGGCGTTGGTACACATACTTCAAAGACACACATAGGTGGATACAGAGGAAAAGAGATCCGACGCATATAAAGGTCACAATATGAGTAGAGAGCGAAGCAAATCCAGTAAAAAAGAATTAGAAGACCAAAGAGGGCGGCAAATGTTGAAAGTTGATTAAAAGTTGCATAGTGGAAGTGACTGTCACAACCTGCAACGGGTGCGTGACCGGCCCATGAGACCCTAAATCCCAAATCATACGTAAGCCTACCACTAGCAATAAAATAAATTCAAATCTCAAGAACGCAACAAGTCCATACAATACAATAATATTAGTGTTCGTTAGAAAGAAGTTTTACAACCTATAAAATCCTATCACTATGGCCGTTACAATACAAGATAAATGAAAATAAAGAAAGAACATGCACAAACGTTGGTAAGCCACAGTAGACACGTCACGGGAGTCACTGCTACGAAGTCGGTGGTAGCTGACCTGAACAAAGTTGAGGGAAGTCAAACCTCGCTGAGTAATCTTGTATTATCCTACGATACCCAATGCTATGCGCATAATCATGTATGAATATCAAAATCCATACACATCATGTTATACATCCAATCACATCAACAATACAAATAAATTGTGGGAAAGAATATCTGTAGGACGCTAATCTTCAAGGGTAAGCCCTCACAACTCTAAACCTTGAATGGTCGTGGGTATGCATCACTAACGGCCCAGCCATGCTCCTATGTTCATGTAGCCGTAAGGATCCCTTAACCCAAAGGGGCTGTAGGGAGCCAAGCATCACTAACTGACCAGCCTTTTCTCAAAGCGTCCAAAGTCATAATCATCACAAATAAGTATCCGATCGAGAGTCAAGCATCAACCAAAATCAGCCCATAACATATCTTAATATCATAAACAAAACAACAGTCATAGTCATGATCGGTGCGCATCTGGTCCTAATGCATACCCATTAGGTGGCACGTCCTACAGATCTTTTCTTCCCCACAATCAAGCAATACATATCAAATTATGAAGCATGCAATTTATCAAGTAAACATTCATTTATGCAATGACCAATGCACGTATGTAATAGCCAACTCAACGTATCCACTCAGTTAATTCGATATAAAGGCTTATACTAAAGTAGGTACAAATTACTGTATATACGAGTTCTCTATACAAATATATAAATATCGATCTATATATATATATATATAGATACACATGCATATGAATATGGTTAAGCATTGGTACATGTTGACATCTATAACAAAATTGAACAATATTCATTTGTTGGCAAGCCTGTGGTAACAGTAAGTCGGTATGAACTTACCTAGTAACTGAATTCGTTCTTCCGAACCTTCCGATAGGAGTCCCGCTCCTACTATACCTAGTAAATCGAAAGAAAAATATCCCAATCACTGCTAATTAGGAGTTGTTGGGCTCAAATAACAATTTAAGTATCATCTGAATTGCCTAAGCAGTTCACTTATAAAGTTCAAAAATTTCTCCTATTCTTGCCCAAACATTCCGTGATTTTTAATTTGCAAATCGTTTAAAATCTCACTATGGTACGTCAAATAAAAATGATCAGTATAATTTTTACAATTTTTAGAAATTTTTCACGAAAGTGACAAAAATGGTCCCCGGAATAGTACCTCCGGCCATCAGAATATTCCTCCGGTCATTGGAATATTCCCCCCGATCATCAAAAAATATTCAGTCTCATTATTAAAATATTTTACCAAATGAAAGCTCTTGATAAGTAGAAAAACTTTCTCCAAAGCAACATACTTAGATTCTCAACAGATTTGAACAAATTGAAAAAAACAAGTTGAAACCCTAACCTCCTTTTCGATCAATGGTGGCGATCCGACTGGCAGTTGGTGACAAGACCATAGGGTTTTTGTTCCTGACATAGAGACGAGTTGAATGGTGGTGGTGGTGACCGGCAATAAACACCAAAAGTGACATATTGACGATTGGCATTTTTCGTCAATTTTTCTTCTCAATTTTCGCGACAATTCTACCGATGATGGCTACTGAAATAGATATGGTTATGACAGACTTGTCAAGAGAAAGAGATTGGTATATAACACTATCCGATTTGAGTCACCAGGAGGGAACTCGTGAATAATAGCTTTTACTGGGTAGGTTAAAATGACAATAAGAGAAAGTAGGGAAAAAGAAGAAATTGTCTCTTATATATAGCATACGGGATGTTACATTCTCTCTCCCTTACAAAAGAAATCATCCTTGAATTTTATAATAAGGTTTATTAAGGAAACAAATATGAATACAACTCTCTTATCTCTCACTCTGTCTCCCAAGTAGATTCTTCAATGCGACCATTCCTCTACATCACCTTAACCATGAGAATTTGTTTTGATTGAAGTTGTCGTACCTACGAATCCACGATAGCCACTTGCTTCTTTTTGTAAGTTAAATCCTCGCTCACTTCTATGCTCTGCAGTTGGAATATATGAGAAGGGTTAGGAATGTACGTGTGAAGCATAGACATATGTAATACTGGATGGACTTGGGCCATTTCTTGAGGTAATGCCAACCGGTATGCCACATTTCCAACCCTCTCAGTTACCTTGTAAGGTCCAATATACCTTTGAGACAATATTCCTCGCTTTTCAAACCTCATCACACCCTTCATTGGAGATACTTTAACAAATATGAAATCTTTGACTTGAAACTCCACTTCTTTATGCTTCGGATCAGCCTAACTCTTCTGTCTATTGACAGTAGTCTCTGGCCTCTAATTGATCAATGGGATCTTCTCTGATGTTATCTTGATTAATTCTAGGCCCTCTAACTACCTCTCGCTACCTCCTCCCAACACGTCAGTGACTACATTTTCGTCCATACAATGCCTCATATGGTATCATCCCAATACTACTGTGGTAGCTATTATTGTAAGCGAACTCAATCAAAGGCAAGTGTCAATACCAACTACCACAAAAAATCTACCACACACATCCTTAACATATCCTCTAAGGTTTGAATTGTCCTTTCAGATTGTCCATCAATCTGAGGATGAAATGTAATATTAAAATCCAATTTAGTGCCTAACGCTTCCTGTATTTTTTTCCATAACTGAGATGTGAACTGTGATCCCTGGTCTGAAACTATCGATACAGGTACTCCATGGAGGCACACTATCTGATCAATATAAACTTAAGCAAGCTTGAATACTGAATAACTAGTCGTCACAGGTAGAAAATGTGCTAATTTCGTCAATCTATCTATGATCACCCGAATTGAATCACATCGGGTTCTTGTATAAAATAGGCCAATCACAAAATCCATCGTGATCCTCTCCCATTTCCATTCAAGAATTGGCAGTGGTTGTAGCTTACCTAAGGGCTTCTGATGCTCATCTTTTACTTGTTGACACATCAAGCATTTAGAAACATATTCAACAACATCTCTTCGTACCGTCCCACCAATACATATCTCCAATATTATGGTACATTTCGGTGGAACGTGGATGCACATTGAATGTAGTATAGTGCGCTTGCTCTTGAATCTCCTCTTTCAAGTTTTCTGTATATAGAACACAGAGTCTCCCATTCATTCTAAGGATGCCTTCTTTATCGATTTCAAAATTTGCACGTCGTCCTTCTTGAATGTCATAAATAAGTTGTTGAAATTTAGGATCTTGACCTTAGGCGATCCTAATCCTGTCCAATAATACTAACATACCCTAATGTTGGCCAGTAATATTCTTACATCTGAAATCTGAAACTGAGTACCTCAAATCATGCAACTCTTTGGTCAAAGCTCTCATCTCAATTATTATTACCTGAGGATTTCCTACTTAAGGCATCTACCACAACATTTGTCTTCCTTGGATGATACTGGATCATACAGTCGTAATCATTTAAAAATTCCATCCACCTTCTTCGCCTCATATTTAGATCTTTCTACTGAAATGTATACTTTAGACTCTTGTGATTCGTGAAAATCTCATATGTCTCACCATACAAGTAATGTTGTCAAATCTTTAAAGGAAAGATTACTGTTGCCATCTCTAAATCATGCGTAGGATAATTTTGTTTATGTTTGTTTAGTTGCCTGGAAGCATAAGCAATCACCCTACCATTTTGCATTAATACACGTCCAAGGCCAACTCTCAAAGCGTCACAGTACAATTGAAATCCTCCACCTTCCATTGGTAAAGCTAATATTGGAGCTGAAGTTAAACACTCCTTTAGGTTTTTAAAATGCTCCTCGCAATCATTGGACCAAATAAATTGGATATTCTTTTACGTCAACTGGGTCAACAGGGATGCTATCTTAGAAAATTTTTGAACAAATCTTCAATAGTAACCTGCTAACCCAAAAAAACTCTATACCTCTGCCGCGGTCCTTGGTTGTTCCTAATTCATCACAGCTTTTGCCTTCTTCGGGCCTACTTGTATTCTGCCTTGAGATATCACATGTCCTAAGAATGCAACACTCTTAAGCCAGAATTCACATTTTGAGAACTTAGCATATAGTTGATATTCTCGAAGTGTCTACAATACCAATCTTAAGTGTTTGGCATGCTCCTTATCTGTCTACGAATACAACAAAAAGTCATCAATAAAAACAGTCACAAACTTATTCAAGAACGACTTGAATACTCTATTTAATAGATCCATTAAACCTGCTGGAGCATTTGTAAGTCTAAAAGGCATTACTAAAAACTCATAATGGTCGTATCGAGTTCTGAAGGTATTCTTAGATACATCATCTCCTCTAATCTTTAGCTAATGGTATCCCGATCTTATATCAATCTTAGAAAAGTACTTAGCATGTTAAGTTTGATCAAATAAATCATCAATTTGAGTTAGTGGATACTTGTTGTAGATAGTCACCTTATTTAATTGTTGATAATTAATACACAATCAAAGAGAACTATCCTTTTTCTTCACAAACAGTACTGGTATACCCCATGGCGAAATGCTCAGTTTGATAAACCTTATCTAATAAATCTTGTAACTACTTCTTTAATTCCTTTAATTCTTTATGCGCCATTTTGTATGGTGGTATAGAAATTGAAGTCGTACTAGGTACTACGTCAATAAAACATTCAATTTCTCGCTATAGTGGTACTCTAGTAACTCCTCACAAAACACATCTAGAAACTTCTGAACTACTGGAACACTTTGGAGATTGATGCCCTCTACAGCTAAATCTCTGATTGAGGCCAGAAATCCTTGGCACCCTTTTATGAGCATCTTGTTGGCCACTACTGCTGAAACTATGTTGAAAGGGGTAGTTTTTCTATTCCCCTTAAAGATGAACTCTACGTCCCATGGAGTCTTAAACATCACTTCCTTCTCTCTAAAATCCAAGTAGCATAATGATGGGATAACCAGTCCATTCCTAATATTATATCAAAATTCATAACTGGCAATACCATAAGATTCACTACCAATCTCCTACCATTAATCTCTATAGGACATGAGTAGTAGATCAAATTTACCTTTATGGCATCAATCAAAGGTATAGATATTGACAGAGATTCATCCATACTATCTGATGCTATTTCTAACTTCATAGCAAAGTTGGGCGATATAAAAGAATAAGTCGCTCCTTAATATATCAAAATCATAGCTTCTAATCCACAGACGAGAATCATATCTGATACCACTGCATTGGAAGCCTGTGCATTTTAAGGGGTGAGAGTGAACGCCCTAGCCTGACCACGGCCTGCCTGTTGAGAGTTAGAGGATTGTCCCAGACTGCAACATCTAGATCTACCTCCCAACTATCTCCCTCTAAATCCTCACTCCTGTTGACCACCAAACTGTGATCCCCCTTGTGGCTGTTGAAATGTAGGTTACGCCACACTAGAAGAGGACTACTGATATCCCATCACAGGGCAATCTTTGATCAAATTTCTATACTGGCTACGTCTGTAGAAAGCACCGAATGGTATATGACATGGACCCTAATGCACTCTACCACACTGCTGAAAAATAGAAGAAGCTAAGCCTGACGTATTGCACCCTGAGCTCTATCTTCTACTACTACTACTTGCACCAGGCATGAATCTAAATCCTCCCAGATGTCTACGGCTAGATCTCACCTTGCCATGAGCTTGAACAGCCTTCTACTGAGAACTCCCATTTTGGCTAAACTATGGCAAAAAGTTTGATTGCTATTACTACCGTTGCTGAAAACTAGAGGATCCTGCAGAGTTCCTCATACTCTGCTCTCCCATAGACAAGGTACCCTGCTCCACTAGAATCTTCTCTAACTACTTGTCCATAGCCAATAAGGTAGAGAACTTCTCTCGACAGCTCATAGTCATGTTGACGAGAAAAGGTCCCAGCCTTAACACATAGCGGTTGTTCTTCCTAAGTTCATCTGAACCAATCTCTGGGGCATAACGACTCAAGCGAATAAAGTCTATGGTGTACTCGTCCACTATCCTATCTTCGGGTCGTAGGTTCAGAAACTCTGAGCTGAGCATCTCATGAGTTGCAAAGGAGAAGTAGTCTATAAATCTCTCTCTAAACTGTGACTAAGTTACTGTACCCAAGTATGGAAGGATATGATTTCGGTACCAATCTTTAGCCATCTCTTGTAGAGACATCTCTACCAGACCCACCAGCTGTGTATTAAAACAATGTAGCCTCCTACCTCGCATCTCCACCTCATCAAGAAAATCTATAGCCTCCCAAGGTCTAGTTTTGTCAAACTCTATTAGACGAAACTTCGCATATGTCATACATAATTACATATCTGACCTATCTCGTTCTAGGACTGCCACTGGGGGAGCTGACTACTGTTGCTGCTGCATCATCATTTGTTGTATCATCACCATCAAGTCTCAAAACATAACATTGTTAGCCTCTATCCCGGCTAGGAATGCCTGCATATTAAACGAAGGTGCCCCAAGAACTCCTTGTGACACCTCTGATGCCTTGATAGGGACATCTCATGTTTGGGTCGTTCTGCACCTACCGCGCCTTCCAGCTAAAGTGGTAAGAGCAGATGTCTCATCCTGAGCTGAGGCTTCATCATGACCCTCTTGGTCAAGTCAAATGAAACATCGAGCACGTCTATTCATACTGAAATTGAAAGAAAAAGAATGGTCAATACTAGTACTGAGAATATAAACGTATTATGTAAGAAGTTATTTTAAAAAGAAGTGGATTCTTATATGTCCGCAGTGACAAACAAAAGAACATCCTAGGTTGTAAATTTGTAACCTAGGCTCTGATACCAACTTTTTCATGTCCCAAAACAAGTGCATGACTGATACGCGAGGCCCAAGGTTTGAAACCCCAGATCATACATATGCCTACTAGTAGCGATAAAATAAATTCAAACCCCAAGAACACAATAAGTCCATACAATACAATAACATTAGTGCACATCAGAAAGAAGTTTTACAACTCATGAAATCCTGTCTCTACGGATGCTGCAATACAAGAAAAATAAAAATAAAGAAAGAATATACATAAACGTGGGTAGGCCATAGTAGACACGCCACGAGAGTCACTGCAGTGAAGTCGGTGGTAGCTGACTTGAGAAAAGTTGAGGGGAGTTAGACCTCGCTGAGCAAGCTCTCACTGTCCTAGGATACCAAATGTTATGTGCACAGTCTTGCATGAATATCAAAATAATACACATCATGTTATACATCCAATAACATCAACAACACAAATAAATTATGGGGAAGAATATCTATAAGACTTTAATCTCCAAGGGTAAGCCCTCAAAATTCATGGCTACGAGGAGCTGCGCATCACCACAGCCTAGCCATGCTCTTATACTTATATAGCTGTAAGGCTCTCTTAATCCAAAAGGGATGCGGGGAGCTAAGCATCACCTACAAACCAACCCTCACTCAAAGCGTCTAAAGCTATAATCATTACAAATAAAGGTCTGATATGGATCCAAGCATCAACCAGAATCAGCCTATAACATATCTCAATATCATAAACAAAACAACTTCAATAGTCATAACTAGTGTGCATCTGGCCCTTATCCATACTCATCAAGTGGCATGTCCTACAGATCTTTTCTTTCCCACAATCGAACATAATAGTACATATCAAATTATTAAGCATTCAATTTATCAAGTAAACATTCAATTATGCAATGACTAATACAAGTATGCAATACACAACCGAACTTATCCACTTAGTTAATTCGATATCAAGGCTTGTACTAAAGTGGGTATGCATTACTATATGTGCACGTTCGTTATATAAATATATAAGTATCGATCAATATATATAAATACACATGCATATAATGTGGTTATGCATTGCTACATATTGTCATCTATACCAGCATTGAACAATATTCATTTGCTGGCAAACCCACGGTAATAGTAAGTCAGTATGAACTTACCTGGTAACCAAACTTGTCCGTTCGAACCTTCTGAGGGGTCCCGCTCCTACTATACCTAGTAAATCAAAAGAAAAATATCACAATCAATGCTAATTAGGAGTTATTAGAATTAAATAACAATTTAGGTATCACTCGAATTGCCTAATTAGTCCATTTATGAGACTCAAAAATTTCTCCTATTCTCACCTAAACGTTCTGTGATTCTTAGTTCATAAACCGTTGAAAATCTCACTATGGTTCTTTAGAGAAAAATGATCAATATAATTTTTAGAATTTTTAGAATTTTTTCGCAAAAGTGAACAAAATGGTATCGGAATAATACATCTAGCGACCAGACTATTCCTCCGTCACTGGAATATTCCCTCCAGTCACCAAAAAATTTTTAATCTTAGAATTCAACAATTTTTATAGCAAATGAAAGTGCTTGATGAGTAGATCAACTTTCTCTAAAGCAACATACTCATATTCTCAAAAGATTTAAATGAATTGAAGAAAAAAAGCAAAAACCTAACTTCTTTTTCTGTCAATCGACAGCAATCCGAGCTGCAATTAGTGATCAGATTATGGGGCTTTATTCTTAATTTTGAGACGAGTTGAATAGTGGTGGTAGTGACCGGCAACAACTACTAGAAGTGACGAATTGACGATTGAAATTTTTTGTCATATTTTCTCCTCATTTTTTGTGACGATTCTGGTGATGACGGCGGCTAAATGGGTATGGTTTTGATGAGCTCATCAAGAGGAAGAGATAGGTATATAACATTCACTAGTTTAAGTCACCCGTAGTAAAGAATGGCTAAAGAGAGGGAATTCGTGAATATACTCTGGTTTAGTTATTTTGTTCCTTAAATTTCTGGTTGCATCCAGTCAAATAAGTTAATTAATTGTTGCAGAAAAATCCACTTTAAGTTGAGATTATTGTAGTCATTTACGTTGACAGCTATGTGTTTTTTCTTCATGAATGTTGGTTATAAGCCTATAAGTAGGCCCTCATTAGAAAACATATAGCAGTAGAATACTTATCTTCTGATTATATGATTATGCTTCATTAAAAGAGTCTACCATATATCAAAACTCATAATTTTTCTTATCTCCAATAGCAAAGATGACAAAGAAGGCAGAGAAGGCTCTCCTTTTTTTGGAAATTAACAAAGAAGGCTCTTGCATGTTATTAGACATTACTTTGTAATTTTCTATCACACTTCCACTTTGTATTAATGGATAGACAAGATAAAACTTGTCTATTGTTTCACAATGTCCAACCAGTTTAATGATATTTGGATGCGTAATTACACTCAAGTACTTTGTTTCTGCCTAACAAAATGGGGAAGAAGATTTTTTGAAAAATAAAAGGAATTGTATTAATACTAGCAGAGCTAGAAAACATCATTATAATGAGTCACTTAATCTGGCTACAAAAGTAGAAACCCCAAAATATAGTACATTAATTAAATTATAACAAATCACATTGGCTAAGTGTCTGCAGTTTGTTAAAAACGACACTTAGCCAATTTACTAGATGTCACTAGACTTCAATGAGTCACTGCCATGTGTTTTGAAAAGTAGATAAGCCGACCAGTGTTAATGATGTATATGATTAGTAATTGTCTTCCATTGGGCACCCAAAAGGGATAGTCCATTCTAAATAGGTGGAATCTCTCATCGTGGACTATTTGACTTAACCCCTTGTAATCCATATGAAAATGATCATTTAAGAGGAATACCTCTTCTTTTTGGTTTTCCTTCTTGTTCATCTCCTTTTAGGAATAGGGGAATGCTCATGAAATATTTCTTTTATCTTAACAAGTTTGTCATTCTCTAGTTGTCTTAGCAGCAAGTTATTTGTTGGATCATTATCCAATAAGTCATATTCATCATCTAGCTCTTCTTCCACGGATTGTGAATTTTGGGTAGAAGTTATATCTTCCTGACTATCATGTTCCTTTAACCTAGAGGTGTGTCTAGATGCTACATTGAGCTTCCCACCTTCAATATCTGGAGTATCTATTATTGAGTTAGCAAGATTCTCATTAGCAATCATTTGTACACCCAAAACCTCATCATTAACCACTGGAGAATATTCAGCCCCCAATAATTCATCTTGCCATCTAGTTTGAAAAAGTTTCCCTGTAAGAACCCATTTATTGGTTGAATTATAAGGCTTCTAGGGATATGTCACCTTAATTTTAGATTTTTCAATCTTCCCTGTTTCTTCCAACTGGACAACTGACAAATGATCAGGTAGTATAGCATTTCTTCCACACAGACTTTTGCATACCCAATTCGCTTCATTCGAGACATTTGAGCATCCATACAAAGAGGTTTACCCAGAGGAACAAATATCGTTCCATACAGACTGAAAAATGGAACAGTATTCATTCCTTTTGTACTGCCCATTAATACTGATTGATATCGATACTTTTCATTCGATACCAACTAGAATTGGTCGGTATCCAAAATGTCAGCTACATACCAGCTGGTACCATAAATTTTGAAAATGTCAAGGACTTCTTTACAATTTTTTGAAAATTAACCCTAAACTAAACAACCACCCCCTGGTCTCTGCATCACACACCCTCCACTCTCCCAAACCTTCTTCTACCTTCCTTCTCATTTTTCTCTCTCTCTCATCGACTCTCACTTCTTCACTCACCACTATCGCTTTTCTCTCTCTCTCATTCTCCTCTTCATCTTTGATGATACTGGTCCCTCTCTGGCAGTGCTGCTCCTTTCCTTATCCTCCCCGATCCACACTAGCATTAGATGACAGAGATCCTCCCTCGGGTCCTCCCTTCGCATCCCCCAAAGACATCACCGTCTTTAACCTTCCTCCATGAGGACCACCATACCAAGTCATCACCACTAAATGTCTTAAGGAGGGGAGAAGGCCGCTGCTCGCCCAGATCTACATGGCTACACCCGAAGCCTGTGACCCATCACCCAACCCAAAACCCGAAGCTAGTGAATTATTTTTGGGTGTGTTTTTTGAGTTTTCAATTTTTTTATTGCTTAACTACATTTTTTATTGTAATCAATTGGATCTTGGATTAGTGAATTGGTTGGGACTTGGTTTTGTGATTCGCGATTTGCTATTTGCATGTATTTGGTAGATATTGGAGTTGAATGATCATGATTTTGTCATTTGTCATTTGAATATTGGTTGAATTAAATGAGTCACTCACGGTATTGTCTTGGTTTTGTGATTTGTGTGGGTTGGATTGGATAATGGAGTTGAATTATTGTTTGGTTGATTTCTAGTTTGGTTATAAAATAAAGATTGGTTTAAGTTTATCCGATTAAGAGAAAGTTATGATAAGTTTTTGGATGAATGAAATGCATGGCCTCATGTGAATATGTGATGATGTTGATGAATTTAATTGATTCAATTGAAAGTTTGTAAGTTGAAACAACTTAAATTAAAATTTTAAATCGACAATATTGAAATTGTAAACTTGCGAAAACTTAAATCATTAATTGACACATTCTTAATATTTGTGAAATGGCATTTCATTTATAGTATTTGGTTATTGACTTTAGATGAATAATTAGTTGAGTATAAAATTATGCAATTTTAAATTAATAATAATTCGGTTGAAGTTAATGATAGTATTTGCCTATTTGGGTATTAGTTTTGGATAAATAATTAATTGAGTATAAAATATGTTGAAATTGATTGTTTCCTTGTCATGAAATCTTTTTGTAAATTGTAATAGTTAAGATATTTATTATTCTTTTTATTGGATGTTTTGATGTAATTATTATTTATTAAATGGTGAAATTGTATTATTGTAATATTTTAAATAATTTGTATTATTCTTAATTTTATATTTATATTATGATGATTGTCTTTTTTCATATTAATTGTGGTTATTATTTATATGTAAAATATTTAAAAATTATTGTTATTTCATATTAATTGTGATTATTATTCATTATTATAATTTTTGGAAACATGGTTTAGGTAAACTTATAAAGTATACAGTACAATTGTACAATATACCAATTGACTATTTTGCAAATTTTAAAAAATTTCAAGGACTATTTAATAAATTTAAAAATTACCCAAAACGGTACCTGATATTGATCGATATCGATACAGTACCATACTAGAACCTAATCTGGTACCAAATCCGTTATGGTATTCGTAACTTTGGGTTTCCCTAAAGAGTTTGCTAAAAAACTCAATCATTCAATTTTCCAAAATTCTAGTGGTAAATTATGAAACTGCACCCACATAGGAAAAACATTCCATAATAAACATGAGTTGCCCCCTATATGCTAAGGTCTCGTTTCCAATATTTCATTCAAATTACTATCAATATCAAATTTAAACATAATAGTGCCATCATCCGTGAGTAAAATTTTTTCCAAACCTTTCTTATCCCATCGAGCAGTGACCCAAGCATAGATGATTGAAAATGATGGTCTTTTACTCCAGAAAGATCCAATCAGGGCAGTAGACTAAGCCCTCGCTTCAGCTCACAACAATTCAATCGATGGATTGCCGACACCATCCTTTCCGGATAGTATTTCAAATGTGTCTTAAGCTTCTGTAAGTGAATTTTCTTTATCCAGACACCAGAATTAGGGGTTCTGAGAATCTGAAGTTGGTGAACTTACCCCCTTTCTAGATGCAAACTATAAACCTCTTTAGTGAGCATAGCAAAATCTTCCATGGACAAGATAAAGATACCCCATCCACTGCTATGAAGTTCTTATCATTTCCCTCCTTCCTCTTGCAGATTCGCCTTACACTGTTAGCCTCATATTGTAGCTCCTCCATCTTACGCCTTTCCCATAATGGAATATCCTAAGAGCAAGCACAACCCAGATCTCCCAGAGAGTAAGCGACCCACCGAGCAAGAGCAAACGGTGAGCAAAAGTAGGGGAGATGTGACCCAGATTTGAAGAGGAGAGTTGGATATCGACAACCCACTTAGGTGTGGAAGCAGTGAGAGAGTAGGACGAGAGTGACGCGAATGTAGGGGAGGCATGACCTAAATTAGAAGTATAGACTATAGATTTTGGAAGTAAATTTTCTTTTGAAGGCACTACAACAAAGGCATCATTTCCCAATGAAATTTTTTGCGATGAAATACAATTCGTCATCAAAAGAAAACATATTGCGATGTTCAAAAATATTCGTCACTAAAACAAACCATTTAGCGACAAAACTCGAAATCGTTGCACAAGGGTAATCCTTTAGCGACATAAAAATAAAATCAACGTCGAATCATCCACAATGGTTGACAATTTTTTAGAATCGTCGCGAAACAATGCAATGGTGACAAATCTTCAAAACGTCACTATAACTTGTGAAAGATTTGGCGACGAACCATACAAAATCGTCAGTAAATGTTATATATTTTGTGATGATACCATGAAACGTCACCACAAGGTTAATATTTGGTGATGAAATTTATTTTTCATCACAAAAGTCTATACATTCAGCGACGATGTATGTTAATCATTAATAAATGCCAAGCTTTAATCGACGATTTTTAGAAATCGTCACAAAATGTTGCACATTCCGTGATGAATTCTTGAAAATGTCGCTAAATGTTTACATTGGGTGACAGTTTTTATAAATCGTCACCACATAATTGGCATTTTCATAAATTATTAAACTAACACCAAATGATTGACATTTTCATAAATTATTAAACTAACATATTTATAATCTATCATAGTTAAGATATGTCTTATTGAAGATTTGTTTAGAATGTTTACAATGTATTATTAAAAGAACTCACAACATATTTTTTGGTATTAAAAAGTAGTGTTAATTAATAATCAGTATTTACTAACATTGCAAAAATAAGTTATAAAAATTTTAAATTCTTTTATGAATATAATAATATGATATACGTCACAAAACGAACTTTGAATTAGAAGTTACCCAATTTATACACTCATAGAACTAGAACAATAACAGTCAACATTTAATAGTACGCAACTTGACCCCTACGTAGTAGATATGTTGTTTGCCAAATTATTACAGATGCAATAATAAATAAACTTTAAAGCTGAGTTCAGTTGATTAACTCGCTAACTGACAATGATATAATTATTTATTTGGATTCTAAGTAACATGAGAGTCAGTAAAGGTAAATGAGTCACCGATGTTTGAATTTCCCAGAAGGGCCCTTGCACGTTCGAACGCACCAATTAAAACAGTAATAGTTTTTCCCTCAAGTGTAGGGTTTCTCACACCCTCTTCCAACAGCTTTTTTGCTATCTCTAAATTTGAAGAGGATGCAGTGAAATGGTCCCTAGATTTAGTACTTAAAATACAATCAGTATAAAAGTTAGATATTATGATATTAGTAAACCATTAAAGAAACTGTAATTGGGGTGAAATGCATACGTGCAGGAGCAGACGAAGTATTCAGAATTGATGAATTTTCCAAATCAACTGATTTTGCCTTTACGATCTGATGTGACACTGCTCTTGCCTCCACGGGCATACATATCACGTTCGAGACTGAAGGAAGCTTCAAACAACATATAGTATAAACCATCAAATGTGAATATATATAATAGCTTCATAAAAGGAAATGAGAAGTACATAATAAGTGAAGTGACGTTGTTCGGATGATACTAATAACCTTGAAGCAGAAGATTAGCCATGGAAGGCATACGATGATTAGTGTATATAGTGGAGATTTCTTTTTCATCGTTGTTTTTCTCAGCATAGACAATTTTCCCACATTCCTCCCAACGGAATGAATTAGGGCCATCGTGAACTAGTCTCCATGTCAACATTCCTTCATTAATAATGTTAAGAGGTAAATTCTTTAAAATTCGATTTAGAATAAAACAATGATATGTTTAAGTCCAATTATAATGAAAAATGAAATGTTGGAGTTATATAAATATAGTGCCCTGAAAAGCAAGTGTATTTACATGTAACTTTATCTTCTTCAGTTACAGTTTTGTAATGAAAATATTTATTATTAAT
>JANZXR010000001.1:21659951-21684440 GCA_027575705.1 Erythroxylum echinodendron | reverse complement strand
ATAGGTATAACTTTCTGTACAGAACTCGGATTTAGGTGTTCTTTAGATGGATAGAAAGAGGACTTCAAGATCTACAACTTTATGAAGATCTTAAAGACCAATTATATCATCTAAAGGATCAAATTTGGACTAGAAAATGTTCTGGGTAAAATGAGACGATGCTGACGTCATGAGACGATTGCTGATGTCATTCTGAGACAAAGCAAAATGAGATGATCAAACTAAGACACAAAGAGTCAAACTAAGATGATGAACAGTAATTGAGACAATAATCACGTTATTCTAAGACGATGTTGACGTTATTCTTAGATGAAGCAAAATGAGACGGTCAAACTGAGACGCAAAAAGTCAAACTAAGACGATAAAACCTCATAACTTGTAATGCTCATATCTTTCGACTAAAATATCCAAAATTTACAAACTTTATATCTTAGAAATCTGGTAAAAACATCTACAACTTTTAAGAAGATAATTTTCCAAAATCTATCTATGTAAATCTACATTTTCTGCCGAATTTAGAAATCTGGTAAAAACATCTACAACTTTCAAGAAGATAATTTTCCAAAATCTATCTATGTAAATCTACATTTTCTGCCGAATTTAGAACATAAATTTCACCTTCAGCTCCTAATGTACTAGACTCGGTTTTCAATTCATGACAAATTTGGAGACTCTTAGAGATAGAATTGAATTTCGATGTTTTCATAATAAATGTATCCATATATCTCTAGGTTAATCTAAATTAAGAATCATATCATTTGGACAACTAGAGAAAACGTTGTGGCTAAAAGACTGAAGCATATTTAGGGAACCTTTTCCAGATCACTACCAATTTTGTTTCCACGTCTTTCCTTATATCAACTCATACCTAGATCACTCTTTCCACTTTCTCTACTTCTCATTTTCAACAACATCACATTTAAAAATAATCATGCCCAGAAGTTGTCAATGAATGCATGTACACTTATTTTTATGCAAAGATTCAATATTCATGTGCATATATGCTAACATTATGCATGAGCAAGAAAAATGCATTTCCTTAATCTCTCTTTAAGCTTACATGCATTGAAATTTTAGGTCCTAACCCTTAATATGGGGACGGGATGTTACATTTTTGTTTTCATTGTTGGGGATTGATTGTTTAGCATCTTGTTTAATTTAGATAACTTTGATTTAAGAGTTTTTAATACTTTTCCTTATATATTTGCAGGTGCATGAACATAAGGAGTACGTGAAGATTGACAGAATTTGGTAACAATGAACTATCTGATATCACAAGACACATCAAGACATCTTAGAATGAGAAATGAGACATCTGAAGAGCTAGTTGCCAATAAGAAATAGAAAGATCAATGATGGAAGATATTTATTATAGGGAGCAAGGAACTTTTGCAAATTACAATCAGGAGCAGTATGGTTGGGGAAGTACCAATCCTTATTGGAACAAGTACACTATGAGGCAAAACCACCCAGATTTTTATTGGTCCAAAAATGCAAGTACTCACATGAGACATCAAGACCTATTTGAATTTCAACAAGATGAGTCCAGCTTATGGGATTCCAAATTCGACAAAATAATGGATAAGCTAACAGAAATGGAAGAGAATCAGAAGAGGATGTTTTTCACCCAGGAGGAAAGTTAAAAGAGACTGGAAGAGAAGTTTAATCAAGTTTTTGAAAATCATGCTGCTTCTATTCACAACCTGGAGTTACAAATAAGATAAATTTCCCGTGAATTTTGTAAGAGAAGTGTGAAAGACTCTCTGAGCAATATGGAATTATATCAATGAAAGCAAAATGAGGCTATCACATTTAGAAATGGGGACGAACAAAAAGAACCAGTGGAAGACCATGCTAAACCTTACCTTATAGAAGACCAAGAAATTAAGTGATTAAGAAAAGGATGAAAACCCTCCCTATTATTCACCAGTTCTTGATATACCATATGTGAACATCAAAAAATCATAGGTAGATGTACATGAAAAGAACTTTATCTTTTGGATTGATGATGATTAAGTGGCATTCAACATTTAAGAATCTAAAGGATAGTAGCTTATTCAAGATAATTGATGTGTTTGAATCTTCTGAAGAACAAGAAGGCGAAGAATAGATGACAACAGACATCGAGTTTGAAGAAGTTATGAAAGTATCTGTTCAGGAACCGAAAGAAGTAGAGGAGACGAAGGTGATTAAGGAAGAAAGATAGCAACTCACTTTCGTACAGGAAAAACTGTTGGATTCAATGGAAGATTCAGGGAGTTTTGTTATTCCTTGTTATATTGACAGTTCACTCAGAAAAAAGACATTATTGAGTTTAATTGGTTTTCATAAAGTTATCCATATTTTCTTTTTGATTATTTTGCAATTTGTAGCTTACTTAGAGGCTACAAAACCAATGTTGAACAAAAAAGGTAGAAGTAAACCGCTTATAATTAATCTTAGTTGAGTTTCCAAAGAAGAGCATCGAGCTACCACCATTAAAAGAAAGCGCCACATGTGAGTCAACCCATGGAATTTTATTTTCCTCTTATTGTTTCTAATTTATTGGTTTTTTTGATTTATTTAGTTGTGATTGTGTTTGATTTGAGTTTAATTGGTACTTATTTAAATTTTGTTTGAATTTCAACTTACTTTCTCTTCAAATTTTTTATTGGTGATATTTATTTGATATGTTTGTAGGTTGTGGGATCATTGAAAATGTATGCTAGGCTCGGAAGAAAGTTTAGAAGTGGAAGAAGTACCCAATCCCATGATTATGGGACACAAAGTTTCTGGAGAGAAATCCAATGATCGTGGGTCTAAAAAGTTTCTGGAGAGAAATCCAATGATCGTGAGAATTGGTGTAATTCCCACGATCTTTTCTGGAGAGAAATCTCACGATCGTGGAAATGGTGGGAATTCCCATGATCCATCCAAGGGAAAATGTAAGTTTCCCTCCTCTTTCTTCTTTCGCTCATTCTACAAAATTTTCTCACCTTATCTCTCTAACTCACTCTCCTCCCACTTTTTAAAATCCTTCATTTTCTTCTAGATTCTTAGTATAATCTTCATCTCTTTTCATTATCTTACAATCGTTTACTCTTCTCATGCATTAATCATTCAAAAACACAAGGATTTAGGTAAGATTTATCATTCTATCTCTAAAATATGAATTCACTTCTCTCTTTCATATTTTTGCAAGTTTTCTTCCTCAAATGGAACCAAAGAAGATGGTAGCTCAGAAAATGACTAATGAACTATGCCTTTAAGTCTCCAATGAAGGTAAGCCTGATTTAGCAGCGGCTTATCGTGCTCTATTCTTAATTTATTCAGAGCAAGAATGTACGCAGTTTTTAGACCTTAGAGATAGAGAATTAATCACTCCTCATTATTTTGATTTTGAATTGCTAGAAACCATAGGAGTGAGGCAAAAATTTGAACAACTAGTCACGAACATAGGTTAGAATAGGTTCATTCGGTGTGACATGCCTATTTACCCTACAATCATTATAGAGTTTTTCACTACAATCCGCTATAACCCTAAAATGGATGTTTTCTGGTTTAGGTTAGCTGGCAATGTTTTTAAACTTAATTATCATGTCATGCGTGAAATTTTCAATTTGTCGAATACAAAAATTCTAGATGATCACGCTGACTTTGATGTCGATAATTACTAGAAAGCTCTAACATACGAAGTACATTTTGACTCTCGTAATGCACTAAATTTGTTAATCCATAGTACAGAGCATTTAATTTTTCACAAATTTATGTGTTTAACTGTGTTAAATAAAACTGAAAGTAACAATTGCTCGGCCAAAAAACTTTTCTTTCTGTGGTGCATGGATTGAAAAATAAAAATCAATATGCCTTATAGGATTTTTTGATTGATAATGAGTGTTATACTAAAAAGAAATCTTATTTTGGCATGCCTCATATTGCTTTTACTTTGGGTTTGTTTTATAACTTTAATATGGAAAATGTGCGCACAACTCAATACGATATGTTTGACATATCTTATTTGAGGCTTTTTGAGATTTTGGAGTTTCATTCTATATAACTCTGAAATCCTCATATGCGTACTGTAGTGAAAAATAGAAGGGGCAACGATGTATCCACTTCCTGACTTTCTACATCCCGAGCAGCCGCAGAGCCAAAAGAAGAAGCAATGGAGGAGGAACCAAGTGCACTAGCGAAGGTTGACTGATTTCAACAAATCCTCAACCAGATAGCCTCCAACCAATAGCAAATGACATCCCAAATTAATGAGCTCGACATCCAAATGCAGCAAGTCCATAAGGAGCAGAGTAGCTTGAAGAAAAGGTTCCTAAATTTTTTTCGGAGGAATAATTTTGAAGCTCCTTTGCCAACACCATCTCCACCTTCATCTCCAAAAGCTTTTCTTACCCTTTACTTTTAAATTTTGTTATTTCTTTTGTTTGGTTTCATTTCATTTTTGTTTGGTTTCATGTCATTTTCTTTTTTGTTTGGTTTTATGTCATTTTCTTTTGTTTGGTTTGCTGTCATTTTTTATTTGATTTGATTTCATTTGTGTGTTTCAATTTCTTTTGTTTGGTTTGATGTCATTTTCCCTTATTTGTTGGTTGACTTGTCACATTGAGGACAATGTGATATTTAAGTGTAAGGAGGTGACATGGACTTTATCTTTAAGTGTAAGGAGGTGACATGGACTTTCTCAATTGCATTATTTGCATTTTGTTAAATAGGATGCATGTTTAGGCATATCATGTGCTTTGTGTCAGCAATGGAACCGCACTTAAATCATTCTGATGGATATTGCCATGAGATTCTATCATGTTAGTTGGAATTAGATTTAATGCATGCTTGAAATTAGATTAGGCTACTTGAGTAGAAAGTGAACCGTGTAGAGTGATGAAAAGTAATTGGTTACATGAGCTTAGTCATAAATTGACATTTGAGCAATGAGGTAGTGTAGAGATGCATACTAAGTTTTCATTTAACCAATGTGGGGATTGAGCCTATATAACTCCATCCATAGTCATTCTATTTCTTTGTTGAGTGATACTTCCTTAAGTTATTACCTTTAGAACTTGCTTTGAATCGGTTTGAGTCTACTATATGCATGCCTAATAGAGATGATTAAGGCCCTCTTTGTTTTAACCGTTAGCTTAAATGACCTAATCGTTGATTATTCCTTGCTACCCTTGTTGAGCCTTAACTTTTTGTTTCTTGAAAACACCCAAAAGTTTAAAACTTTAAACTCCATTAACCTACCCATTCACAAGCTTAGTAGAATATTAAGTAATATATTAGTTGGGATCACTATAAAAATCTTTACCGAGATGAGTTGAGTATATTTTTGCCTATGTATTACATTGTATATAGCTGCTATTATATTCATAGTTTCTTCCATGTATTGAAAAAAATGTTGAAAAGAAAAAGGAAAGAAAAGAAAAAGGAAGAATAATTGAGTAATATCAATAAGGGCATAATATTAGTTACATTTGTATATCTTGGAGTTACGTTTTGTTATCCCTTTTTATTCGCTTCTTACTTTACGAATACTAATGTTAACCTTTCTTCCCTCTTTACACACCTTACCCTTTACAGCATTACAACCCTAAACAATTCCTTTTGATCTATTTATGCATGCAATCATTGTAGAGGAGAATTGATGTATTAGCAAATTTATGGTAGTGTATTTTTTTATAGGAAGTTCTAGTGAAACACTATCAAACACTTGAGAAAAATGAGTGAAAACCGTGAGGAAAATTAATTTTGCATCTATACTTATCTTTGAGTGATGGTGCCAATTGTTAAGTTTGCTTATGTACACCAATAAAAAAGTAGTCATGATATGTGTAGTAACTTGATATTTAAGTTGGCTTAACTTTGGGAGATTGTGTGCGTTGATTTTTTTGAAAATGAAGTGATAGAATTGATGGGTTGTATTTATTTTTCTTGAAGATAAGCAAAGGTTTAAGTGTGAGGATGTTGATAGTTGTACATTAGTCTATGTTTTTCTAAGTAATTGGCATGTGTTTCTTGCATAATTGTTGATTATTGTTGTAGTTTAGGATTCATTTTGTATGTTTTCATTTAGTTTGATTTCCATTTTTGTTCTTTTATGTTTGATGTTAATTTAGGGTAAAAATTGATTATTTTTATGTAAGAAGGAAGATTGAGCAATTTGGAGATTGAGCTAAAGATCAAAGAGGAGACTCTCTGTTGCAAATTCCCACGATCGTGGGAACTATAATCCGAGACATTAAGCAGGGCTTCATTAAACTTAGGGTTTCTTGACTATTAAAAGAAAATTAAGCCTCCTTGGACAAGGGAGACGAAACCCTTCTGTAAAAAGAGCCTCCTTGAGTGAAGAATACAAGTTTTTAGCCTTGAGGAAGGTGAAGATTCTAGTATTGTCATCAAGACTGGGGAAAATGGCACATTAACATCAAAATTTCCTGATTTTGGCAAAGAAGAGAAGAATTTTCCTTTATTCAATTTTCCGTGTTTTTCTTTCTTCTAATTTTTGTAAGATGGATTATTTGTGTGTTGATGATGTTATGGAGACCATGATCGGCTGATTTATTTTTAGGGATTGCTTTTGAACTATTTTTGTTAAAGTCCTATTTTATTGAATTGAATGAAAGTGTCTTTGATGATTGTTCGTTTTATTTCTATCTTGCAATAATTCAAGACAGTGAGTAAGGTTATTCATGTAGGATTGTACAACGAGAGTTGGCAACCTATAGACTTGAAATCATCACATTAATTGATTAGTTTGAAGAGAGATCTCGAGTAATTCAATTAATCACCCATAAGATAGTTTAATAACTAGTGAAATTGGTGGAGTGATTGGGTAGGTTGAGAGATAGTTCAATTGAATCCATTTAATTTGATTAGTTACACCTTAAGAGAGGGTAGTTAATACATTCGAAAATCTTAGACGAGACACAAGTAGATTAATAAAATATGACGGAGAAAAAATAGGGAGAAATTGATCTCTAGTCTTTAGATTCTTGAAATCAAATTTTCTGCATTTTAGTATTTTTTATTGCTTTTTTATTAGTTTGATCTGAATTAAGTAGTGTATGGGCATCAATCCCTGTGGGATCAATATCTGCTTTTTAACTACAAGTTACTACTCGTACAATTGTGATTTTTGAGCGTAAAATAAGTAGATTGTTTTTGCTTTCAACAGAGGGTTTAGTTGTGTTTTGTTTTATTTTGAGCAAAGCATATTATAAATTATTATTGCTTTATAGTTGTGTGATTTTACTTTATTTTGTTTTAAATATGAATTAGTTAGTTTTGAGTTAGTCCATTATACACTTTCATTAAATTTATTTTGATTAAACTAAATTATGTTTATGATAAAAGATTCAGTCATTTGGAGATAAGGGTAGCAACATATTGAATGGGTAAACTAGCTAGAATTATACACTTCAATAAACTTTGATGAACTAGCTTCCAAATTTACCTTTATAAGATTATATAAAAATCTTCTCACTAATCCAACAACATTTACAATGTCTCGTCTATTGCACACCATAACACTACAAATCATGTCAGCTTTTTGTCTAGCTATCAACATATCATCCACATATAAGAGAAGGATGATAAAATTACTTGTAAGGAATTTTCTAAACTAGACATAATTTGGTTATAACTACCGCTCATCATAAATGAATCAAACTTCTTATACCAAAGCCTTACTGCTTGTTTGAGCCTTTAAAGACTCTTTTGTAACTTACATACAAAGTCCTCTTTCCTTTTGACATTTTTTGGTTACTCTATACAAATCTTTTCTTCTAAATTACTATGTAAGAAAGCATTTTTCATATCAGGCTGCTCGAGTTTAAGATCCAAACTAGTAAGTAAGCCTAATATAACATATATTGACATCATCTTGACCAGTGGTGAAAAAATCTTGTCAAAATTGATAACTTCTTTTAATTGTAAACCTTTACTACGAGCCTTGCCTTATGCTTCACTAGTTGGTCACCATCTTTTTTTTAATCTTAAACACCCATCTATTCTTCAAAACTTTATTATTTTTAGGAAGCTTCACTAGTTCATATTCCTCTTTAATGAATCCTTATTCTTTTGCATTCCTTTGATCCAAAAAGCTTTATCTTTGAGTAACTATACTTCTTGGAAACTCTCTGACTCCCCTCAATAGTCACTAAGAGATATTCTAAACTAAGGTTTATTCTAAAAGGCTTCTTCTCTTTTGTTGAACTTCGAAGTTAGATATCATCGAACACTTAAATAGGTTTCTCCCGTTGCTCATGATGCTTGGTGACCCCTTCTTCATAATCCACAAGATATGTCTCATATAAATCTTCACCATTTAGTTACCTCTAATCATTATCATCCTATATAAGCCCATGTTTACCTTCTTCACTCATAGGCTGATCAATGGAAGTAGGAACATGAGCCATATCTTTTTTTTTAATAATTGCTATATGTAATCTTATCTTTATTGATGAGATCTACACCCATCTCATGTTCATAGAAGACTAACTCCCCAATTCTATAATCTTCTACTTTTTTAGGTCATAGAGCCTCTAACCAAACTCTTCATCACCATATCCAACAAATAAATAAGGAGTAGTCTTTGAAACTGGCTTCGATCTCTGCTCCTTTGTCACGTGCTTAAAGACCTTACATCTGCACTCCCTTAGATATGAGTAAGTTGGATCCTTCCCTGTCCATGATCAAGAATGTCAAGATCTAAAGGGACTGAAAGAGTTCTATTGATTATATACATTGTGATTTTGACTACCTCATCATAAAAGGACTTTGATAAGTTTGACATTTACAGCATACACTATACCTTCTCCATAATGGTTATATTCATCCTCTTAGAAACATCATTGTGTTGTAGGGTACCAAGTTCTGTCTTCTTATGTCTTATGCCGTATCTTGAACAATAATCTTGAAACTCTTTGGAGGTATCCTTTCCTCTATTGTTATTCTGGAGACACTTTAACTTTCTCTCCGTCTCTTTTTCCACTTTAGCATGAAATCTTTAAAAGGTATTTAGCACCTACTTTTTTATTTTCAATACAAAGACTTAAGTATTACATATGGCAACCTCGATAAATGTCATAAAGTATTTGTTACCTTCTAAGGACTCTAACACTGTGGGACCTCACACGTTGGAGTTCATTAGTTCTAACTTCGTCTTCCTCCTTGTAGACTTATTATGAAAAGACACTCGATGCTACTTTTTAGCCATATATTGATTATAGGGGTTAAGAGAAATCATATTCTTAATAGGGATAAGTGATCTTTTAGTTAGCAACTTGAACTTTTTCACGCTAATCTGTCTAAATCTCTGGAGCTATAAATCTGGTGAATTGTTTTCTTGAACAACATGTAATTCTCTAGTACATACCTTTAAGTGTGTCTTCTACAAGATGCAACACAACTCACTATGAGCCACCATTAATGCTCCTTTAGACAGCTTCCACTTACCATTATCAAACATATATTGTTATTCCTCTTAGTCAAACAAATTCACAGACATTAAATTGAGCTGCAAGTATAAAATGTGTCATACACCTCTCAGAATTAACTTGCATTCAACGTCAATTTGAAATTCAATGTCTCACATGTTAACAACGCTAGCAGAGCTCTAATTTCTCATCTTTAGGCTTCCTAAATCCCAACTCCTATATTTAGTGAAGTACTCTCTCTATAGAACATAATAATAAGATTTCCTTGTATCAATAAGTCACTCTGAATCTGAGTGACCAATGTAGAGACACTCACAAGTTGCACAAATCAATGATACTTCATTATCTATACTTGATGACATCGCTTCAGTGTTGTTTTCATATCTATCCTTATGCTCATTTTGCTTCTTTTGTTCTCTCTTCCTCTTGTAACAAAACTTCTTTATATGACTAGGTTTGCTGTAGTAGTGACACGTTTTGATCTCTTGGCCATCTATTAACTTCAACCTGCTCTTCAAATTACCTTTCCTTTTAGGACCTCTACTCTTACTTTTTCCTCTATTTTCTACCATAAAAGCTTGTATGTTGTTGACACCAATCCCCTTCCTATTAATCTCTTCATTGAATATGCTCTTTTTAATTACATCTAAAGAAAGTGCACCATCAAAAGTGGAGTTATCAATAATCATAACCAAAGTTTTGTAACTATCTGACAAAGAACTTGATAGAAACATTAATTCACCATCGATAATAATCTTTATAGTGTTCAACTTGTTAATGATGTCATGAACATCACTAAGATGTTGCGACACTGATTTTTTAGCCTTTAACTTCATGTTTACAAACATTTTAATCAAGGAGGCCTTATTATGAGTTGTCTTCTTCTCATAAAGACCCTAACTTCTTTCTCAACTATAAAGGATATATATCCTAGGATACATTATTGAAAATGCTAATATCAATCCACCATCTAATGGTTCCCATGGTCTTCTGCTTCATATTCTCCTACTATTTATCCATCATCTTCTCTAGCTTAGTTGAGACATCATCTTTTATACTTCTGTCTACATCAATTAGGTCGTAAAGATCTTTGCAATACAAGATATCTTCTAATATAGATCTCCATGTCAAGTAGTTGTTCAATGTCAACTTCATTATAGAGCTAATTCCACTCTTCATATCTATAGCTCTGATACCTCTTACTGGGGCCTCAGGAAAAAATTCTGTAAATATCTTTGAGATTGCTCAATTAATCAAACAACAAAGATGACTAAAAGCTAAATTAAACACAAAATTTAATATGAAAAACCCTTTAGTATGTAGGTAAAAACTAAGGAAAGAACCAACAATAAATTCATTAAATCTCAAAATATCAAGATACAAGTGATGAAGATTTTGAACTAATCACTTCCTCACAAGAAAATAATAGTAAAACCTCTCTTTTAAACTATTTAAAGGTCTCTCACTTTTAAACACTATGGTCCTCACACACCACGATTGAGAAAGAATTGATATATCTATACCAAACTACTCTGAATTAATTCTAGATATCAAATTCTAATAAAACTATATTCGAATAAAGCTATCTAAACTCTAAAACTCATTTTTTGTTAAGTGTTTATATCTCATACAACTTTTATGTCTTCAAACTTATCTTTAAATCTTCAAAATGATAAGGTCTATAACATACACAGTCATTTACATTGTCTTATACAGTAATTGTGTCCAGTCTTTAAGCTTTAAAACTCAACATCATAAAGACATAAAGTTACAGAGAGTTACACAGTGAGCTTATACGGCCATATACACTTATACAATGAGCTTACATAGTTGTCTACACTTACATGGTCATGTCTAAAATATTTCCTTTTAACTTCCATATCATTACAAAAGCTTACAAGGTCATGCACACAATCGTGTCCATTATTGACACAAGTGTGTGACTCCTAGACCCGAGCTTATCTTCTATAAACAACTACCAATCTATAGTTTCTGCCTCAAATATGTCTTAACTTTGTTCATATTGATCCATTGAGATAACTAAGACTTTTGGAGTCCAGATTTACTAAAATTATTCAAGTGAACATGCATAAAATGAGGTTGGATACATAACAAAAAATTGCCCCAATTCAATATCCCTAGTTAGCCCCTCTGAGCCATAACCATTTTCTTTTATGCCATAACCATGTTATAAATGCAAACTATCTATAAACATCCTTACCTAACCATAATTTTTAGTAGGGACTTTGGACAGACATCTCTTGTAATTTTAATAATGTTAATATGGTATCAAATAAGTTTTTTGTAAGAGTATGGGATGTGAATACTTTGTTGTCACTACTACTTTATGTTTTCACTACTAATCGCAACTTATTATTGACATCAACAAGAAAATCTAATCGCAACATGTTATCTTTACATGAAGTAGCTTAGCATTCCGAATTAAGTTGAATATTATGGTTCAACTTTTTAATTTTTTCCCCTATATATATTTAGATGTCTTGCTAATACCTATGGTTTGAACCACTTTTATCTTTTAATTCTTACATTTAAACTACAACCTTGTTATACTTGGAATAAAGTCCTTTTGACTTATGCATGTATATACTCTATATGGTGGAGATTTGGTGTGAAAGCAAGCATATAGCATAATATTTACATTTGAAGATTTTGAGAGAAACTCTAAACCATCAAATACATGAGTGGAATGAATGATAATCGCGAGGAAAATCACCAAAACTTCATACATGCTTTAGAATGATATTGTCTTAGTTAATCATTATTAATATTTCGTTGTGAAGCTTAATTATGATGTATGTTGTTGCTTCAATCTTAAATGGATTGACTTTTAAAATGTTTGCACTCTTTGATTTCATATGAAATGGCGTGATGAAACCATATTGGTGTTATTGTTTTGTTTCTAATATGGTTTGCTCGAGGACGAGAAAAATATAAATGTAGGAGAATTTGATAAGAACTTCAAAGAATCATATTTCAAATATTAATTATTTCGTGTTATTATGATTATTAATTATATCTTAAAGTTTATCATATCTTTTGTATTCAAATGATCCTTGGCTAATATAAAGCTTAAACACATCAAAACACCACCAAATAAGGAACAGTTAGAAAGATAAAGTTGATAACAATGTTTCTAAATATTAGGCGTGGGCATGTTCAGTGAAATTACAACTTTAAATTTTTAAATTTGTATAAAAACACTTAAAAGTTATTTGAACCTTATCTTAACTAGGTTTAGGTGGCAATCAGAGAAGGTATGATTTATAGGAGCCAAAAAATTATAACAAAAGATCTCCATATCAACAATACATAGGATTAAAGTGAATATAAATAGGTCAAAGCAAAGGAGGAAATTAATTCCAAGTTTTTCCATCTACACATTCCAACATTTTATAAAGTTCTCTTTTCCTATCTTATGTAAATGTTAAAGTCGCTTTTCTTTATTAGAAGTTAGTAGTAGTTATGACCATTGTTGGCTAAATCTTCTTTATCTTGTTTGAAGGAAGTTGAAGCCTTTGGAACATTAAAGATGAAGAGATAATTAGGTCTTATTGCTAATTGTTTCATTCATTCGTATATTGAATTTTTTTTGGTGTTCTTGTTTTTATAATTATTTTTATTGACTTCTAATATGCATAATTAGTTTATTGATTGAAATGATCATTTACTAAATTAAATATTAAATATGTAAAAGTTTAATTTCTTTACTCTGTAGCATACATCATAAATTATTGACTTTTAAGAAAAATGTTCAACTAGATTAAATATGATCATATATGTTATTTTATATTGCTTTGGTGGTCTTTCTTTTCTTAAAGATATTGTTTAATTAAATTTTGGATCATATCTAAGGTTATTAAACAATAAGGGTAAGTTGAATTATGTGTTTTTGATTAATTAATCTTAAGAAAAGATAAGTATTTAATATCACATCAGATATATGATTGATGCAATAATTATTTTTTAGTCATAGCAAAAACTTGTGCATCTATAGCTAGTTCTACATCTAAGGGAAATCAGAGTGGAAAACCCCAGTGTGCAATTTGTTAGAAGTTTCATCATGGGACTTGTAGAAAGACACTCAAATGTTTCAACTGTGGACAAATGGGGCACATAAAGAGACAATTTTCCAACTTCAGAGAACCATATGCGACTATCTTTCCATTTTCCAATTCGATCTGATCCATAATCAATTTTGAATTTTTACCAAAATATTGACACCAATTCCCATAGTTATTTGCAAGGTAGAAATGTTTGATGTATTAGAAATGTTATTATTATCAAGATCTAGTTTAACCTAGACAGACTGTGTAATATCATGTATTGTTTTTTTCTAAAGCCTAAGACTGGCCACATACCATATACTGAGTTTAGTGGGATTGATGAGTAATCTCTGAATTTTGAGGATGAAGGGGGTGTTGGGAGTGTAGGATTGTAAACCCCAGAACTTTCCCTAGTATAATCTAGTGAAGTCCTAAAATAATTGTTTCAGGCGACAATGATAATATCGAGTAACTCGATTTATTAACCAGAAGTCTCGAAAGCGTCAAAATTGAACCAACACTCCATAATTTCTTAAATATGAGTTAGAATGCATGAAAATCTTGAATGGGATATTTAAAAACCCAACCTAGAAGTTCCAGATCACATTAGGATTAAATGACCTTCTAAGGGCAAAATGGTCTTTTTGCTTTTAAAATAAATTTTCAGCAATTTCTCTTTAATCAAAACGAGACACTCCTCTGTTTATTTTTGCTTGAATAAAATATCTCCTTTCTCTCTCAAAGTTTTTCATTTTCTTTGCTTAAAATCAAGCAAACAAAAGGTGAAATCAAGAATCCAACTTTAGATCCATCATCCTCTTATCAAGACCTACATTTCTATGCCACCAAATTCACTTATTACCACCATATTATAAAGTTAAGAAAAACCTGGGCTTGTGTTAATCATTCTTAGGTTGACCTATGAGGTTTATAGTGATTTACTAATGGGAGTGTATGTGTATTAGTGGTTGATTTTGGTGTAGGAAGTGAGCACCAAAGCCCTAATTGCAAAACAAAAACCCTAACCTAAATCTCTAATTAAGGTAAGTGTTCTTTGGACTCAATTGAGCATTTCTAGTTATTATTGGTGTTATGGAGTTGATGAAATTGAATTAAGAATGATGCTTGTAGGGAAAGGAGTGGAATGAGTTTATAGAAATGCAATCTAGATAGTTTTGAAAATGCTGTCCTTAGCTTGAAATAGATATCTTTTCTGAGAAAAATGTCTTCTTCATAGTTAAACTAGACATAATAAGCTTTCCAAAAAGTATTAGGACACCTACATCCTGGACCATTTGATTGCCCAAATGGTCTAAGAAACTAACCGTTTGTGCAAAGCAAATCTGCAGATATGCGAGGTTTCTGATTTATTGTTGAGGCATGACCTGGATTGTCAAATGACGTCCAAAAATTATGAAACTTAGCTATAATTAAAGCTTAGGATGATTCTCAAAAGTTTCATGAAGGAAAAAAATTAAAGTAATATAGATAGTTAGTCATAGCTCCAATGGTGGAAGCAACCATAAACTAAGATTTGTTTTATTAATAATTCTCTTTTTGTTATTCACATAATTTAATTTATTTTATCATAAAATTTTGTATCATTACGACCCCCATTTTGTTAAAATCTATTTCGTAATGATTGAAAAAATAAAATTCCTCTTAAGATCGATTCTTACTTTCCTATACTACATTTTTTTATTATAGGAATTTAGGGTTCAATTTAAGTGCAAACGATAGCATCACTAAATTTTGTTTCATTATTAACTCTAGTTTCTTAAATTGGTATAAATTTTAAAGTGATAACTATATTCTTTATCAAGAAATATAGCTTTTATTCTTAAATTGATTTAGTGAAATATGCTTCTAATAAAAAAATTTTAAGAACACAGGAATTTGTTATATGAATTCCTTTATTAGAATTGACTTTAACTTGAAAGATTTATATGGTCTTATTTCTAGAATTTCATGTAACTCTTATTATCCATTCTATAATTTATTCATATATATGATTTCTCAATCCCTTCATATAAAATTTGAAATTGAATATATATGAATTTTGAAATTGAATTAAAATGCCACCAATTTTAATTCAACATAACAAGTAATTATAAATAATTCATAAATAAACTTAGGTATTTCCTTAAATAAAATTCAATCTAAACAAATAATTTTAGGTTTATCCCATATAGATCTATCCCAATTTAGTTCTTATTAAGATAAAGAAAACTAATAATAATCATGAAAGAATATTAAACAAAAGAACTCATACTTGTGGATCTTGAGATATTAAATTTCTTCACTTAAATCTTAATGGAAATCCTTTCTTTTTTCTCCAAAGTTATTCCTTGCTTGTCTTAAGTTACTTTAAGTAAGCTCTCTAATTATTGCTCCCTTACTAACTATGTCTCTTTTATCTTATAAAACCTTAGAAATTTAAAACACTTTTCACTACTTTTGCCTCATATGCTTCCACTAGTAAGTATTATATAGATTCTAGGTGTACATGTCATATGGCATATGATGAGTCTCTTTTCAAAGTCTTAGACAAGAACTTCAATAGCAAAGTGAGAATAGGCAATAGTTCTCTCTTAGAGGTGAAAGGAAAAGAATATGTTATTATAAGCAATATAACAATTATTAAGTTAATAACTTGTGCACTTTTAATGCTTGAACTTGATCAAAGTCTATTAAATATTGGTCAATTAATTGAAAAATGATGTGTTATGAAATTTTCTAATGATGAATGTTTGAAAAATAATTCTAAAAGAGATGAAATAATCAGAGTTTATATGAAGAGAATTTTTTTCCAATTAATTGGAATTTTAAAGCGAAGATTATTATAGTGAGTAATTTCATAAATTCTACCAAAGTTGCTGATGTATTGTTTCCAAAATATAGTAAAGATCAACTAGGCAAGTTCACTATTGTTCGTATAATATATTATAATGAATACAAGTAGTGTTCTCTTATAGAAAAAGTGTACTAGTAATAACTATTTTTTGTTATCTAATATAATAAGAAAAATAATTGATTTAAAAGAAATGATTAACTAAAGAAAAACTACTAATACAAAATAATAAATCAAGGTAATAAATAAGAATAAAACAATCAATTGATAAACAAGATCCAAATGTAGAATATCCCTAAAACCTTTTTATACTTAAACTTATCTTAACTTAATTGTTAACTCTAGTTAATTATATCGGTAGAAATTTTAAATTTATAACCATATTCTTTTTTAAAAATACAGCTCCTATTCTTAAATTGATTGGTTTAAAATCTCTTTCAAATCAAAAACTTTAATAACACATTAACTTGTTTTATACATTCCTTTGCTAGATTTGGCTCTAAATCAAAAAATTTATGTGATCTTATTTCTAGGATTCCATCTTATTATTCACACTATGATCTATTCATACTTATGATTTCTCAATCCCTATATATGAAATTTAAAAATTAATCAAAATGTTAGAAAATTTTAATTCAACACAAGAAGTAACCAAGAATAATTCATAAGAAAACTTAGCTCTTTTATTAAAATAAAGAATCAACCCACTCTTATATAGATCTATCTTAATTTGGTTCTTAATAAGATAATAAAATAACAACAATAAAAAAAGAACACAAAACAAAAGAACTAATTTTGTTGGATCTTGAAATTTTAAAGTTCTACACTTGAATCTTGATAGCGATCCCTTCTTTCCTCTCTAAAGTTGCTCTTTCTTTTCTTAAGATTCTCTAATTTAGCTCTCTAATTACTACCCCTTATTGACTATATCTATATTATCTTATGAGGTCTTTGAATTTCAAAACACTGTAACCAACGTGGGTCCAACATCAATCTATGTTGGACCCATATTGCTCGCTTATAGAAAACTTAGGATTTTTGTAAATTTTACTATAAATATAGGTTTCTAACATAAATCTATGCAAGACCTATGTTTCTTAGCTATGAATATAGATTGAATATCGTGTCAGATTCTGGACTATATTTTGAATTCTTTCTCTAAAGTTATGTCAAAACTTACTCAGACTTACTCTAATTTACTTGCATTCATTCCTTCTTCATTGAGGAGCTAAATCAAGACATGAAAAATAAAATATAAGCCAAATTGGGTACCAGATCCTATACAAACCATCCAAATATAAGTAAAATGCTCTCAAAATTAAGCTAAAAATATAGTCTACTTAGCACCTGTCAAATTTTCCTACACTTAAACATTTGTTGGCTTTTAAGCAAATCATTTTCATTACTCTTAACTTAAATAGGTGATAAATTCAATAAAGAATTTAACAAATAATCCTATCAAGTGAGACTCTCTATCATTTATTCAATTGAAAGGTTCATTAATTTTCTGGGCATTTAGCTACTTGAATCAACTAATAAATTTAAATCCACATTCCTTAAAACTTTAACTTAATTCATAAAACTTAACCTAATGGATGAAGTCAACAAATATATTAAAGATGCTTTAACTTTCAAACAATTTCATGATCCTTATTGATACAAAAGCAAAGCACTAACTTTAAATTCATACAAAAGCATTTAGAAACTTGTTTGAAAAGTCACCTAACTTTTTAATTTATAAGTAACTACCTTGTTATAAATATTCCTAGTTAATCAGTTAGGTCATTATTTTAAATAGCAAGAAACACCACTCTTTAATAGTAACCTTTTACTTGGTCTGAAGCCATTGGAGAATTTATTTTATGTTAATTTATTCACACATTTTTCTTTTTATTTTTAGTTGATACTAGAAATGATTAGAAAGAATTCACTCCTAACTTAATTATTTGTCCAAAATATATAAACGTATCCTAGTGCAAATCAATTACCCATTATTAAAATTAATCAAAACAAAATCAATTTAATCATCAATACTTATCACTATTTTTCTAAACAAATTAAATCACCAAACATCCAAACGTATAATGAACTATCTAAATCATTATTATTCATTCAAAGTTCAAATGTTCCCCATATTTGGTCCTTATTAAGCTAATTACATACACTTGATAAGTATAAAAAATATAAATAATTAATTTTCTCTCCATACTTGAGTTGTATATTGTCCTATAATGTACAAACATATAATAATAAAGAAACTAATTAATAAATAGCCAAAAATAAAGAACTTAGGATAAGTGGTACTTCTTTAACAATAAAAGATCGTTTATTGCTGGCTTTGTAATCAGACATGTAGATGTATTATGTATCGCGAGGTACACACGGATATGCGTTTTCATTTTTTTTTATTTATGATTTTTGAAATATATTAGACTTCATCTTTTGTATAGGACCTTTTTATGCAATAAAAAAGATAATAACTTTCTAATCTGAAGTACAACTCTGTTACTTTTCTTTTTCCAGCTTTGATTTTGCTATTGTTGGGATTGTTACAGAGCAAATCACCACACGAGTTAAAAAATTTTGAAAAAATAATTTTAAGCATCTTCAATTATCTTAAAATTGATATTGTAATTCATGATTGATCTCATTCATTGCAGAACTTTACATTAGCAACGTCAAGTCTTTCTGAATTCATAATTGACTCATGCCCCTACTCTTAAGATTCAGTTTTCTGTCTTTTTTTAATCCTTTTCACCTTTTCATATTGTTAATCATAAGATATAATTCCTGGAAAGTTTCCAATTCTATTGGAACAAAGTCCATCTAAGTGTCGTCAAAAAGATGTTATGATTGGTAATGAAAGTGAAACGATGTTATGATTGGTAATGAAAGTGAAACCATGTGTTGCAGTGGGAAACTAATATCCCTTGGGGGCCTTTTGATAATTAAAAGAGTTGAAAGGTGATCAAGACAAGTGAGACTAACATGATTCCTGTGGATTTCACTTTCTTTTGATTAGCAACTTGAAGACTTGATTTGGACCATTTTCTCAAGACACAGCTATGCACGGTCTAATGTCAGTAGCATTCATTTCCCACAAGATGTTGCCTGATGATGCCCGGATTTGTATATTATCGAGAATTATGATTTAGCTTCACAAAAAATTTCTTCAGTTAACAAATATTCCTGACTTTTTCTTCAAATTTTCGATTCAATAATTCCCCACTTCTTGTTAAGTTTTGCTTAATTACACTTCCATTTTCAGGTGTGATAAGGTTTCTGTCTTAAACAGTTTATAGTTGGTAGCTTATATAGACTAAAAGAACACCCCAATAAGCTCTTCTGTCAATTCTGAATAAAATAGAAAGGAGCTAACAATATGTTAGTCCGGCTCTTCCACTCAACCTATATTTTTTAAAATGCAGCCTCTTAGTTCATAAGACCGACACTGCCTCTGAATGAATATTGATGACATCTTGATCTTATGAACAAATGACTTGTTATTTTCTTGTGCCTGCTAGTGCCATGACATACTTGGACGCTGATGACCACTAATGTTGATTTGGTATGAAGCTTCAAAAAGGCATACAACATGGTGATGTGTAATCTTTGCTGGAAGGTAAGGTACTCGATCGTTCAATAACTAATTTCCCACTTGAATTGTGTGATAAGCATATGCAACTTCCTCAAAGGAACAGGCCATTAGATACAATCCCAAAGTTGTATTAAGTGGCAGGCCAAGTTGATGAGAAACAGTGAAGAAAAGAAAGCTGAAATTTTTCTCAATCTTATTATTAGTTGGGAGGCAAAGCCATGTGATTGTTTTTGACAGATGAGACCCCATTTTGGAAGGTTATGCGTTCCAGCGATGAATTTGAAACGAAGCTTTTGCCTTATATATACTTCGTCCCTTGTTTGACAACAGCAACCAACTCACGAAGCTCTTTCCTTTCTGAAGTCACAGAAGCGCATTTGAATCAAACTACTTCAATAATTCAACATGGGCTTTCGCTTTCCCAGGATTACTCACTCAAAGCAAATACTCAAGAGGATCCTCTTTTCTCAGCAGATTAATGACGTGCCTAAAGGCCACTTAGCTGTTTACGTGGGGGAAAGTCGAAAGAAGAGGTTTACTATACCGATTTCCTACCTGAAGCATCCATCATTCCAGATCTTGCTAAGTCAAGTTGAAGAAGAGTTTGCATTTAATCATCCCATGGGTGGTCTCACAATCCCATGCAGCGAAAAAGTTTTCACTGATATGTTTTCCAGTTTTTAGACGTTTTAACTGCAATAAACTAACAAAACTAATGAATGTACCATTTTTGGAATATCTAAAAGTGTAAATATTTGCGCTCTTAATAGTCAGAACAATGTGAGGCTCTTATAAACCGAAATCAAATTGGAGGTCAAATATTTTCTCTTATGGTTGTGTCTCTGCTCTTCCTAGTCACGACCTCTATTTTGTGCGTTCATATAGTAGTTTTTTATGCTGCTTTACAGTTTTATGCAGGCAAAACTGTCAGGTGAAATCAGTCATATCACTTATAATAAAGTGCTTCGATCCCCTGCAAAATCTGTGTTGAAATAGGATTGTTTTCTCCAACTTCATCAAGCTCCAAGTCATCTATTTCTCCGTTAGTATACCATTATGCTTGAACGTCCAAATCAAGTTTAATGATGAGCTTTTGAGATCTTTTGTTTATTTGGTATCGCTTAATCTTGCGGTATGCATTATTCACGACGCTGGATATTGATTCTTTCCCCTAAAAACTTTATGCACTAGGAGGTAGGTAAGTTAATGGAGTATTTGATACTAGGGACGCCCTCCTCTTCTCATTGTCTCTCTGGTGCAAAAAATTGAAGGTGACAATTTATTCGGATGAAACAAGCAGGTGATGTATGCTCTTTGAAGCCATTGCATCATCTCTTGTTACACATATCCTCGGTCAGTTTGGTTGTGATGGGGTCAAGTTCGTGTGAACTTCACGAGTCCTTGTCTTCCATTAAAAGATACACCTAATGAAAGAAAAGGCTGGAAGTATGCTCCAGCACACATCATATCTCTGCTTCTGTCATTCAACTCAACGCAATTTTCAGACAACAGCTTACTATTGTTTGACACGGTTAACAATTTTATGGGTTTGCATGAGATGGGGCTTGTGACAATAATTCTGTGCCGTCTGTTTAATATTCATATCACATTCAAGGGACAGCTAGGTCTCAGGACAACGCTTATGTTTTCTTTTTGGAACGCAAGTCTAAAATTTTTAATCTTCAAGATTTCGATCAAATGCAGTGGATAGTAAAGGCTGCAATCATGAAAATTTTACAAGATAAAATTCTTGCTAGACCAACAAAGAAGCATCTAAATCTACGTGTTGTTCCATTTCATTCTGTCAAAAGCCAAAATATCCAACAACTTTCGTAATCATCAATACCTTAGCCTCATATTAGATTAAATACCTTCTGGCAACCCATTGAGGCCTGATCTTTTCTCCAACCATCAGTTTTGTTTTTTTCAACACAAACATGACAAGACCCCTATACACTAGTCAAAAGCTGGTCAATCTCAGTGACTTTTGATATAAAGCCCGTCTTGTAATTAGCTCAACCATCGAGCGAACTTACTCATCAGGGTCCACTTATCTTCCGATATTAAAGTTCTTTTCATTACTATTGTAGATATACACGGCTTCTTGACCATAAGAGTCCCCAAGTACGGCAGTACTGACAGGCAAGTGACGATGGAGACTAATTATGGTAGGACAGACTTCATGTGAAATCAGGTGGACATGTCTGGCAAGTTAATGCATTTATTTGGTTAAAGAGAAAGGAAAGCAATGCACAGATGTGGCATAATAATAGATCGTTCCGTTCGCCACCCATCACATATGCTGGAAAGCAATAGCTTTTGGCTTTGTGAACTTATCGTGGAAATCTTATCATGGTTTTATGATAGAGAAGGTGGCATGCATGGCCCGTAAACCTTGGAACGAGATTCTATGTGCTCATAACTTTGGGTAAAATTTGTTCTAAACAATCTTATCCACACATTTTTCTGAATCCCACGCATTTATGTAGATGAGATCATCTGAACCAAGATTGACATGAAGTTCTAGGCGCAAAAATTTTGACCCTGTAAATCTTGGCCCATAAGAAAAAAAAAAAATAGTAATTACTTCCATTAATGTGATTTAGCAATGACATGGATAGAATAGATTATTAGAATTACCAAGAAGTACTGAGTTGATGCAGGTGCCAGGTTGGAGTCTAATGTTCTTACCCTATTATCTTGTTTGGTAAATGACTTATCAGTCTTTTGAAGCGGATTGAAAGATTTTAGTTGTTTGACTATGTCAGAAGCTTGATAATTATGTTGAGTAATCAATTGATTGGGTTGGCGGATTAAAACTAATATGTTGATTTTGAAAACACTACTATGAAGAGCATTTTTCTCTGACGAATAAGAAATTAATTAAGGGACTATAAAAGTATTATATTAAAAAGTTATTACAAATTAGAAATAATAAAGATAGATAGAGATACAAATATAAATTTGACTTAATTTATATAAAATTCAAAAAGTTAGTCATGAAATTAAAATTTTAAAATATTTAATATTAATTAAAAATTTCAAAAATTAAAAATTTGTTATCTCTAATTATATTACATTAATTAATTTTGTATAGATACGATATTTAGGTTTCCTTTTATATCAATATTTAGTATATGATATTATTGTCACTTATATATTGTGTTTAATTTAATTCAATTTAATCTAAAATTAATAATTCAAATTTACATTAATTATTTTTATCTAATTTTAAGTTTTAAGAGATTAATAGAAACAAAATTTCACAATAATTTTATTTTATTTAACATATTAAAAATATAGTTTCAATTTTTAAAATTTGAAAATTAAAATTAAAGTAACAAAAAATTATATTTCCATAAATTAGAAATTAAGTCAATGTCATTTTTACAGGCTCAATTTCATATTAAGTTCGTTGGTGTTGCATTTGAGGAAAAGTCCTAGTGTAATTTGATCGTCTCAAGCTTATGTTTAGCTGCATTTTAGTGATCTCTAAAGTTTTTCAGTTGATTATTTGTGGTGTAAATCCAAGACAATCTTGAGAAGTTTTAATTGAGCTCATTCATCATTGAAAATTTGTATTAAAAGGGTTTTGGTGTTCTTAAGACTCGATGAAAGATAATAAGAAAAATGATATTGTTGACTTATTTTGTTCTATCTAAATTTTTATGAGAATATTCAGATAAATACTAAGATATAAATAGCTAATACTTATATCCTTATAATTTTTTAAGGTCATACCTTCATAAATCATTTACATAGAAACAACTAATACTAAATAGCTAATTTTATCAAACATCTTTAAATAAATAACTGACATTATCTGCTGGTCAAATCAACTATATTAATCTGCTATTAGCTAATCGCTGATAGAATCAACTAATAGCTAATGCAATCTATTAAACAAGGCCTATTTAATTAGGAGGTGTTTGACAAACATTTTATCAGTTGTTTTTTAACTTTTTGACTAAAAATTAGCTTTTTGATCATCTTAAAAAGCTATTGATGTGTTTGGTAAATGAATTATTGGTTAGCTTATTTAATCCCAATAAGCTGATTTTAAAAGCTTCATAAGAAGAGTTTTTGGAGTTAGCTGTTTGCTTAATAATAATATTGTCCTCCACTTTATTCTTTATTTTTGCTTTGTGTGTTTTCGAAGTTGGCTTTTTTTATTGTACAATTATGTCGTAAAGTTTAGAAGAATATAATAAAGGAGTTAACTAAAATTTTAATCTTTCTTTAATTTAATAATATTAGTTTACATTTAAAAATACCATAATATTAAGTTTTTGAACATAAGAGTCATATTAAATTAATATTTTTAGTATATAACTACTATATATCGTATCTGTGTCATAATATGATTATAGATATTTTTAATTTATTAAATAATAAAATTCATACATATTATATAAAAAATACTAATATAATGTAGTTCACTGCATCATTCATATTAGTAAAGAATTTAACATTGTATTATTATTATTATTATTATTATTATTATTATTATTATTATTATTATTATTATTATTATGTTTTTTATTAAAGTTA
>JANZXR010000001.1:21638595-21656984 GCA_027575705.1 Erythroxylum echinodendron | reverse complement strand
GAACTTTTACCATTGGAATCACTCGGTTCCTCAGTTGCTTATTTTGATAGCCAATTATCTTCATGGGTTCTTTTACATAGCTCAGATTACTTGAGATTTCATTCTCTTGAGTTGGTATCACATAATTTGGATCTGACCGATATCGTCTAAGCATGCTTACGTGAAACATATTATGTAATTGAGCCATTTTCAAAGGTAAGGCTAACTTATAAGCCAATGGTCCGATTCTTTCAATTATATCATATAAACCAATATATCTCGGACTTAACTTATCCTTCTTGCCAAATCTCAGTACACCTTGCCAAGGTGATACTCTCAGAAACACTTTATCACCAATCTGATACTCCGTATCTCGTCTGTGTTGACCCATATAGCTTTTCTGTCTATCTTGTGCTACTTTAATTTTGCTACGGATCAACTTTACCTTATCAATAGTATCCTAAATCAACTCTGGACCTTCAACAATTCTTAAACCCTCTTCATCCCAGTATAAATGTGAAGGACATTTCCTGTCGTATAATGCCTCATATGGAGCCATACTGATACTACTATGATACTGATTATTATAAGCAAATTCAATCAAAGCTATGTATTTATCCCATGCTCCCTAAAACTCCAAAAAACAGGCTCTGAGCATATCCTCAACAGTCTTGATTGTTCTCTCATTCTGACCATCTATCTGAGGATGAAAAGCTGTACTGAAATTTGGTTTAGTGCCTAAAGTTATCTGTAAACTACTTCAAAATCTCGAGGTAAATCTAGGATCCCTATCCGACACTATGGACACTGGAACCCCATGTAACCTCACAATCTCATTCACATATCATTGAGCTAACTGATATAGTGACAAATTATCTCTCACTGGCAAGAAATGAGCCAATTTGGTTAGTCTATCTACAATGACCCAAATGGCATCATATTACCTTGGAGTTCTCGGCAAACCCATAATGAAATCCATTGTGATTCTTTCCCATTTCCACTCCAGAATAGGTAATGAATATAGTTTTCCAGTTAAAGCCTGTTGACAAGTTATACACGTAGAAACAAATTCTGCTACTTGTTTTTTCATGGCAGGCCACCAATAATGTTGTTTCAACGTGTTATACATCTTGGTAGTACCAGGATGCATAGCATAAGCTACTAAGTGAGCTTCCTCTAAAATCTCTTTCCTCAAATTATCAACATTAGGCACACATAATCTTTGCTTTAACCTCAAAATACCATCTCTCACTTCAAACTCAGAATCTGGATTCACTTTCACCTTCTCAATTAGCTTCACTAAATTTGGATCTCTAATCTGAGCCTCTTTGATCCTTTCAAGCAACACAGGTCTCAATTTCAATGTAGCTATCAATTTATTATCTTGCTCCACATTTAGTTCAACATTCAGTTTTCTCAACTGAATTAAGCTAGGTAACTTCAATACTTGTACTTGAGCCACATTGCTATTGGACTTCCGAATTAATGCATCAACCACCACATTTACTTGGCCAGGATGATATTCAATTGTACAATCATAATCCTTCAACAATTCTATCCATCTCCTTTGCATCATATTCAACTCTTTCTGGCTTAACAAATACTTCAGACTCTTATGATTAGTGAACACCTGAAAAGTTTCTCCATACAGATAATGTCTCCAAATTTTCAAAACAAATACTACTGCAGCAAGTTCCAGGTCATAAACTGGATAATTGAATTCATGGAACCTCAATTGTCTCGATGCATATGCTATTACTTTACCATGCTGTATCAGAACACAACCTAAACCCTGATGCGAAGCATCACTATACATAACATAACCTCCAAAACCTGATGGGATAGCTAACACAGGTGCTGAAGTTAACTGATGTTTTAACTCTTCAAAACTCCTTTGAAAGTTGTTACTCTATCTAAAAGGCACATTCTTTCTTATAAGTTTTGTCATAGGAACTGAAATCATTGAAAACCCTTCGACAAATCTTCTGTAATACCCAGCTAAACTAAGGAAACTTCAAATCTTGGACACATTCTTTGGAGTCTCCCAATTCATTACATCTTCTACTTTCTTGGGATTTACCTCAATGTCCCGACCAAACACAATGTGACCCAAAAATATAACTTAATCAAGCCAAAATTCACATTTACTAAACTTAGCATACAACTGTTTCTCTCTCATTGTCTGAAGAACCATTCTCAGATGTGCCACATGATCTTCTCTACACTTCGAGTACACTAAAATGTCATCAATAAAGACAATTACAAACTGATCTAAATAAGGTTGAAATACCTTATTCATCAATTCCATAAAGGCTGCTGGAGCATTAGTCAGTCCAAATGGCATTACCAAAAACTCAAAGTGCCCATATCTGGTCCTAAATACACTTTTTGGAACATCCGCCTCAGCTATTTTTAGCTGGTAATATCCTGATCTTAAGTTTAGCTTTGTGAACACCTGAGCTCCTTGTAATTAATCAAATAAATCATCTATCCTCGGCAGTGGATATTTATTCTTAACTGTTATCTGATTCAGCTGTCTGTAATCTATACACAATCTTAGAGTTCCATCTTTCTTCTTTAAAAACAGTATCGGAGCTCCCCAAGGTGACACACTAGGCCTGATGAAACCCTTATGTAATAATTCCTACAACTGAATTTTCAGTTCCTTTAGTTCAACAGGCGCCATCCTATATGGGGGAATTGATATAAGAGCAGCACCTGGATCAATATCAATGGTGAACTCTGTCTCCCTATCTGGTGGTAATCCCAGTAGGTCAACCGGAAACACATCCAGAAATTCCCTAACAACTGGAATGTCTTGAATGGTTTGTTCATTTCGAGTATTCACCACATGGGCTAGATAAGTCTCACAGCCCCTTCGGATCAATCTCAAAGCACTCAGAAATGAAATTAATCGGGCTGGCACTGCCTGACTAACTCCTCGAAACACCACCCTTAGCTGATTAGGGGATTCAAGTACTACTTCCTTAGTATAACAATTCATCACTGTCCTATGAGCAGTGAGCCAGTCCATGCCTAAAATGAGGTCTATCTCTTTCAGTTGCAATATAATTAGATCAGCTTCTAATTCTTCCTGGTCAATCTTAATTATACACTTCTTACATATCTCACCAATCACTATTGTGCTACCTACAGGAGTATTCAATACCAAACCACATTTCAATGTCTCACGTTCACAATGCAATTTAGATGCCAGATGTAGGGTGATGAATGAATGTGTAGATCCTGGATCTACCAGTGCATATGCCTCAAAATTAAAAACATTTAACACACCTGCTACCAAATCTGAAGAGTTCAGTGCCTCCTGTCTGGTGATGGCTTAAACCTTAGCTTAAGGTTGCTGATGGTTACTTCGCACCTCAGTTCTGGCACTGGGCCCTGATGACTGAGTTCTACCTTCACCTCTTCCTCTCTGTGCAGATCTACCGGCTCTACTTTGCTGAACTGTATTCTCAGTTCTGGTCCTTCCTCTACTTCTTTCCAACATCTCAGGATAATCTTTAATCTGATGTTCATATGAGCCACATCAAAAACATGCTCCCGATATTCGCCAACACTCACCCCATGCTTTTTACCACAATGCTTACATTCAAGCAATTGGTGTGACTGACTGGCAGGCATTTGTCTCCTGCCTTCCCCAGACTAAACAACTCTACCTCTCCCTCGAGATTCAGATTGTCTCGACCTAGACTGGAATCGAGATGATCTGTTCTATCGCTTTCTAAAATTTCTGCCAAAATCGGCCTGAGACTTATCTTACCTCTTACCTCTTACCTCTAACCTCTTGTTTGTTTTCAGCCTGACTATCTTTCAACAATTGCTCAATTCTATTCGAGGCTGCTCGAAGTTCTATAAAATTATTCAAGCTAGAAATGTTGAGTCTCATTCTGATCTCCATATTCAACCCATCCTCAAATCGTCTACATTTTTCTTCTTCAGTTGGGACCAGTACAGTCGCATACCCCATTAACTCATTAAATTTTATCTCATACTCAGCCACTAGGAGTCTGCCTTGCTTCAAGTCTAAAAATTCTTTCATCTTTCGATCTATATAAATCTTCGACATGTAATTCTCTCGGAACACTCTCAGGAAATCCTCCTAGGTCAAATTATAAGGTCTAGTAGTACTACCTGGAACAGTTTTCCACCACTAATATGCGGGACCTTGTAAGAGTGAGACAGCATAGTCAAAATTTTCATCTGCTTCACAGTCCATCTGGTCGAACACTCTTTCAGTTCGCTTAAGCTATCCTTCTGCTTCATCCGGGTTTGTACTTCCGTAGAAGTCTACAGCTCCCTACTTTCTTAGCTTATCATATATTCTTTCTCACCTCACGGGAATTCTCGGAGGCATCTGAGCAAACTCAGGTATAAGAGACTCTAAATTGACTCTTACCAACTCCCTGTCAGCTGACGCTACACCATGATCTCCTATAAAAGATGACCTATAACAACTAAAACTGTGATCACTATCGGAATACCTCTCTATTTAGCATATCTCAACTTATATTCGGCCCTAAAGATGCCAAACCATGCTCTGATACCAAAAATGCAATATCCCACTATCATAGGGTACATACCCAAACTTTTAGGAACATAACCTATGATAATACTATGTTGGAGCAATAACAAATCTAACTTACACATGGCATCATCTAACATACTCGAAAATTGTTATAATTCTTTCTTAACACATTCATTCCATTCAATTATAAAGTTTACATTGTTTCTATCAACAAATATTTACAAACCCTAATATAGGTTCTAACAAAGCTACAGGATAGCAAGAACTGTATTCCTTCAGGAGTCGGCTGACAGACCTCTGATCCATTTCTTTATCCACAAAAACTTTATGCCCTAACTAAAACTTAAGTCTCCTGTCTCGTACCTGAAAAGCCACGGTGCAATTTTTGATGAGTTTTGCTAACTCAATGAGTGAACCATCATTGATGAATTCACCGGATTACACAAATACAACACATATTTTACAGTTATTCATTCAAATAGATAAGCATTTATTCAGAAATTAGAATAACAGAAGATCAAAAACATTGTGCATGTATCTGCATGGGATATACATGAGACTCATATTCATTCTTATTGTTGTGACTGAGTGCCTTTCACAAACATATACAAAGTTTTGGCCCATAGGGATCAATCAGAACGAATTCACAGAGCATAACTCGACGTGCAGGACACACAAATCTCGGAGCAAAGCTCTACGTAGAAGCACTTCTAACTGGCATCTCAAGTCACAACGCCCTTATCTGAATATGCATTTTATGAAATGCATCAAAAACTGAATAAGTCATATGCTCAATCGTTTACAAATACTCAGATGAAGTTTTCACAGTCATCGGACCTAATTCTAGCATTCATTATTGTTAAGGAACGATGTCTTTCGAAATTCATAACAAATCAGGATACTTCCAATACATAATCACATAACAAACTCCTCGAACCTCAGGTCCGGAATTTAAAAACAACACACAAATAACTCAATCATATTGGAAGTTAACAAATCAAAGTTCATACAATCAAATCAATCTTAGGAATGCATCTAGGTTGACTCACAGCATGCTCCCAGAAGCTATTCCCTGGATAGTCCGGCAATATCCGACTGTCGTCCGATGTGCTCCTTTAAAACAGACAGAACACATTCACAATTATTACCTTTTGTACAAACATACCAAAAATATCAAAGTATAGAAAGTATGCACGATGCATGTTCAATGGCAATTCCAGGGTTTCTTCATAACTTCTCTCCCTCTTATCAAAACTTATTGAAAACCATTAACATCACGGTTCAGTTCTCATTGGCCTCTTTCTACGGCACTCTTTCAGGTCTTACGTAAACTTAGGGAGGGGTAGTGGATATAAGTTTAGTTACAGAAGATGTATCTTTACAGATGATGCATCCTTACAGAAGAAGATGAGTTACAGAAGAAGGTGATGTACAGAAGAAGATGACTCCACCCAGAGGAAACTGACGTCATTACAGAAGAAGTTTTCCTATTAGCAAACTTTTCCTATAGATATCGGATTCAATTGTTCTTTATATGATTCGAAAGAGGACATCAAGATATACAAATTCCATGAAGACCTTAAAGGATAATTTTATCTTATGAAGGGTCAAAAATAGGGCAGAAGATATGCAATGAATAGTAACATAGAAGAAGTTTGTGAACAGTAACACAGAGGAAGTTCATGAACAGTAACATAGAGGAAGTTTCGGCCACTTAGGTAGAAACTAGACGAATGCAAGAAACAAAAGAAGCAATACACAGACGAAGCAAAAAAATAGACGAAGCAAAAGATAGAGGAAACTGAAACACAGATGAAGCAATACAGAGGAAGATGACGTCACCCAGAGGAAGTTGACGTCATCACAGAAGAAGTTTGTTCACAGAGGAATTAAAACACAAACGAAGCTGGTTCATAGAGGACTGCATCTTGACAGACGATGCGTCCTCACAGAAGAAGATAGCTTACAGAAGAGAATGACTCATATAGGATGCATCTTTACAGACGATGCATCCTTACAGAAGAAGATGACGTCACCCAGAGGAAGCTGACGTCATCACAGAGGCTACGTCTTTACAGACGATACAGAAAACAGAAGGAGCAGGACATATCATCTTTCATGCCTATACGAATTCTATACATCATTTTCATTGCTATTATACCTCCAAGCATGAAAATATCATCTATACTACTCCCTTTTTAGCTCCAGAACACCAAACAACTCAAAAAGCCAAAACTCACATAGATACCAAAATTACAGACTACTATGCATGTTATTTCTGCATTTTCCTTCCTTCTACATTTGCTTTTCAATTTACCCATCATTCAGAAACCTGATATCTATTCTCTACTCTGTGAACCTTCTCATGCATATATATATATATATATATATCCAACATGCACATACTTATTTATGCAGTGGAAACAACATTACAATCACTTACTTGCTTAACAAGTATTCTACATACTTATTTATGCAGTGGAAACAACATTACAATTACTTACTTGCTTAACAAGTATTCTAACACTGAAAATGGAAGTTAACACCACAAAAAGCTACTAAATTGCTATCCGGTGATGAAGATTAGGGAAGAGAATCACAATGTGGAGTGTTTTGGTGAAGAATGGAAACTATGGTAAATTCTTCCTAACTTAAACAATATATATGTGGGTCCATTCCATGTCCCTCACGTGTGCTATTTATCTCCAGTGACTCACCAATTATCATAATCACAAACTGTAGTTGATTCTTCCTAACTTAAACAATATAATACGTGGGTCCATTGCTTGTCCCTCACGTGTGCTATTTATCTTCAGTGACTCACCAATTTTCATAATCACAATTAGCCATATGTAATTCCATTAACCCGAAAATGCCGATAAAAACATGTACAATCGTATGAATGTGCCAAAACAATATGTAAGTCACAAATAACTTATGTCTAACGTGCATTTATCTTAAGTCATATAAATGTCTCATAAATAACTGTTCCAGCCGTATAAGTAACAGGATGTTACATAAAGCTACTCCAATTGGCTTACTCCAAAAGAACTTTTTTTCTTCATAAATAATTTTTGTTCTCTTTGATTTTGTAATACTTGGTTAAGATGACAAAAATATTATTTTAGTGAAATATTGCAAATCAAAATGTCATCAAAGTAACTAAGACAAACTTCCTTAAATATGGATTAAAAATAAAATTCATTAAGTTTTGGAAAGTTGCAAATGCATTAGTAAACTAAAAGGCAAAACCAAAAGCTCTTAATGACCCTAATATGTTTTAGAAATTAATTTTATATACCTCCTCTTTTAACATTTTATTTGATGATATCTAATCCTTAAATCTAACTTAGAAAAAGTACTTAGCACCACATGGTTCATCAAACAATTCCTTAATTGTTGGAATATGAAGCTTATCATTTCATACATTTATTTTGGAGCCTTATAGTCCATACACAACCTCCATAAATTATCATTCTTCTTTGCTAAGACCAATAAAGAAGAAAATTGGCTTATACTCTTCTGAATGGCCCCTTACTCCATCATATCTCTAACTAGTTCCTTTATAGTTTCTTTTTAGGTCTAATACACGTGTACGATTTTAGGTTTACTACTTTTGTTCCTTTATTTAGCTTATGATTTTGTTTCCTTTTTATTGGTAAATCCATAAGTTTCACAAATACATCAATATATTATTCTAATAACTACTTTGTAAACTTATGCTCTCCCATCATTTCTCTATCTCATATAACCCCCAATTCCATCATCTAATTGTTACATTTAAGTGATTCACTCTATTAAACATGATCATCATTCTTTAATAACAAAAGGAGAGAAAGAAAATATTAGACCATTTTAACATCTTTGTCATTTGTTTTTATAAAGTAATGTTACTCTAAGAATTCTACCCACTTCTTAACTCCATTACCTCACTTTCCTATTCAAACCATATTGTACCACTTTTATAATTTCAAACAACATCCTTAAATGTAGAAAATTGTTACTTTTTCAATATCATGTCACTTTCTCTACTATTAATCACCATCGTTGAAAGAGTGTTTATTATTAACCGGGTGAAGTTTTTGTATATCTTATTACATATGATTTTTATGCCTACCAACCAAGATATCTATTGGTTTAATCTCCTCAACTAAACTTTTTTGACATTTTATCAATTTCATAACTTAAAATAGAGAAAATACAGAAAAGTAAAAACTTAAGGCCCTGTTTAGTTCCATTTTATTTTTCCGTTTTTCATTGTAGTTTTTATAAAAAATAAACCATGAGGTAAAACATGTTTGGAGCAGTGCTATTGCCCTTTTTAGTTTCCAAAAATAAAAAACTGAAATAGGTTTACGAAAACGTAAAAAGATGTTTTCATAAGATTTTAAAACAAGTTTTCTTTTATTCCAAAATTGTTTCTCCGTTGACTCTTCCTCATCTGCAAGCTCTGCTATGATTTTTCTTTTTCTAGTCTAGGTTTATCTTTGATTTTGTTACTTATTACTTTGTTATTATGTTTCTATGATTTCTGCTTTTGTATATATCTCCTGCGTTACCTGTGCATGCTTTCATGTCTCTCTGTTTCTGCGAGTATTAAACGTGAAGGCCACAGAAACACTAGTTTCGTGAACCTCAAGCTAGAGTACCTCATGCTTTCATAGTTTTCATGTTTTTATCACGTTGAAACTTGAAACTACCCGATGTTAGATATGATCCAGTACTCTGTTTTCATGTCTTCCATCTTCTTCCTTCTTTCTCCCTATAACAATCCTCAAACCAGAGTAACTCGTGCTTTCATAGTTTTCATGTAGTTGAACGTTGGGAACTCGAGTCGTGACTGTGATGATCAGGTTCATTAGTGAGTCACGAGATAAAACCGGCGTCTTTAGTTTAATGATTGTGTTCGGCCCATATACTTACTCATAGTCCTATTTGTTTCTTCTTGTCTATGTTTGACACAGAAACATAAGAGCATCTGTCAAATAGGCTATATCTTGCTTAAAGTAGCTTCAATCTAGCCTTAGCTGTTTCTATCACCACATCGGTTCTTTTATTTATACATACGAAGCATCTTTTGTTTCCAAGTTCTCCCAGGAACTATGAACAATGAAAGCTGCCACCACCGTGCTCTTCCTTGTAGCCACCTTCCTCCAACACTCAAACTCCGCCTTGGGGATAGGTGTCAACTATGGTACCTTAGCCAACAATCGTTTACTCACAACTCCACGTTTACAAAGCAAGTCCCATCTCATGTTTACCCTTGACCTTCCACCACCACCAGCAGCCACCATAACTCTGCTCTTTCAGTTGGGTATCACGAGGTCCCATGAATGATCATGTCTTCTCCTGCACTCTCTGAAGACTATGAACTCATAAGCATATGAACTAGCATGTTATGTGTGTGTGTTGAAGATAAAAAAAAAGAGAGTATATTTACGTGGGAATAGGAGGGGTGATGAGTCGTAAATTGAGGAGTTGGTTTTTGGGAAGAGAAGAAGCATTGTGTGTGTGTGTGTTGAAGACAGAAAAAGAGAGAGTATATTTGCATGGGAATAGGACGTGTGATGACTAGTAAAGTGAGAAGCTGGTTTCTGGGAAGAGAAGCAGCAGTCATAAAGTGAGGAGCTGGTTTATAGGAAGAGAAGAAGTTTGTCTTTAGTTATTTTTTCTCTAAGGATTTACGTAAACTAATGATGTCATTTATGCTAATCCTCAGAGATTAGTGGTCTTTGGAACTATCTCTTGAGATTAGTGAACTCAAAGATGACACCACACGTTTTATACATCTTGTAGATACAGATCTTTTGGGATCATGGCACCCTCTAGCCTTACAGAATCTACGTGATGCATTTTGTTGCTTTAGGTCTAGTCTTTCTGACTCTACCACAATGGTGCAACTCAGTATTTAAGTAGAGCATAGTAGAAAAGAGGGTGAGGAAGGATAAGATTGAGAGAAAGCAAAAGGCAAAAAGTAGAGAGAGACACTAATTGGCAAAGGAAGCAAAATACTCGAATAAACTCTTTTCTCAATGCTAATAACAACGGATGGCCACATTTTCTGAGGAATAAGTTAATAGCTTAATAGGGAAAGCTTTAAAGTTGGAACTAATTTCTAAGCTTTCACTTAAGTTAAATCTGCCCAAGTCTATTAGTAGCAGTACCGCATTACCTTGTTCATGATCTTAGGATTTTGAGGCTTGTTTAATTTGTCACTTCTCTTGTCAAAAATTGATTAATAATATTTGATTTGCATATATTTTAATTTTAGCTACAATGATAATTAATTAATTTAAAAATATATTGTATTATATTATAATTATTACACATAAGAGTATAATTACAAAAAAAATAGAAATAAGATGATAAAATCAAAAATGTTTTTTGTTTTTAGTTTTTTATTATAAATCTCAATCAAACAGGTTTTTGTTTTCAGTTTTTATATTACAAATCTCAATCAAATAAGTTTTCGTTTTTTCAAGGAAAAAATAGAAATTAAAAATAGGAAACAGAAACTAGAAACAAAAACAGAAAAACAGAAGTAGAATTAAACGACCCCTAAAATTACAGTTTGTTTTTTTTTTAACATAGTTGGGCTTAAGGTCCGATGAGACTATAAAGATTAAGCTTAAATTTGACTTAATGTCCAATCAATATAGACTAAGTCCATTGACTTCAGCTAGACTAAGTTGGATTGATTATTTTGCCAAACTTCCCTTCATCTGTTTATTCATCAAACACTTTGCTACTTATTGTTATGGATTTTATGTCTACCCAATTTATTTAAAAGGAACATTTTAATCGAGGTTTTGACAAAAGGCTTGATGAACACTTAATAATCGAGATACTAATTGCATTCCTTATTGCTAATTCCATTACCTTAGATCTAAGGAGTCTTGGCTTTGAAGAGTGCACTAAACTAAAGAACCTAATAATTGTACACCACCGCTCCTTCTAATGTTACGAGGTCGACTCGCTTGGTACGTTGAGACTGGGAATTCAAAGGGTACGTCGAGCCTTGGGGATGTTAAAGTCATTTCATGAGCGGGGACTAAGCACAATTCTTTGAATCAAATTAAATAAAATTGATAAAGTGTCAAATTTTAAAAATCAAATAATGGTAAAAAAGTAAAAGATCAATTTTCTACCATACTACTTGTCTTCTTATAGTTCGATTTCCAAGTTTTTTGAATGCTCAAAACAATATTAAGAAACTAGCTCATTCTTCTTGCTGCATTGTACACTTGCCACAAATTCCTTAGGTTAAAAAACTTTATTATGTATTTTATTTCTCGCTTTGAAACCTTATGAGAACATACTCACTAAATGAAGCTCTTGCATTACCAATTTGTACAAAAATTCAAAATTTGCACAATTGAGCATAGATTCTCCAAATCATTAAATAAATGCTATCAAATATTTTTCCCAACTAGAGGACGTTATAATTAATTAATCTATTTTTATGTACGACTGATGCTACTATAAAGCTTCTTCGGCTAAATGCATGGTTATAATGTCCACCTTAATGTCAATAGGCGTTATATCTACAAAAAAGAATGATCACAATTTCAAAAGCATTCTTTATTATAAAGTAGAAATTACGCCTTATTGAACTTAGTAGGCATATTATATACTCACTACATATTGAAAAATCCCTTATAACCGTATCAAGTACTCCTCTATCTTCATCCACCTTCCTCCAGTTGGGTATACTATATTGATGCAGTTGCATGATCATATTCTTCAAGTCTTCAATAGTCTTCTCATATCTTAATTTCATTTGTTGAATAGAAATCCTCGTGATAGTTTCTTCTAATCACTTGGCAAATTAGGATTTCCTTTCTTCTACCATGTTATCCTACTTCATGTTGTATTGTACCCACTATTGGAAATCATTAACTTTAATACCAACTTACATTCAGGCATCAATGGAGTTTAACTAGAAAAAAGAAAACATAGAGAAAGAGAAAGCGAGAATAACAAGAATTCTCAATTATGTTAAAGCTAATGTAGTTAGGAGGATAGGGTTTAAGATTTACAATTACAAAACAACATGGGCCAACCTTTTTTCTCCTTAAAATTAAAAAGATGATTAAGTATATATAAACCCTATCCTCCTAACTTTTATTTGGACCAAAATTTTAATAAAATGAACCAAAGGAAAAATGACTGAAGGAAGAGTGGAAGTAGGGAGCAGAGTTTGAAATGAACCAAGCCCGCTTTTAGCCTCAGACTGGAGCCAAGCACATCCCACTTTGCAGTTCGTCCATCTGTGCAAATTTGCTTTTAGGGTTCTTCCCTATTTTGGTTTTAGAGTTTGCTCTGCTGTTCCATAATGGAGGCAGCGGTGATAGACGCCGGATCCAAGCTCCTCAAAGCGGGCACGGCTGTCCCTGATCAGGCTCCTCCCATTGTAATTAAGCTCTGCTTCTAATTGGGTTCTTCCGTTTACTCCTCTTTTTGGTTTAACAAATATGATATCTATGATGACTTAACAAGTTTGAGTCTTTTCACTTAAAAAGAATTTTCTGGTCTTTTCCTGTTTTTGTTTTGTTTTCTTGGGGTTTAACTATCGCCTGTACATTTCTTGGGATTGCCCTTTTTCTTCCCTTAATGGTAGCTTCTTACTCTAGCTAAAGTTCGTTTCTTTTCTGTTGTACCGGTTCTCTGTTAGGCTTATTGTTTATTCTTGGCCTTGTTACTTCTGTATAGGAGAAGAAAATTCCAAACTTGATAAACTCGAGAAATAATGTTTCTTTCTTGTGAATACAGTACAGTGCCTCTTATTTTCTGAGGTTGTGTACTTTTCAATTTTCAATGTCAAAAAACGTGTCTATTGTGAAATTTACTTGAACTTTGTTGCTGATTGCGACTATGAACTTTGAACAGATAATTCCTACTCAAATGCAACGTTCACTTGAAGATGGATCTTCAGCTGATAATCCATTGTTAGAGGATGTCTTTGTTGATCCAGTTGTTCGGGGTTTTGTACGAGATTGGGATGCTATGGAAGATTTACTTCAGTATGTTTTATATACTGGCCTTGAATGGGAAGAGGGTAATGAAGGGCAAGTGTTGTTTACAGATCCACTTTGTACCCCCAAGGTTAGCCAACACTTTTCATTCGGTTTAGAAAGTGTTATTGTTGTGATTTTTTCATTAAAGAAGAAATGAAGAACAGAAGAGGGGAGAGAAGAATCTAGAACGCAGAAGGAGATGGAAGAGGGAGAAACACACAGAAGAGAGAGAAAAAATGTTTAAAACTCATACTCATTCCTTATTAAATGGTTATAAGGGTTTTTATACTCGATTTAAATTCAAATACAGTACTAACTCAAAATCATTTCTAACTCTTTTATACGTAATAATTCACCTTACTTTAGAAAACCTTGTCCACAAGGTTTGACATAATTAGAGTCATGGAGGTCAGCAAAAGGGATAAAAATGGAACAACCATCTCCTCTTATTAACAACAATAGACTTCCCTTCATCAATCATTTGCAATTGTCCAATAATATAGTAACTGTTATTCTCCTCCAGATATTTAAGTTGGTCCTCATTAAGACAAAGAGTTATCTTAGTTTCTCTGCTAAGTTGATCTACTTTAACATCTCTTGTAGTGTTGTAAGGATCACCAGCCATAGATTTTCACGTGTACTGCTCACCATTGTCATGTGTTTTGATCACTACTAGCCTCATAATGAAATTCAAGTTACTCATTAAGACTCTTGTCTTCAAAATTATTGTCCATCTTTTGTCGTTGTCACTAACATAAACCTTTTGATCAATCACATCAATTGGATCTTGATCACAAACAGCGTATTGTCAGTCAACTATTGTTGTATATGAAACAAGTGTTGCACTCTCTAAAATTTGAGCTTGGATATTAAAGTTTGTTCATCCTTAACTGAGTGATCATCTGATAAGGTAGAATATGAAGTAGCTCTTCCTTGTGTTTGTATAAATTGATTGAACATTGATCTTAGCTTACATATCTCATGTTCATGGTGGTCAGATTGTACCTGAATTTCTTGCATTCATTGCTCGCTTCGTATATGAGACTCCTTTGTTTTTTTGGTTTTTGGATACCTTCTTTGAGCTTCTTGAACTCATGGTCCCAAATATCTTTTGTCATGTCTCGAGAATTTTTTAGCCAAGAATCATAAAGCTTTGATACCATTTGTTGTGATTATTTTTTGCTAAAGAAGAAATAAAGAATAGAGAAGAAAAAAAATCCAGAATTCAGAAGGAGAGGGAAGAGAGAGAGAGTGTAAATTTTGGTTACAGGGGTTTTATTTGATTTGAATTCAAACGCACTAGTAGCCCAAAACCATATTTAGCTCTTTTGCACGTAACACTCTTCCTTTACTCTTTTCCTTTCCTTGTATGTTTGTGTGTGAAAAATTTGCCAAGGTCAAGATGGGTACACGCTTCTTGGGTGCCAAAATCATGTCTGATCTTAAACTATTGTTGGAGTTCATTTCAGTGACAAAGTACAACTGGTGATATGCTTCAAGTTTCCAGCTTGGGAATAAAACACAATGTGCTGCTAGAAACATAATTTTTTTATGATGTAAGTAGAGTGTTGGGTCCGTATATTTGATCATATTTAGCATTTTATTCAACTTTTGTGCCGATTTGGCTTGCTGTTTTAGGTTATGTGGGAGTCGGATTCGTTTTCTTTTCTTCTATGTAACTTTTACTTCGGTGATAGCATGAATAATTGGAGTTAATGTTAAGTTCTTAGTCTAACTTCCTCGATGTTGTCTTTGATTTCTATTTATCTCTTCTTCTGAACTAGATTGAGTTATTCTGTCAATGCTGTTGTGGATTGATATAGCTTGTTTAGAGCTTCCAAACTTCAAAGAATTTGTTTGACAGGCTCTCAGGGAACAATTGGTCCAATTGATGTTTGAAACATTCAATGTCTCTGGATTTTATGCTTCAGAGCAAGCAGTATTGTCACTTTATGCTGTTGGGCGTATTTCAGGATGTACAGTTGATATTGGTCATGGGAAGATTGGTAATCTATCTTTTCTGAATTCTAAGTGGTCTTATTATTAACTACTTTTTGTTTTGTTTCATGTAGTAATTATGAATTCATGATTCAGAAACATCTTAATATCTATAAACTGTATTTCTTTCTAGTGGTCATTTGATTAATATCCTTACTGATCGGATTCACTTGAGATTGATTAGTCACTTCTAAGATACACCTGCAGATGCAAAGAGTACACTTATATGAGCATGGAAGATGAAGTTGTAGAAAGTACTTGGACTGAAGTGATGAAGTTGGCCTTGTTATTAAAGCAATCTTTAGTGAAACAGAACTGAAGTGAAGTGTGTTCTGTTATTAATGCAATCTTTGGTAAAACATAATATTTAAAGACTCCTTTTAACTTTTTATACTTACTGGTTATCAGCAGGGTTTCTGAAAATTAAAGGAAGTAATTAGTAGCCTTTAAAGAATATTAATCAATGGTTTTCCGATGCCATGCCCCTTAATGAGATGAAATGTTAGCTTAATGCTATCAAGCTTCTCTCCAATTGCCACGATTAACTTTAACACTGTATTACCAGATATTGGACCAGTCCTTGAAGGTGCTGTTCAACACATTGCCTCGAGGAGGTTTGAGACTGGAGGCATTGATTTAACGAAGTTGCTATCCCATGAACTCGGTAAATCTAATCCTCACGTAAACCTCAAAGTCTCAGACGTTGATTTAATTAAAGAGAAGTACTCTTGCTGTGCTGAGGATGATGTTGCTTATGCGAAAACCCAGCGATCTAGTGGAACAGAGCAGCATACCCTACCCGATGGTCAGGTTAGTGCTTTTTAAATGTTCTTAAAACAGAATTGATATCAGGTTTTTGTGTGGTAATACAACGCTAAATAAGTTGTTAAAATTATCATTTATGCAATTACTTTTTTTATGTTAGCTAAAATTTAGCTGGCCTGATGCTGTGCGTGGTTTGGTTTTGTTTCTTTATTGAATTCGTGGATTTCCTCATTTGGATAGCGGCTCCTGTCTACCTGGCTTTTCAATGTCTCTGTTGTATGTCATGTTTGGAGTATAAAATGTATAAAATTCAACATACTGCATCCACTTTCTGTATTTACAAGGTTTGTCGAAAGATACTTCAATGTTGGAGCTGTGTAGTGCATTTTAATAGCAAAGTCAGAAATTTTGTTATAGCTTTGGATGTGTCATCAGGTGATAACTATTGGCAAAGAAAGGTATACTGTTGGTGAGGCTTTATTCCAACCATCAATTTTGGGTTTAGAGGCACATGGTATTGTTGAGCAGCTTGTGCATGCTATTTCAACAGTTTCTTCTGAGAACCATCGACAGCTTTTGGAAAATACTGTACTTTGTGGTGGCATTACCTCTATGCCTGGTGAGTTTTTTCCCCTTTCTTTTTGCCTATTCTACCAGAGTTAATGGACTACATATCTCTGATAGGCATAACATCTATGAATGATGAGTTTGTTACCTTGGGAAGTCAGATTATGTTTTTGTTTTTTGCAGGATTTGAAGATCGATTCCAGAAGGAGTCTAGCTTGTGCTCATCAGCTATTCGTCCTTCACTTGTAAAGGTGATTAGTTTTTGCCATTGAGATGAACTAAAACATGCATATCAGATTAGCCTTCCCATTAGCTAAATACAGCACATCTTAGAGTTGGTTTCTTTATTCTTTGATGATGAATCCTTTATTTTATTGTCAAAGAATAGGGTGCCTGCCTATCTGGATAATCTTTGAGTAGAGTTCATATTTAATGATTTAGCTTGGTCTGCAAATTGCCTGGTAACAGTAACTGATGTTGTCTGGTACTGGATTGCCGGTGCATAATCGACATTGAACACATAGTTTCTGCAGTCCATATGGTTAGCTCTAGTTGTCAGTTTAAAATTCTTCTCATCAAAATATAGTTGAATGCGAGTATATTCTTAGTTGGACCAATTTCCTTCGTTTGAATCATTCTTTCTAGGCTAAAGTTGCATTATCCATGTCACTCACTAACCGACTGTTATGTCAAGCAGTCTTTAAAGTTCTTTTCTCTTGTATGTTGTAGCCCCCGGAATACATGCCAGACAAGTTGACACAGTATTCTGCGTGGGTAGGAGGTGCCATACTTGCTAAAGTTGTTTTCCCTCAAAATCAACACGTTACCAAGGGAGACTACGATGAAACTGGACCATCCATTGTCCACCGGAAGTGCTTCTGACATCTCTAATGGGTTTCTCATGTTTTGCTTGTGCCTTAGATGTATATTATTAACGGCTGTGATGTATTGACTGGATTGTCAGTTTGGTAAAAATATTAATAGATAATACATTATCTTTATTTTAGTAGAGAAATGGTAAAACATGTATATATTATTATAGATATTTTTTCTTTTTTTAATTTTATATCAATAATCATCACTATTGAAACAAAAGTTTTGTTTTTCTTTTTATAAACACAAACCTAATATTGTTCCAGACATAGCAACAATTATACAACATACATTTTGATAACATTATTATTTTGGTGAAAAGGCTAATATTTCACTTAAACACTCATCATTGTATGTCTAGAATAGGAATTTACGTTGTAATACTTAATACCGAAATTGAAAATCATATATAAATAATTTTAATAACTAGACGTACAATGATAAATTGAACCACAATTGCATGTCTTTATTATCAAGCATATGTTTTTTTTGTTTTTATGATGTTTTTCTTTCTTTTGTAAGATGAGTAACTTGAGGTGGAACCTATGTAATGACAATCTTAGCCATGAAGCGGGAGAATGGTAAAGTTATATTTTTGCCTCTAATTTTATTTTAATAAACAGTTTTATACATCAATTGGAAAT
>JANZXR010000001.1:21589393-21627491 GCA_027575705.1 Erythroxylum echinodendron | reverse complement strand
AATTTGGTTTTAAAAATCTTGCAAATTACAGTTACTGGTTTTATTTATTTAAATGTATGTGATGCCATGTGGAGTTTCTAGAAATTGCACGTACCGCTCCCTTATCTTAGGATATGTATCGGAATGACCTACGGGTGTCTCGGTGCGTACCCTAGGGTAATGGGTTGTTACATATGCTCCATCAATGTTTAGTCTAAATATATCAATAACTGGGAACAATTTAGGGATATTACATAAATGTAATATGAATATCTTAATTATAATGTCATCATAATTTTATTTACAATTTACATTTACCCATGGACTTTATTATATACATTTGAACATGTATAAGATAAGAATACCTTTGAAGAATTATGTCACTAAAGCATAACTAACTAATTGGATATAGGACATAAACCAACAACCTTCCACTTATACTAAGCCAATCATTTAAGTATCTTATACCATGTTACCATATGATGATCATGCTATTGTCGGGACAATGGTTTAATAAGAGGATTCTACATGATTTATAATGAGCACTAGCTTAAATCTTATAGCTTTCATATAAGTTATCATTATAATGAAGAGAAGTTGCTTAAATATAGATTTAGATCTTTGATGAAACCTAAGCTCCTTTCGCATGCCTAACTGATCTAATGTTCTACAGTGAATGAACTTAGTATAATTCTATACCTTGTCCAAAAAGGTAATGTACACAGTATATTACCTTTTTGAACAATATATAAAATTACATTAAGTTCCTTACAGAACTTCTTTGTTGGCCTCGGGTCTCGGTTCTTATCTCGTGACGACAAGATGCTAAAATTGAAGGGCTTTTAAAATAAAATAAATAAAACTACGATAAAGATAAAAAGAACTCATGATAGGAGTAAAAACAAATACACAAACAAATAAAATAAAATAACATAAAATAAAATAGACATGAAAATAAATCGAATTGGGAGTCGAACAAATAAACAAACAAATAAATAAATAAAATAAAATAAAAGAAGAAGTGAAAAAGTCATGGGCATGACCTTGGAAAAGTCGTGGGCGTGAGAGGGGGGAGTCACGATCGTGCATATGCATGATCGTGACTTTTGGTAAACTGTAGTAGATCGTCACGGTCGTGCTTGCACACGATCGCGACTTTCATGAAAATTCGGAGTTGTCGCGATCGTGTTGTGCACGATCGTGCAACCCTATCTACACTCTCATACTTCAAATTATCATAACCTTTAATTCCGAAGTTTAAAAATTATAAACTTTATGTCATTAGAAAGCTAAGAGAAAGAACTACAACTTTTATGAAGACAAATTTGTCTAATTCTGCCTAAATCAATATAGTTTATTCATTGAAGATTCAGAACACATTTTCATCACCTTTTTCTCTCATTTCTCTCATATGTCAATATATACTTCTATGCAATTTCCAAAAGACTCGAAACCAACAGCATAATCTATACATACAAAACTCCCAGTTTAACCATTTGCTTAAAAAGATCTATCCAAAAGCCATCAAACATCTCACACTTGTATTCCTAACCGAAGTTAACAACTTAACGGAGAAGAGGATTTGAACATGAACAGAAAAGAAATTCTTCAACTCTTACATACACTCATTTCTCAAACAAACAGAGTGTGTACATTGCTTCAATTACATATCAAACGCCACATCAGTAGCATAATACAAAAATACAATCATGAATGCTTGTGCTTGAAATGCTTATAAAACTACCAAAATGATTGAACTAACTTAGTTACAAAAATATAAATTCTTGGAGTCATCCGAAGTTTTTGCAAAGTTTAATGTTGATCTACTATTTCTACACATGAGGAGTAGAAAGATAATGGGGTGAGCTGGGAAGCTTAGTGGCTAATACGGTTATATCCTTTAGTGATGAACCACACACACACACAAACAAACATATAAATAAATTTATATCACATTTAAATATACATTATCCATGGTTCAAGCTCATAGATAAACATATTCTTACACAAATTGAATCAGGTAAAATTTTCAATCAACAAAACATAACACTCAATCATATGTCGTGTTTAGCAATTTAAAGCAAAATGCACACATATAATGGCTTGAGAGAATCCTATAGAACGAAATGAGTCTAACTTTTGGAACTCATATGCCATAAGCGGGAAGCTAGGAGAAGAATATAGGTCAACGTGCATGTGATGAACGAAATGGTATCTCTCTTGCCCACATAAACAAATTTCTGATGTTTACATATTTCATATCATAATCATATTTTTATGAAATTTGCGTTTTTATTCTTCTTATTAATTCCAAAAGCAGTACAGTCTTTCAAAGCAAACATGATTTCAATCACAGATTATTTTTCCCACATTCACAATGAATAAAAGTAAGCATTTAAGTACACACACAAGCAAATAATTCAGCTTATCAACATAATGACTATAAATGTATTACCCACCCATTTACTTATCAATCCAAGCTCAAGTTTGTTCTTCCTCTTGCTCTTGATTTCAAAGTTCTTAGTTCCCTTCAAACAAACATATTTTTCATTCAAACAAAATATACAAATAGAACTTCCCTAAAGCTCTACTATCTAAAAATAAGCTTAGACTTAATCTACTCTTAATTTATCTAAGCTAGAAGAACTAAAATCTAGTTAAAAGTTCATAAAAATCTAAGAAAAGAATCTTGGTTCTCTTCTTTCTCTCTTCATTTTAACACATAACCTATTTTCTCTACTTCCTTTTTCTATCAAAACAAGAAGAATAAATAAAGAGTTACCTAAAACTCAACTGAACCTTCTTCTTCCACTTCTTATCTCGTTGTCTTTCTTTCCTTCTTCTTTCTATGCTTCGGTTTCTGCTTCTCTTCTTCTACTTATTTCTACATTTTTCTTCTCTCTTTCTTTTTTATTTACACAACTCTCTCTTTTTCCTAACCTCTCAAACATGTCTCTCCCTTATACGACTCTCTTCCTCTTTCTTTAGTTTATTCTAGGTTCTTCTATGACTTCTCTCTCTCTTTCTTTCTTACTCGACTTTCTTCACCTTCTTTTCTTATAAATTTTAAGACAACTTTTAGCTTTCCAAGCTTATCCTTCCATATTTAATCTAATGCCTTCTAACTCCTTAACTTAATTCTAACTCTTTCTTTTAATCCATGTAACCATATGTAATTAAAAATATTCATAAATAAACCCCATAAATTTCAAATTCAAAAATTCTGATTTTTTTACTCATGATTAAATGCCAAAATTTTCTCATTTAATAATTTAACTTCCAAGAAAAGTTCAAGGTCCAACATTCTTGATCCAAATAATCATTTCCACTAAGTAAATAATATATTGTGCTATTATTAGCAATTAATGCTACATTGAAACCTTTCCAATCTTAAAATGATATTGTTCTAAATAAGATATATCTTAACAAGGATTTACTTTTAAAGTTATTATCCATATAACATTTAACTCAAATATCAAATCATACATTAAAATAATTAATATCTTTTACACTTTGCAAGTATCAAATATCCCATATAATAAAAATCTTTAGTAGTTTATCAATGTACTTAGGACTTAGAATAGGTAAACAACTTTTGTATTTATCTCTATAAATATACTTTTTAGAATTAAGTTATTACATTTTTCACACACAATATGAGTAATTATTGGACTATCATATATTGAACAATTGAAAATATGAATCTTTGTTGTCTAAGTAGTATGTCTCTACACTTTCACTGAAGAGGACAACCTATACTCCCACTAACCTTCTTATAGATATGATAATTTCATAATCATCTATAGAATAAACTTTTTGAATGCATCATGGAAGCAAATCTTTTAACATCGCATAACCTTTCAACTATACATCAAATATATTAATAAAAACACTAATTCTAATTAGAGCTATTATCATGAGATTTATACTTTTCAAGTTTCATCTTACTCCCACTACTTATCTTAATAACCATTCTCTTATAAATGTTAATTGAACAAAACAATTTGTTTAACCTTTTAGATTTTTCAAAACCTTCTATCATTAAACTTAGTGGATAGTTTATGCTTTAACTAAGCATCACATCCCTAAATCATTAACTCTAACTCTTTCAAAGTTTTACCTTTTAATATCTACTATGAAATATTGCTAATTGATTAATTGAAAATATCGAAGGTAAGTTGTAGTACTAGGCATGGTTATAAAAGAAATAAATATTATACCATACAATATCTCATATTGCATTTTCCTTCTTACACAAACACGTATTATTATAGAATTTAGTTGTGAAGGTTTTTACTAGAAAAACTCTTTCCTTATAGTAATCAAAAAATTTAAATCTCATCACATTGATCTCATCTAAATGGTTCGACATTCTCAATGTTTAATTTTTACTTATTTTTAAATGCTTTGAAATTTTTCTAAAATTTTAAATCATTATTTAATTTAATAAATATAACTATATCACATAAAGTCATTAGTAAATCCAATTAAATATAAGTTTTATCCTTTCATGAATTGTTACTAGATCCAATATGTCACATGTATAAGATTTAACAATTTAATAACACAATCATCCTTTGACCAAATGTTGATTTGATTATTCTTCAACTTAATAAATTTCATAAGTTTCATATAATTGATAATTAAAAGGACATATATATCCTTGTATCTAACTTTACGATTCTTATGTTATTGATTTAACCAATATGATATAGAACGATACTTTCAGTTATCTAACTTTGTTTTCTTGATACTTATGTTAAGCATAAGTCTCATGTAATCCACCAACATATAGAAACTATTTGTATAAATCTAGATCAACTATTTTTACTCAACATTCTATTTCATATTATGCCTTGAACATTGTAATAATATTGAAACTAAATTCAATATCAGACAATAATAAGCATAAAGGAAAGATATATATGATTTTTATCATATTATGTAGGGTAAGAAAAGTAAAGCAATTCAATCATTTTTCTTCTAATAACAACTATTATCATATATAAATTAGGGTCTTCAATGTAATCCATGTTTATGCTTTTACTAAAGTAAATTGAATGAAGCAGTTTCATCAAGGTACTACACCTTTCAACTTTACTCCATACAACATTTTATATCTTTTTATCATAGTTTTGACATATATCTTACATGATGCTATTTAAGAAAATTTACATAATGGACATACACTTTTTTTCTTAACTTTAAAAACTCTTCCCAAACCTAATCCTATGTCTAAGAAATTTGGCACTAAGAACTTAATGTCAACCATACTAAACAAGGTAAATTATACTCATAACAAAATATAACTACCAAATAAGATTATAAATTTAATCATTCATTTGGTTCACTCACTATTATATTTGAAATAACAGCTCTCACTACTATTCAAAAAGATTGCTTTAATCTCTCCAGTGGGCTAGGATCCTATTTAAACTTTGTTGATCTTAAGTTTGCTTAACAAACCAACTACATTTAAAATAAGTAGTTAACAACTTTATCAATTACATCTTATGTAACTCTTAGATTCGCTAGGTGACAACTCTTGTCAAAACATATCTTATATATTATTCCTAACATTGCTTATAAATTCATATGCTCATGATTTTGCTTATCAAAATCATACAAATTTAGTTAAGTAGGACCTGTTATAAGATTAAACATATTTGGGTTAAAGTAACCCTGAGTTTGCTTAATAAGCCTAACTATAAATAAAACTTTGATTTGTTATTATAACAATAGATGGCAACAATCATGTCCTCAATATGTATTTAATATTATAACGAGGAATTTAATTCATATTGTATAATTAAACACATAATTACATGTAAAATATCATACATATGAGACAATATATATATATATATATATCAAACATATAAAAAAAAGCATGCAACTTCCCATGCCAATATAATCAAATTGTAGACATGAAATATCAAGTTTTGTTTGATTCTAATTATTGATTTTTCATAATATAAACTAACATTTTTAGCTCTTTGTATAATTAAATTAGACTAAATTTATTGGTTCATAAATGGATTAAATTTTTATTAATAAGAAGTTAAGTTGGTTTGAAAATAATTTTCAAATTAAATTGAAAACTATTTTCAATTATCTTAACTCCTTTAACAAAATTTAACTGAAAATAATTATTAATAAATTATACATCATACTTATTATAATTTAGAAAAACCTTTTTTAAAATTTATAAGTAAGATATTCTATTCCAATTAGAAAATTATTTGTAATCCAATCAGAAAATTATTTCTAATCTAATTAGAAATATTTTTTCTTTGATTAGAAAACAGTTTTCTAATATTGAAGGGAACCATTGTAAAAATTAAATAAAACATTTTTAATTTAATAAAAAGGTAATTTATTTAGAGTTTAATTTCATAATTAGTTAGATATTTTTCTTTAATAAATTAAAAACTATATTAAAAATATTAGAAAAAGCTCAATTTTCTCCATTACATCTTGTCAAATTTAATTGAGAAAATATATTTTCTAATAAATAAAAAATATAAATAAAGAAATAATTATAAAATAAATAGAACAATAATTCTCTAAAAAAATTATAAATTTAATTTATCTCTATTAAATTGAAATAAATAAATTTAATTAAGAAACATTTTTTAATTACTTAAGATAACGAGTTTCTTTATCTTAATGGCTATAATTAATTAATTTGAATCTAATTAAATATAATTCATTTTAATTTTCTAAATATTTTAAAAACTTCTAATTAAGAATCAATTTAGTTATTAATCTTAATAAAATTAAAAATAATTACTTTAATTTTGAAAATATATTTTGGATTTAAAATAATTTTAAAATTATGCTTAGAACTTAATTAAGTTTGAAATATTTTAAAAATGTATATGACCGTGTAATTCCATGAAAACACACAGTGACTTGTACGATCTTATACATGCCCACATAAGTGACCGTATAAGTCCACAAACATCCAGTTGATGGCAACAATCCCAGAAATTCCAGAATTTTACAAAAACATTGCGTGTATTTACCTTGATGGTGGGTGGGTAACTCAAAAAACATGGTGATGCAATGAGGCGATTGGAGGGGTTGTGACTATGGCTAGAAGGGGAAGGATTGGCGAGGATTGACAGCATCTACGATGGTGACTAGGGAGAGAGAGAGAAAATAGAGAGAGAATAAGCAATGAGAGAGAGGTGAAGGGAAAGAAATAAACCTAAAGCAAAACAACATTTGCTTTAGGCCAGATGGTGACTGGAACTGACGTAGCAAAGAGGTGGCGACTGTTGAGGGTTGATGGCATCTGCAGCGGTGATTGGAGAGAGAGAGAGAGAGGGAGAAAGAAAATAGAGAGAGAACAAGTAGAGAGAGAGAGATAAAGGGGAAGAAATAAACCTAAATCAAAACGATTGTTTTTTTTATCTGTTTATTTGTTCAAGACTTAAAATGATGTCATTTTTCTTCTTTACGATTTGAAACGATGTCATTTTGTTCAATAAATTCAGTTGAGCCTTAGGTCGAGCTCAAGCTCGAACTTTTCTCACCGGCAAGCTCGAGGCCGAGTCAACCCAAGCCTTGCTTATTCACCACAGGCCAGGCCGAGCCAGGTACATTCTCCTTCATCACTTTAGAGTGATGAATCTTATATTGATTATTCAACTATATTAGTTTATGCCATATCTAATGACTGCCTATTGAGCTACTACCCTTAGCTAAAATAAGTCATAAGTAATTTTAAAACAAAACAATCAGACAAGATACTTTGGAGGTCTCAAGTTAAAGGATCACTTATATAATCATTACAATGATACAAGTAATGTTCTAAATGATATTCTCATATGGGATTAGTTCCGTGAGCTTATTTTCAAACAAGCACCTACACGCTTGTTTAAGTATCAACATACTTTAGTTTATAAGTGCTACTATTTCTTATATAAGGAAAAAATATAATATGCACTAGTATTTTTATGTTTTATTAATGTTCAATCTTAGTATAATAATAGGAACTTTTATGGATAGTATATAAATGCAATATGAATTTCATAATTGTGATTTCATTATAATTTCATTTTTAATGTACATTTACCTATGGACTTTATCACATCCATCTGAATATATATGAGATAAAGAATGAATTTAAAGAATATCACTAAACTACAACTAATTAATTAGCTGTAAGGCATAAACCACTATCCATCTTGTTGAAGTTTTCTTTTAATGCGCTCTTATGGATTCCAACACTCTTACTCTAGAACTTTCATGATAGTGCCCATTTTACCTTATCTCTATACTGGTCTTTGCTTTGTTTCATTAATCTGAGTGCTAAGCATCAACCAGGTATCACCAACACTTACATAATTATGCAATTTGGACTCTAATAAATCACCCCTAATAGAAGAACACAATGCTCTCATCAAAATAATCCTTAAGCTCTCATTTGAAAGTGATTATATCAAGGTCTCCTTAGTCATTAACACATCTCCCACATATCAATTTTTCTCTATATTAGATTCATTCTTGTTTTAGCTTAGATGCTTCTTCGTAATGCTTATTGTGCCCAATAGAGCATAGTTATTGAGGTAGACTTATTTTATCAATTCTTTACCTCCTTTTCCTTATTCCTTCTTGATAATGAAATTGACTTGTTCCTACCCCACCTTTTGTTTTAGATAATAATGAGCAAAATGTAGCCCTCACAAATGAAACAATCAATATCCTGTTTTGTATGTTTCTTTGACTTATATTAAGAAGATTCATATACCTTCTCCTTGCTTTTCTCTAAGTCATTTTTCATCTTATTATTCTTCTTGCAATCATTATTAGTTTGAATAGGTGGTAGCATTTGGAAATCCATAAAGACATCTATAATTGTTATAACATTAGGGAGTTCTTCAATGTTTTACCTCTGAGTCTTTATGTATGCCTAACCTTGCAAGTCACTTATGAAGTTAAATAACTTTCATTCATGTAACATGTTTTGTATGTCCAACATCAAAATGTGAATTCCTCACATACTACCATATTGAGCTATCTTATTTTAACTGCTTCAATTCCTCTTTCGTGAGCTATGAAATGTTATTAAGGAAGAACTGATTTTTTAGCTCCTTTTTTATTTTCTCTTAAGTGTTAATGGGAGATTTAAATGCACTGATGTTGTTAGAAATTCGCATTCTCTACTATTATTTGCATTATCCACCATTATATAGCAATGATCGACACCTTTTCTTAATTAGGTACTTTTTTTGCTGGGAAGTATTTTTCCATATCCTACAAGAAATTTTCAAGTTCCGTGGTAGTTTGCTTGTCATTGAAAACTTAGGGTTCACATACCTTAACCAAAGTACTCTCTTATTGAACTCTTGGTTCATGCCTAGATATAACATATTTAAGCATCAATAAGTCATAGCTCATTTCCTCATGAACCTTTAACTGTTCCTTAAGTGTTCTCCTTATCATTTAAAGCTTAACCACTAAAGCTTTAAAACATTCTATAAAAGGAACCATACCTTCTTTCATTAAGGCTATAGAACCAATGTCTCAACTACCAAAGCTTTAAAATATTCTATGAAAGGAACCAAACCCTGTTTCGTTAGGACTAAAGGACTAGTGATTGCCTTTAGTTAGGAAACTCTATTTGTCAGGTTGCTTCCATTGGCCATTTTTCACCACCAATTTATGAACACCTCATCAAGCTCTGATGCTAGTTGTCCTCCTCAGAGATTTGATACTGTTCTTTACTAGCTAACTGTAATACTAATTATCACAGGAAATTTTGTGGGTATAGTAAAGTTAGAATAAATTTTCCAATGTCCTCGTGCGGCATTTAAGCTTAAATTGTAATGCTTAATGTAACTTTCCCTTTATAATCACTAACCTTTTTTTTTTGTTCTTAAATGCCTTAAATGTTTATGTTTAAGTGTTTCACTCACACTCTTAATGACATAAGAGTTTGGATAAACAATTAAATGTACAAATAAGAGAGTTACAACAAAGCCAACCTTTTATTAATCAAATCATTTAGATACAATACAAAGAATAAGTGAATTCCTACTTAAAACAGTTTATAAGAACACTGCTCCAGAGAAATACCTACTCGATGCTCTCATAAAGAACTTTCTCTCAAATCTCTTATAAATGATTGAATGTACCAAGTTCCATATAAATGAATTACAAATGATGCCTTTATAGGAACCAAACAAGCTAAAAACACCCACTTTCTCCACTAAACCCTTATCTTAGTGGGGAGATGCCATTTCTTTTACTAACTATACCAAGTTAATGGGGAGTTGTCCACTTTCAACCACTAACTTCACATTTGTGCATGGAATAAGTGTTTGGAAGATGCCTATCCATTGTCACATCATTTGACCCACTTTTCCACTACTTAAAGAAGTGCTCCTAACTTTATTAAATATTGCTTCCACTTTCTTAGGCCATTACTTACATGCTTTTGCCATGTGTCACCACATCATTGTATCTTAAAGCCAAATGTCTTAATGAGCCTTTTGCTTATCCATATCGAGCCATCTTTATATATGGTCCATCCAAGCATGTTTATAGTGCAATCTCATTGCTCCATAACCTAAGTTAGTAATAATACAAGTCATCATATAATAAACCTTACATGTTTACATACCCTTTGACCTCTTTATCAAATTTAAATGCCTTGGTACACCCTCATGCTTTAACATGAATTAATTAGGCTTTTCATCTTTTGATCTTATACCTGAATCTTGCATCTCATTGAATATTTTTGTAAATGTGCATCAATGTGTGCCAACGCTTACCTACTCTATAACTTCTATTAATAATGCTTACTTTGCCTTGCCTTACAGCTTTTATTAATAATGCTTACTTTTCCTTGCCTTCTCATAAGCCTTTGCCTTGTTTTGTCAATAAAAGTGTTAAGCATTAGCTAAAGCTCACTAAAACTTGCATGATTCCACAATTTGAACTTAAGGGTCTATTAATGTAGGTGTGTTGTAGGAGATTTCCTAGGAATTGAAACATGATTCTATAATTGAATATAAGAAAACATAAAAATATAAAACTAAATCTAAAAATTTCATAGATTTACATTAATTTATTTTAATTAATATGAAAAATATAAACATTATCATTTCAATACATTGTATACATGTTAGATTCAAAAGGTGATTTCACTTGTGTCACATTGTCGTATCACGTATGATATATTAACATCATATTAATAAAGATTTGAGAGAAATTTAATAAAGAGCTAAGGGAATATTATGTTTTGTTTTAAAATCAGGACTAATGTGTTTTATTTTACAACATTAAGGGATAAATTTATAGTGTAGGTAGGCAAAGGCAAAGTTAGACCTTTTGTGAAACTTGAGGAGCCAATTTATACCTTTGGTTGTGAATTTTTTAATGTTTATTAACTCTTTAGCAATACATCAAATGCATCAGCCAAAGATACTAGTCCCATTTGAATGTGTTTTTTCAAGTGAATAAATCAATTTATATAGTTTAAAGGCTAGTAAAAAGTGTTTACACCATCCTTGGAATTGGGTAGACAAACTAAAGCATAGAAAGGAACAAGCTAAAAAAGTAAACTTTTGAAAAACGTAGATATAATCAATAAAACTAGTATGCACGACTTTGTTCATTCTTAACATTTCAACACATTGATTGAAACTTTGCTACAACTAAGTTTGAATAGTGGTAGTTTCCATAAGATTCCACTCCTTAGTCTTTATTGATGATAAAGTCAATGAGTGATTAGTTGAGACCTTTTGCATCCAACAAGATTCCAAAGAATTTATTCTCTCTTAGTTTCCAACAATCTTTTTCCACTAAGAGAACATTACAATCCTCAAACCAACTTCGCTATAATATCACTAAATATAAAACCACACCTTATAAACTCCCCCCTTGAACCTCCATAAATAAGCTATATTGCAGTTACAACTTTTAATTTCCTTATTCAAAAGAATTTGTTCCTTGATTCATAGGATTAGTTCTTTTCTCATTTATGCCAAGGTTCTCTCAATTGAAGCATTTGTTATTCCTCTTCCATAGGTAAGGTTTACATAATCTAAAGGTAATTTTTACCGTTGCTCTATCTCTTTTTGATAAACTTCCATTTCTTTACAATTAGCTCAAGAGATCAATATAGCATTGATCCTACCTGTATAATTTCCATAATCCGAAGATCTCTTTCCAATTTTCAATAGAAATTTTGAATTTGAATAATAAACGAACTACAAATTTATGTTCCTCCTTGCTTAAGAAACAAATTCTTAAAATTTTACATTTGAACATACTGTTATGAGATTTAAACTATTTCAAGATCCATCTTACTCAAACTATTCATCTTGAGATTATTCCTTATAATTATACATTGAAGCAAACACTTTATATAATGGTGTTTATAAGATTGTATCCAACCTTACGAATAGTTCATAATCTTTTATTTTCTAGTTTATTTTATAACTTATTGGATATTAAACACTTAAAATAAGCACCATAATCTTAGTTATTAATTTGACTTTTTAAGGGACTTATCATTCTATATCTTATATGGAATCTTCTTAATTAATCTAGACCGAACTATATAAGGTAAGTTGTTATATTAATGGATATTCATCAAACATAATATCTATATTATGGATTCCTCTTTAGTGTTTATGGAAGGTAAGTTGTCATATTATGGAGTGAACAATATGAGATATTATGTCATGCATCTTCATACATTAACTAAGAAAATTTAATGTAAAGTTAGCATAAATATTTTATAAAAGTGCTTTAACATTCTTAATACCTAGTCTCCACTCATATCTAAATATTTTAAATTTTTTGAAAATTTAGAACAATATTATATTTAATACATATAACTATGTCACAAAAATTTATTAGTAAATTTAATGAAATAAAAGTATTTATCCTTTTATAAATTATTATGACATCTCATAAATCAAATGTCTAAGATTTAACACTTCACTATCATAATTGTCACTTCCACTAAATTTTGATCTAGTCATTCTTCAATCTAACATGTTTCATAAGTTCTATATATATATATATATATATATGTAGATATATCCTTATCTATAACTTTATGATTCTCTTTATATTAATAGGACTTACCTAGTCTCTACTTAAATCTAAATATTTAAATATTTAAAAATTTATAAAAATATTTTATTTAATTCATATGACTATATCATAAAATTTTATTAGTAAATTTAATTAAATAAAAGTATTTATCCTTTTATGAATTATTAGGACATCTCAAAATTCAAATTGTCACTTCCACTAAATTTTGATTTAGTCATCCTTTCATCCTTCAGCCTAACATGTTTCATAAGTTCTATATGATTTATAATATAATATTTATTATTCTCTTTATTTTGATAGGAAAACTTTCTTTTTTATGCTATAAAAAATACCCTTACATCTTAACCAACTTGACAGATAATGATAGTTTAGTTAACTAACTTAGCATTGTTGCAACTTATGTTAGCATAAGTCATTATTGTTCCAATACATATAGAATATGTCTATAAACTTGGATTAACTACTTTTACAAAACTCTAATTTTTATCATACCTTACACATTATGGTAATATTGAATCCAAATTCAGTATCAAATACTTAAAGTAAAGCATGAATTAGAAATATACAATCTCTATCATATCTAGTATTGACAAAAAACATCATGAAATTGTCTTCTTATAATGAAAACTATTATCATATCTAAGTAAATGCATTCAATTGTAGTTTTTTTTATGCATAAGGACAGATTGAAATGAGATTAAATTGACTATTTCTTATCTTATTGCCTTTTTTTTCATTTTGTCTTTCCATTTCTGTTAACTCACTCTTTTAATCTTTTGTATTCAAATATTACATATAATTTTGAAAATATTTTTTTGAATAAATATTAACTAAAACCTATTTTCATGTGTAAGTAAACGCCTTCAATTGTAATCCTTATTTATACTTTTAGGTAATAATTTACATTATGTTATGATGTGTTGATCTCCATCTTAAGTGTTGTCCTTAAAATTTGAGATATTATTCAATTATATAATTTCATTACATTTTATTATTGGGTTAATTAAAAAAAAGAACCATAAACTTTGCTCAATTTTGCAATTATAGCTTGAACTTCAAAAAGTAGCAACAAAATGCCTAAACTTTCAATTTTTTCCAATTCTAGCCCGAACTTTAAAAAGTGGAAATAAAATGCTCAAACTTTTAATTTTTTTCAATTCTAGCCTACATCAGTGTCTACGTTAAGTTTGCTGACGTAGGTTGCCACGTGTTTCAAAAATCCTAACTATTAATACATGTCAACCAAAATTAACCCAACAAATAAAGATTAATAAAATGACGTCGTTGTTAAAAATTGAATCCCTAAGTTATTTTATGTAGCCTCAGCCCTTCGTTATTTGTTTATTCTCCTAACACTCTTAACCCTTTATTTTTTGTTCGTTCTTTCTTCGCCCCAAACACCTCTTGCATTGTATCGTACTACACCAGTAAGCTCTTTACTCTCTGTTTGTTCTCCCAGTACCCTTAGTGTGAGGGTGTCGGGTCACGTAATATGAAAATCAAAGGGTGAGGGCATCGAGAGAACAAACTGAAAATGAAAGGAAAAATTGAAACATTAATGTCGGGCTAGAATTGAAAAAAAATAAAAGTTTGAGCATTTTATTGCCCCTTTTTGAAATCTAGGCTATAATTGAAAATTTGAGCAAAATTTGGGATTCTTTTTTGTAATTGACCCTTTTATTATTTATATGATATTGATATATTTCTTAAATTTTGTTAATAAAATCATCAATATGGATTAATAGTCTGATTATATAATGAATATACATCTTTTTCTTTCTATCTTTAAGAACAATTCTCAAACTAATATATGCTCAAGAAATTTGGATCACTAATACTTAGCATCAACTATAATGAAAAACCCGATATAAGGGGTCTATGAAGGTGTACTGATCTTATAGACTCCTTGCGTCTCTAGGATTAGCCCAACCATTTTTTTAGAGTCAATTAGCTAAAGACCTACATGCAAAGTAAAGGAAGGTTAGTACTTGTAAAACACCGTGTAAATAGTAGGAAAACACCATAAATGAGCTTATTGTACCTTAGTAGTATAATTCAAGGGGGATGTATTATGTGTAGATAAAGGTAGTAAGTATAGTTGCAGCAGTTGGTTAGGAAGTACATACTCTGGGTTTATTAATTAATTGGTATTTAACCTTGGTTTAGTCATAATTTATGCTTTTAAGTCAATATGTACATATACTTATGGATGGGTTTATATCCCTTTAATGAAATGTTAACTTAAAAAAAAGCCAAACAAAGGTAATTTATTACTTGTAACATTATAAATGTAACAAAAGTAAGTAATTAGTTATATATCATCACAATCAAATAAGGGTAGAGCATTAACATGCATTTTATGACTACTACTATTTTATTTAAAATAATAACCTCACTATTATTTTTAAAAAAACACTTTAATCTCTCTAGTGACGTAAGATCCTATTAAATTTAATTTCTTTTAAGTTTACTCAACACACTAACTAAATTTAAATTAGGTCGATAAATACTTTATCAATCATATATTATGACTTATAGATTCATTATATCATAACTCTTTGTCAAAATACATCTTATATATATTCTTATTCATATGATCATGATTTTATTTATCAAAATCACACAAAAATATAAATATGACCCATTTATATAAGAAAATAATTCATATTAAGGCAAACTTGAGTTTGTTCAATAAACCTAACAATAAATAGAGCTCTAATTTATTTTTATAAAAATAGAAGTAGCAATCTCGTTCTACACTTCTACTTAATATTTTATTAGGATATTTAATTTTTTAATGGTCTTGTCAATCATATAACCTAAAGCCTTGTTTGATTCTAAATATTAATATAATATTTATAATTTTAAATAATATTTTGACTCTTTAAAAAATAAAATAAATTTGAACTATTGATTTCTGATTAAATTAAATTCTTATTTAAAATTTAATTTAATTTAATTTGAAATTATTTTTCAAATTCAATTGAAAACTAATATCCAACTCGTAATATTTCTTTCAACAAATCAATTGAGTTTTTTAAAGAATACTCTTCTTACTTATTATAATTTAAAAAAACTCTTTCAATTTTTTGAAATTAAATAAAATATATTAATAAAAGCTAGAAGGTTTACAAAGTAGCCAAAAATTAACCCAACAAATAATGAGAAGTAAACTAGGTACTAACTAATTCATGTACAACCCATCAACTACACATAGATGAACATTAGCTTAATAACCCCTAACTTTAGGTAATAGTTTCTTGCTTAAGATAGTTCCCATATAATTTAATGTATGAGGAGGAGTCTTTATAAGCTATTGTAGCCATCGACATATCTCTTATTTAGTAAATGATCTTTATAATGAAAGCATAATTGTCTAAAATTTTCCCTTTTACACAATCTATTATCCCTTTCCCTCCATAAGGTATAAGTAGCAAATAAGGGAAGTTATTAAGATATTTGAGTCTTTCCCCATCTTTATAACATGGTACTAGTGCATTCAATCATTTTTGCACCACTTTAGCGAAATAAGAGACATGAAGCAAATGTTGTGATTGAACCAAAAAGCCTAGGAAAAGGGGTATTGAAAAAAATAGATGCATGTGTGATTCAGGTAGTTGTTTGTGGCGTAAGCAGAGATAACTTTCTGACCCTTTCTTCCTGTCCTTTGCCTCAAACATTGTTTAATTTCCAACTAATAAATGAAGGAAGCTTCAAAGACGAAATGTTTTGTCCAGAACGTTTCTGATTTTGAAACCTCATGAAGGATAGTTTTGTAGATCTCTAAGTAGGATTTGTTTGTAAATCCATTTGAACTATCCCTTAGCTATGTTATAGATTCTAACACATTATGATTAGAATTATAATCAAATAGTTTAGCCTCAATTAAGGACAATCCTTTTGAGTTGCAATTCTGGTCATCCCCTTTAGTGATTTCCTTCACTTTAGAAATATAAGGTATTCATAATGTAATCACATATAAATTAGATATGAGGTAAAGAGGCCTTAAGTTGGACCAATTATCAAACTAAAGCCATGTATCCTTGTCATCTCCTATCAAACATTTAAGAGACAAGTCAAGAAAATCTCTTTACTTTAGCATTTGACTTAATTGCCTAAGAAGTGTCCTTACTAGTTTTTAATCCTTAAAAGTTGGTGTTAAATAGGTAATAAGCATGCATATATCACCTTTTTATCATTACAAGTCTCTAAATTCTTTTATCAAGCATCACTTGATTAATCACTTTAGGAATAATGCCAAGATCCCTCTTTTGCTTAGGACAATAAAGGTTAAATCATTTTACTTTATAACTATAAGAATTGCTCACATCACCCATCCATAAAAGATTCTTTATGTTTTCTTAACTTCCTTAATAATCCTTTTAAGGTGAACTAAGTGTGAGCTCAAAGGAATGTGGATGTTATATAGGACTACGACAATAAGCTACAATATGCTCACAAAGAAAAGGAAGCTATCCTGCTATCCAAAAACTCTATTTTTAGTGGATTCCAACAAATGAATGCAATTTATAAATACAAGTTTCTTAATAAGGATTGTTATTCCTAGATACTTGAAAGGAGCATAGTAAATATCCATTTTAGAAATCTAACTAAGGTAGGAAGCATTATGTACACTAGATATAATATAAAGAATGCTCTTATTTTTATTGATTCCTAATCCAAATATTTTGGAGAATAAGGAAAGTGAACTTATAAGTAGTTCAAGAGAAAAGGGATTAGCTCCACAAAATAACAATAAATCATTCATAAAATCCAAATTAAATATTTTAAGTTGTTTGCATTTATAATGAAACTTGAAAGAGTCATTTACCTTAATGTTATGAACTTGGCACGGGAGAATAAATATAGGGATAAAGGATCCCCCCTTTTCTAATGCCTTTATTTACATTAAATATCAACATGGGTTCACCATTAATCATGATACTAAAGGAAGTAGAAGAGATGCAAGCATGGATCCGATCAATGAAGAGTTTTTGAAATCAAAAGGCATAGAGGCTATTCTCAAAAGCTTTAAAGAAATCACTTCAAAAAGAAAATCTTAGTAAAAGCTTAACATTATAATCCTTGACAAATTTTTGGGAAAAGAGAATGTTATCTCCAGTATTTCTCCTTTGAATAAAAGAACCTTAACATGAGTTTATGAGGGGCTTCAAAGAAAATTTTTATCTCTGAGACAAACAATTTAGAAATGATCTTGTTGATAGTATTTAAACATTATATAGACTTGTAATCATATAGGGAGTTTAGGTTTCTCTACTTTAGAATAAGACAACACTGTTTCTACTACCAAATCTCATGTTAAAAAGCATGCTTTTTTGGGGAAAATAAGGCATTAAAACCATCAGGAACAAGGGAATTTTTTGGATTGTAAAGAGAGCAGCTTCAATATCTAAAGAAGTGAATGGCCTGCTTAGGTAGTCTAATACAGCTTGATCTAAGCTAGAGCAAATGATATCTTTTAGATTTAGAATAAAAGATTCATAAGGAGAGCTCTTCATAACAAACATTTCTAGCTTCATTTATAAATGAACTAATCATGTTGCTCTTTCTACAAGCTAAGGGAGAATTATGGCAGAATTAGTGTCATTATTACCATTATGGAGCCAAAGAACCCTAGTTTTTTTATTTCAAGAGAGAATTAAAGGTGTTTAAAACATGAGCATTAATATTCAAGTCTTAAAGCTCTTAATTTCTCAAAATTGAGTAGGAGGGATTCTTATAGCATTCGTTCTAGAAGAATATGAGGAACTCCTTACCAACCATGAATTAAACCTCAATATTTGGATATAGGCTCATATTGAGAGCCTTAAGCTCCTCCTTGATAACTCTTAGCTTTGTTATAAGTTGATAAGCTTTACAACCCACCACATCCTTTTGCATACTAGCAACACATCACTTTTAAATCCATCAACCTTAATTAAGTAATTATTAAAATTGAATGGTACTTTAATAGAGCGAAGAGTTCAAAAATGGAGGACCTCAATAGTGGAATAGTCATAGGGGAAGGAACAAAATGAGCAGAGCTAATTGGGAAATGTCTTAACTATGTTTGATTCATAAGGGCTTTATCGAGTTTTTTTTTTATAAACCAATCACTATGTTACTTATTACTCCACACGAACAACTTTCCTATAAAATTTAAGTTTAGAACTCCTAATAAGTTGATTATGAAGTTGATTTTATTCTTTAGATTCCTTTAGAATAATCCCCTTCCTTCAATCTTATGTGAATGTAAGATATAATTCATATCCCTTATCATTAGTTAAGGATTTTGAGTACCAACACGAATCATCCTCAAATCACTCTACAGTTGTGCTTTTTAGAAAGCCATATTTATTGTATAAATTATAAAAATATGGAATGTAGTAGAGGACTAACTCAAGGAACAAGTTAAATTAATTGCTTGGTCAGATATAATCAAACTGGGCACCTGAATAAAAATTTATATTAAAGGCCACCATTATTTTCCCATAATAATAATAATGAGTGTAGTTACAGAGGCAGTTTAAATTTCTACCCAAAAAACTCAAGATTTTTTTAAGGTTGTGTTACTTTATTTGAGTTTTCCAAAATGCCCATCAGAATAAGCTTCTTCTCCAATTTAATATCTTTGATAGCTTATTATTTTTTAGGACTATTAAATCCCCCTATATTCTAGACTAATATTAACATTAGGCTAGAAAAGTTACTAAAGAAGCTAAGGAATTCCTCAAATGATTTTTCCTTTTGTTAGGCTTCCTTCCAGGCTTTGATTTTGGTAGAAGAATTTAAGATCTTTGTTAAACCACCTTCTATATAAGAAGCCTTGTCCTCAGACCTCTAATGAGAGGGATTAGGATGTGAACCCTTTGAGGTGTTTGTTCTAATACAGAAACTAAGCTTAGCCTTAACTTATTATTCATAAGTAAGACATAAGGTGCATAATTATGATCTAGTAATTCAACAATCTTTTTTTTTTAATTTCCAAATCTGAAAAAGATAGCTTTGAATTATGTCTCTAAGGTAAAGGAAATGAATCCTTGCCAACTTCATATTCCATCTCTAATTGCTTGGAAATTACTATGCCAACTGAGTGCTCCTCAATAAGAGCTTCCTAAACCTGTTTTAAATTGGTTTCATTCAAACTAAAAGCTAGTTTCTTCTCATGTATCTCCATTAATTTATAATTGGTTTTTAGTTGCAAGAAATTTGAATTTTGGAGTTGACTAGATCACCCATCTTTGAGATATTTTACTTGTAAACATGTCAGGAAGCTTGTCAACCATACCTAGCTTTATATAGACTCTAGCATAACCAATTCTTTTAAGCTTTTCTATTTGAGAATCATAACATAATGGCCTTCTTAGAGAACTAGCCATGTAGCTCAATCCAAAAACTGTCTAATTTTCCTATAGAATATTGTTAAAATTGAACCATATAAGGACTTAGTCAACCTTATTTTTATCCAAAATCATCCTAAGTTGCCATTTTTAAGTAATAAAGGCTTACTTGCTATATGCCAAGGTCTTTGCTTTAGGGCTTGTTTGGTTGGATGTTAATTAATGGAATGGAAGGGAAGAGAATGAAACGAAAGGGAATGATTTATAATGGAATGGAACATAATATAGGGAAAAGTTGTTTGGGAGAGATGGAAGGATTCATAATGTAATGTAGTGAAACATTGTTTGGAAGATGAATGGAATGGAATGTGATGTATAATAAATGACTATTATACCCCTGATATTAAAATGATTGTTACAAGAGGTTTAACGCTATTATTTTAAAACAAAAATTATGTCCAATTAAAAAGTCACGCACAACCGTGACAAATAATTTTTTATATATTTTCTAGTTTAAAATAATAAAATTTTAATAAAAGTTTTATTATTTTATTATTAATTATAAACAATTTATTACTAAAAATAAAAATATTATTATTAGTTATTTAATAAATTTTGTTCTATTATATGTGATTTATATTTAAAAATTATTTATTTATATTTTTATTTATTTACACCTTTATTTAATAAACTTAAGACTTAATAATAAATAAATAATTCAATTCAATTTTATAATGATTCATTCTCATATTCAATTAATACAAAAATTATTAAGTGAATTATTAATTTTTTTAATCTACATATTATTCAATTATAAATAAGTCACTATTTGTTTTCCTTTTTTTCTTTGTCATATTTAATTTTTAATAAATAATTTATTTTTATATTAATTTTAAACTTAAATTTTAATATTTTAATTACTTGATAGAACGTTATCAAACTCATTAATTTTTATATCTGCAAATAAATAACTCCACATAAGATTACAACTAATTAAGTCGTCCGCCTATCTTTCTGATCTCCTTTCCTTCTATTCATCAGATTTTTATCTTTGACCAATTCAAAGTTCAAAATGGGGTTTTTGATATTGGCTAAAAAAGGGGGAGAGAAGATAGGTTTGGGGTACGCTCACTTCTGCATTAGGTTATCAAAATTTTCAATCACTCTTTTTGGGAGGAATAGTGCGTAAAACGTTTATGTATAGAAATCTTATGTGGAGTTATTTATTTGTGGATATAAAAATTAATGAGTTTTATAATGTTCTATCAAGTAATTAAAATATTAAATTTTAATTTTAAACTTAAATTTTAATATTTTAATTACTTGAACAACGTTATCAAACTCATTAATTTTTATATCCACAAATAAATAACTCCACATAAGATTTCTATACATAAACGTTTTATTTTACTTATTGAATTGAATGTGACATTAACTAATTAAAATATTACTCTTTGTTAAAATAAATGTCTAAGCTTGTATATTACACTTTGTGCAGGCCATTTAAGATATGCAAAGTATACAGAAGTTCCTCTTGCTATTTCTAAAGAGGGCACGCTGTTGGCTATTGGCTATAAAAAGGGCACGCCATAAAAAGGGCAAGCCACTATTGGTTAGTCCCCAAGCAATCTCGATTAGTTGATTCTCAATGATTGTGATTAAACTAGCAAGACTTACATAAATCACAAAATTTGGAATGTTTATGCCCAGCCAAGTAAGGCATCTTTGTTCTTCAGTTAAAAGACTGCATCCTAAAATACCGACTGTTTGTTCAGAGGTCCCAGTGGAAAGATTGGTGCTCCAATTTTTCCTTTGATACTTTCAAATGTGGATTCTTCAAGGCAACTGAGAGAATTCCAAATTTCAGTTGAAGCAGACTTTGTACCTTCTTCAATGGAGATGAATACTTTCTCAGTAGCTTTTTGGGTGGATTTATTGAACACTGGCATGTCCTTGAATCTCAAAAATAGGATTTCTTTAACAGGTTCCACCAAATTGCTTACTAAAAAGAACTTAAAGATAAAGATAGAAAATTCCCATTATGCATCTTCTCACAAAAATAAATATAATTTTAAGAAAAATTACTCGTAGGTGAGTGCAAAATCTAGAATAATAAAGGAGAGGAAATGATAACACCTGAAAGAATATATGAAAAAGGAGATAATCCCCTCAAAATCTTATACCAAATTCTATTAATCAAATCACTTTTTCAAGAAACATAAGACATATAAGTCATATAAGTAAATAGATCTATTCATTCACCAATCTCATAAATACCATATCAAATTCCATCAATCGAATCGCTTCAAGAAACACGAGCTAGAAAATTTTTCCAAAGGCATGTAAACATTGTCAAGTAGCAAGCTAACGAATGATCCTAAATTTGAAAAACAATAAAGGGAAAAGTTCTAAGAGACAACAAGTTGATCTCCTCTTCTTGACTAGAAGTTACAGAATTTGAAGAGCATCTGATATGTAAAAAATGTCAGAACTAATACATGTATATGAACTGTTAAGACATCTAAACATTTTAACATACAAACTTGATCAAACCTCGGATAAGACCTACAGCATTCTATCTGAGCAGTGACAGACTATAAAAGTTAGCAGCATTACTTATCCTTAAGACCATCCTCAGAATCTCAAGTTGACAGGAAACATCAACTAAAAAGTACATGACAGAGTTATGGATAATGCACAATATGGGATCTTGAGGGTCTTTAGCTTCAAACTTTCAAGTAATCTAGAAATGGAGCTTTGCGCTTCATGTTTAGTTTCAACAAGTAAGAAACAACATCCCCATCAAAGTCACCTTCCAATGTGTTTGATAAGTCATCCATAGACTCAAAGCAGAAGTCTGAGAGATGAGAAGAGATTGAAGAGAAGTCATGTGTTTCAACAACTATGGTTATGAGGAAGCCTTTTGAGTGAAGAATCTTAGCAACTGGTTAAGAACAACTGGTTTTCATAAAGAAATATAAACGCCGAGGGAGCTATAAATTCAGTTTTGCTAACTTCCATCAACTCAACATTTTGAACCGAAAGGTAAGAGGTTGCGGTTATGTATCTGAAAACAATAAATTGGTGCAAGAAAGAAACTGAAAGAGATAGAAATAGCATACATCAAGAATCTGAAGGTTCTCATTTTTTTGCTTGACAAGAAGCTTTTCATTGAATTGTGTCGACCTTTTTATTACGATGAAGTAGATAGTTAAATGCTTTGAGAATTGTGTCATCTTCTATGGACACAATTTTACGAGGAACATGGCTATTTGCTCTATTGAAGATAATAACATGATGCCTGGTTTGTAGGTAAATTAAGAACAAAATTGAATAAGGGCATTCATTCAACAGAAAAAAATAAAAAAGAGAGGATTCCAAACTCAAACAAATTCTCACGTAGTTGCCTTTTGTCACACAAATTATCATATTATAGACGGATTCACATGCAACCATTTCACTGGCACAAAGATCAACAACAACCATTACCACTAACAACTACGATTTATAAGTGCACAAAGTCATACACACTGTATATATGCATGTGAGTACATGCGCCCATATGTGTCTATATGTGTGTGTGTCTGTGAGAGAGAGAAAGAGATACCTAATCTTGATTTCTTAAACATGTTTGTCTGAAATGGAGTAAAGCATTGTATAGTTTTTGAGGTCAAACACCTTGTAAATGTTAATCACAAACACATACGAAGTTATAATAAAAAAATGGTAAATGCATTTGGAAACTAAAGAGCAAATGGATTGCAAAGGCACCTATTGTGCAGAGTAAGTAAGAACCTTTCCATTAACATCATCAAACACTACAAACCCAGGCCACTTCAAGCATTCAGATTCAAATAGGGAAAAACCTGCATCTGGTTTGCCTCTTCGTTTGTACCTAACCATTTAAAAATAAGTTAAGCATTCATAACATGTAAGACTTAGAGAAATGTCATATAAGCAAGAGAAAATGTTAAATGCACTCAATTCTAGTTGATCTACATTTCAAAAAGCTGAAACTATCTGAAGCATAAACTGAAAACGTGATAAATGAATCATTGTTCTTACTATAGATCGGGCTTCGAATTACTTAATCAGAACTCACATTTAGAAAAAAAATCCTCTAGTTTATCTTTGCATTTGAAACAGTTAATGTATACAAGATATAATCCAACTTCAACTTATTAGTAGAAGCACTTGAAGTAGAAAGTGAAGTTCGTGAATTGCAAGTCCATATATCTGACAAATAACTTTGGTTCTGACAAATAACTTTGGTTATTACCTTTACTGAAAGCTACGCAAACAATAGATGTGCAAGAGTAAAGACAATGTCACATGTAGCCACAATCTCAATAACTTTTGTTCTCTTCATCAAAAAAGGTAATACTACTGAACATTGACCCCTGGCTTCATGGGTATCATATTCTTCCTAAAGGGAAAACAAGAAGATGATCATTGTATTACATTATAAGAGACAATAAGGAAATAGCAAAGGAAAGAGTGTCCTGGAAGACTATGTTCAAGTATTATGGTAATTAAAAGCATACCACTGAACATTGACCATAAGACTCCCTTATTTGGGCCAAGGTTTTACAATATCTGTCCATATCCCTATCTTTAGCAAAATTAAGGTCCTTTCCCAGTTTCTCAAATTCATTCCTTCACATATAAAGGAATCAAATTAGTAAAATAGACAACGAGATCAAATGCCATAAAATCAAGTAATAACCAACTTGTATTCTGGTGGTACTTGTACGTCACAAGGATATTGTTCAAAGAGCAATAATCCTCAAAAAGCAATAATCATCTGCCCTGTTTTTCCTTTTCTGTGATGTTTCTAAGTTTGCATTTTGTGAATGAGTTGGCATTCCAATTAGAGATTCAGTGTGATCACCATCCATCGTTACATTGTTGTCCACATTAAAGTCATTGTAATGCAACATGTCATCATTTTCATCCATGGTGTTGGAAAACTCACCATCGACAGAAATGGTGTGCCTTTTTATCTCCTATGTTGTTTCAGCATGCTCGCCAATTGCTCTATCACATCCGTAAATCTCTACCATCTTCTCGTAGCTATGAAAAGTCTTCTGTCTCCACTCAGTAGCTTTTGGTTTATCCTGTTACAAAAATAAGTTAATAAATAAACCAAATCACAATATATATCATATTTTCTTCCAACAAATTTTTAAACAAGTTCACCTGAATTAAGGTCTCCCACACTTCTAGCGTAGCAGTCCACATATTTGTTAATGGAGTCCGTGCAATCCTCTACCATCATTTGAAAATAAATCAAAACACTTACTTCACTTGTTCTTAATAATCTTGTTCCGATTTTTATTTTTTCCTTATCGATTCCTTTATCTGGAAAATTTTTCCTTTAGTTCAGCTTCAATTTTATCAAGTTCATATGATATGAAAGTCCCACCAACATGATTGCCTTGTTGATGCTGGTGCAAGTATGCGTCAACCAAAGCATCATCCATAGCTTGATTCCAAAAGCACACCTCTCTTCGGGGTGGCATTTTGTTTGTCACAACTTTAACTACAAAATTTGAATTTATATCAAAAGCATACACAATATTGAAGCTTTAAATATTTCCAAATAATATAAAAGGCAAGAATAATGAATAAGCATTACAAAGACACAATTGCTTGTGAAAACATTAATAACTCTAATAAATAGCATCATATTTATATACAAGAAGCCAATACATATTTTTAAAGCAATATAAAATAATCGAAAACATAAATTTATTGTGATGTGACAATATCTATTCTAAAGTGTAATCAACCCACATATGAGCATCTATGTTATCTTTTATAATTTCTCCACTATGTGCACCATCTTCGTCGTAATTTTCATACCCATCTTGGTTATCATTTTTCTCCTCCATCTTACTCTTCATTAAGAAATGAATCATCTAGATCTGGACCGATTAAGAAATTGTGCAGAATGACACAAGCCATAATAAATTTTTTTGAGTCTGAATGCCATAGGATGGTTCTATGGTGGATGCTATAATTGGGAACCATTTTTTCAACACACCAAATGCCTTTTCGATAATTTTACGCAATGATGAATGTCGAGGATTGAATAATTCACAAGCATTTCATAGAGGATTCCTTGAATATTCTTTCAAGTGATATCGTTAAACATTAAAGTATGATATACAAAATCTCAATTTTGAATCAACATTAGCTTTCTCCCTATTGTTATTTCATAAAATCACACTTTTAAGTAATCACTCAACTATCCTCGGTCTTTAGTGTTTGTGAAAAAATGAAAAAACAGAACAGATAAAAGGATCAACTGGTTAAAAAATTCCATGTCAATGAACATTTACCAATCATCCCCTTTTTAATATTATACAAACGTCAAATTGGTTATAAGTATCAATTGTAACAAACATCCAAATCAACTCAAGGAATGGTAATCCCATGGATTCTTTTCTATGAGCTTCGTAAGGAATCAAACATGACCAGTGCCAATTTATACTTTTTATCATATAAATTGCTTCAAAAACTTTGTAGCAACCAGCATATATATATATATATATATGTGTGTGTGTGTGTGTGTGTGTGTGTGTGTGTGTGTGTGTGTGTGTGTGTATATATGTATGTATACACACATATATATTGAGGTAACAAACTGAGTCGAAGGAGAGTTCATGCTCTTTATATCCATGACAAAGGTAGTTCAATAAGCATTTTGACACAAGTGGATATGAATAAATAGAGAGGAGTTGAGCTTAACAAGAAGGATTTGAGGCATCAGGAGTTTGACAAGGGGAGCTTTGTAATAAGCATGCTATAAGAAGCAGATGGTCTTAATGTAAAACTAAAGTTGGCAGAAGCAACATCATAAAGTTGCAAATTCCTTGGGAAACACTGAAAAGGCCAAAATATCAACCTAGATCTTTAAAAAACTCTAATTTTACTGAAAGTAGTGTTAGATTACGCATCACATACATGTATCTGCAAATACAAACTTTATGGAATCTTTATAAATTTCAGGAAAGGAATGGGATAGAATCATTTATGAATAGATGAACCATAACTCATGACTGAATAGTACAATTCCCAAGTCGCTAAAATGTCTAGCAAACTAAACAGAATTGATAATGATGTGATGAACACTCCAGTACAAGCATGAAAGTTTTCTTATTTTAGGTCTAACTCTAAACAACAACATTGTTTCATTATGACATTCTTTTGTTCACACTTTTCCTACACATGTTTATGGTGGACCAATTTTTCATTGTTTTGATACTATAGAGAGAAATATTTAAATAAATATGGTGTCAATGACCACTACCATCTCTTTCAACAAGTGGCAAGCTTACTAAAAAGAAACATAAAACAGAAAAATGTTCTCAAAAGCTGATGTAGACACTATGGAGAAAATTATGAGAAATCAGAAGAAAGGTAATATGCCAAGTTAACTAATAATTTCATAGGGAAAATATAGGTGAGACACAAAGTGATGAAGATTGACTTCCATTACTGCACGAATCTACAGAAACATCAAATACAAGTGCTAGAGTGACCAAAATGTGGATTTTTGAGTATATACTATGAAATATACGTGACACCCAAAGTGATGAAGATTGATTTCCATTACTGCACAAATCTGCAGAAACATCAAATACAAGTGCTAGAGTGACCAAAATGCAGATTTTTGGGTATATATTATGAAATATAGGTGACACACAAAGTGATGAAGATTGACTTCTATTACTACACAAATCTGCAGAAACATCAAATATAAGTGCTAAAGTGACCAAAATTCATATTTTTAAGTATATATACATAGATGATAGTTTAACATGAATCTCTATGAGTTTTTTAGAGCTTAATCCATAATGTAAAAAATCTAAATACATCAAAACGATAATATTTTTCATTATATAGGTGGAATCACACAAGTTATTTGATTGAAGATTGAGATTTTTAAGATTTGTCAATCCGAAGATTGATGGTGGAATCCTGCCCTAAATCATTTTGTCATTGATCTTTATATCTATCAAGGACTTGGATTTAAATTCACCAAGCTCCCTCGCAAGCTTGTTATTATTGAGGTAAAGTGTCGATAAAGTTGGGAGAGAGAACAAACAAGATGGTATCTTGCTAAAGGAGTTGTATGATAAGTCGAGATAGGTGAGATTAGAAATAATACATATCTCCTTTGGAAGGCCACCCTCCATTTTATTTTTTGAGGGATCAAAATGAGAAAGTTTTCTGAGGCTGATGATTGATGAAGGAAGCTGACCAGTGAAATTATTATTGGTGAAAGCAAGAAAAAATAAGTTGCCAATATTGTCAAAAACTATAATCACACCTGTCATCTAGAATCACACCAGTCATGTTGTTTGGCTCTAAGATGGTATTAAACAAGCTTCGATTTTCTTGTCTTTCAACAACTATAGCATTCATCTGGAAACCCAGTGTTTGGAAAAAACTATCCTTTAGAAGGCCACACTCCATTTTATTTTGTGGGGGACCAAAATGAGAAAGTTTTTTAAGGCTAAAGACTGATGAAGCAAGTTGACCAGTAAAATTATTATTGGTGAAAGCAAGACGGAATAAGTTGCCAATATTACCAAAAACTAGAAACACACCAGTCATCTAGAATCACACCAGTCATGTTGTTTGGCTCTGAGATGGTATTAAACAAGCTTCGATTTTCTAGTCCTTCAACAACTATGGCATTCATCTGGAATCCCAATGTTTGGAAAAAACTATCTTCCACGTTCAGCTTCAATTCAACACAACCGCGTGTAATGTTTGTTTTTAGAAATCATGTAATTCAAGAAAATCGTTGGTTATGAGTTTCCCCTAAGGGGACAAGCTCAATTTATTTTCCACAATCGATGTTCAAAAACGCATAGAACTTCTTGATTTTCAACCTCAAAAATAAAAAGCATACAACACCCAAATCACGTCTACACGCAGCATAACAAACGCAACCCAGAAAGAAGAATATATACCTGAAGTTGAAGCAAAAATGCTCTTCTGAACATGCTCCTCCCCTTCCAATGCTCTTCCCTAACTACAATAATGACAACCAACAACCGACACAATGGTCCATGGATATTATGTTCGTTGTTATTAGTAAGGATAAATAATGTTATTATGAAAAATTATTGAGGGTATATTAGGTAGTGTACGTTTATTAGTTTACGTTCCATCCTAAACCTCCCGAATCGGAGATTTTTAGTTTATGTTCTATCCTAAACCTCCCGAATCGGAGGTTTCTTATTTTTACTGTCTACGATGGAATGGAATGTAACATGAAACTCTCCGCTTCCATTCCATTCCATTTTAAAACTTCCTTTCAAACAGTGGAAGTGTGTTATGTTCATTCCATCCCATTATTAACGTCTGAAACAAACAGAGCCTTAAGATATTTAAAAGATTGGCTTCATTTAAGAACTTGAAGATGCAAGCATCCTCTTTAGTGAGCAAAGTTTTCTCCAGCCCCAACTTGCTCCATTTAGTCATAGACTAAAGTTGCATTTGAGGAAAAGATGATCTTTTTTCTAAGAAAAATCCAACTAAAGAGATTGATTAGCAAATAACACTAGCCTACAAAACCTGTAAAGGTGGTAAGATAATACCATCAACATTAGAACTAGGAAAGTAAAATAACTACTCCCATTAATTATTGGTCTTAACCACCTAAATCTAAGGTTCAAGAGATTGACTAGCAAATAACGCTAGCCTACAAAACCTGTAAAGGTGGGAAGATAATACCATCAACTTTAGAACTAGCAGAGTAAAATAACTACTCCCATTAATTATTGGTCTTAACCACCTTAATCTAAGGTTCAAGAGAAGAAGAGGGAGGTATCACTACCTTAGGATCCTAAGAGGGAGCTACTTAGATAGGAGATAATAGTGAGAAGTTTACATTAAGGGGAGCTTAGGGAGAAACAAAGTCACCAAAAGGAAGGGAGAAAAAGCTTGAAGAGGACACCAAGGGCAGTGAAGGAGCACAAAAAGGAGAGAATGGAGCCAAGGAAACATTAGAAGAAAAAAGAGGGGGAAGAGAGAGGGGGAGGGGAAGAGAGCTTATTGTTAAGAGGAGCCAATAGGAGGGGAGGTAGAGATCATATCTTTCTTATAATGACTCCCAATTTTATTCATCACTTTGCTGAAGACATTTAATATAACTAGAAAAATAGTTTTCTAATAGAATTAACAATAATTTTTAAATTAAAAATATATTATAATATTAAAAGGAAATTACTTTCAAAATTAAATAAAAAACTATTCTAAATTTAATTAAGAAAATCCTTTATATTATTTAATCATAGATTAATTTCTTTTTAATAAGAAAGTTTATCCTTTAATTAATTAAAATATTATTTTCTAATAAATTAAAATAAATTATTTTTCTGAATTAATAAACTAAATTATTTAAATTTAATTAACAAAATACCTTGGTTAATCAATTAAGAAATATATTATTTAGATTAATAACGAAAAAATTTATAAATTAAATAGAATAATGAACCTGTATAAAAATAATAAAAAATTTAAATTAGTAAGTTTCGATCAAATTGAAATAATCAACTTTAAATTAGGAAACACCTTTCCTAGACAAATTAAGAAAACACATTTTCTTAATTAAAAAATAACTAATTATTAATTTTAATAAAATTAAAATATGATCAATTTTAATTCAAAAAATAATTTCCTAAATTACAATTAGGAATATATTTTAGGGTTAATTTCTTAGGACCCCGAAGGTTTGACAAACGATCCCCCTACCATTAAGTTGTCATTAAGAACCTTATTTATACACATAAAAACAATGTCATTTTCAAAAACAATATGAGGTTATTGATAGTTTTTAAAAATTAAGGAGTAGAATGATAATATGTCAAACCAAAGGGGGTCCACTGAATTTAGTCCTTAATTAGGTAAAATTCTTTAGACTCTTCAACTTCAAGACAACATTATTTTTGTGTATATAAATAGGGTTTTAATGACAATTTGATGATGGGCGACAGATGATATATTAACTAAAACAAAAACACATGGGTGGTATTTGAAAGTTTTAAAAAATGAGGTATTAATGTGATAATTTGTCAAACCTCAAAGAGTCCTATGAATTTAACTCTATATTTTAATTGTTAATGATTAAGAGAAATAACTTATTTACGTTTTAAAATCACTTTAAATTCAATTTGACAGGGGAATTTTTAATTAAGAAAGCCTTAATCTATTTTAAAGTATTTTATTCCTAACATAAGTTATATTAACCCAATATCTAAATAGCAGTTTAAGTTTAATCCAAACTCGTGATAAATTATCCTCGCAGCTGAATAATAGGGTGTCAACTCAATGAAGAAACTATATTAGCAACCCAAGTTGAGGTGTCATCACCATTAATGATCATCATTGGTTGGTGGTGATCATTACAGATTTTTGTAATCTTTACTGTTGTGAAACTTCTTCCACAAAAGGATGTTTATATCGTGGCTTGGTCAATGTAGGTAACTTTTACGCGTGAAAGGAGCTAGGTTTAAATAATTGAGAGACATTGAACTTTTTAAGATTTATAACTTAATTCAATATGATTAAGACCAGTATAAGGATTGTGACACCTAACAATTTTAATTTCAAAATTAATATCGATACAATTAAACTATCGAAATACATAATTAAAGTCTATTACGATATCTTTGTTGGAAAATAATGACGTGATCTCATCATATGTACAAAAGAAAATAAATTTTTTTCATGATCTCCTATCACCCAAAATCATTTTAGTTGACCTAATTAATAAATATAATAAATCATAAATCACAAATTGAAACTTATTACGAAGCTTAATTTTATTTTTTATATCTTTATCCCAAAACCAATTTCTAAAATAGGTTAAATCACCGTACTCATATAAGTATCATCCTCTAGTAATATCCACAGGTATAAATTGAGAGAACTCGATAAGTAGTGCAGAGAGGAGTATGCCAAAAGTACCAACTCTGATAGAATCTACATCTATTTGTCTACATCTATTTATAATAGAGTTTAGCCATTTTAGTAATTGAATTGAATTTTAATTATAATTTTTATAATCTATATTAATTAGAGTTATAATTATCTCTAATTAAAAATCAATTGGTTTTGAAGAAGATTCAATAGTTAATATTGATCGTTATTTATCAAATATCTTATATTTAGCCCTAATATTTTTTAAACTTTATTAGCAAGTCTAACTTGATTAAATTATATTTTCTCTCTATACTTGTTCAATGCATATAACCCATTAAATTCTTAGACATATTGACAATGAACATAAATTGAAATTAAAGTTACTGAATTTATCTTTAACTCTAATTGAACAATTTATATCTATAAATTAACATTAATGTTTACTAATGCATCATGATCACCAAATATAAAAATGCTAAAGACATTTTAACTAATCTTTCTCTGTATGATTTTTAATATATAATTCAATTCTTCTATCACACAATATTTGAATACAACATCTACTTTATTTTAGTCCAATTACACTAATTCTCTAGCATTAGTAATATCATCTTTTAATGTTATTTGAAAAGTATTTTCCATGTTATTCTACTTTGGCTAAATTACACTAATTCTCTAGCATTAGAAATATAATCTTTTAATGTTATTTGAAAAATATTTTCCATGTTATTATACTTTGGCTAAAGGTTTATCAAATAGAATAATTGAACATTTTTCTTGCTTATTTTAGAGTGCGAACTCTTATTTATGTTATCTCTAATTATTACTAATCATCAAACTATCAAAAAGTTCTTATATGAGATATTTTGCAGATCTTAAATCAAAGAAACATTTATACAACAATCACAATGAACATCTTTATAGACAAATAAGTATTGTCCCATACAAAATTCTCCTAACATGTTAATCCAGTAAACTTCTTTTTTAATAAACATCGTATATTTGTTCAAGTATTTTCATACTTTATTTTATGAGAAAGACGACTTTTATAAAAAGAGATGTAGCACATACTAATTGTATACTCTATTACTGTTAACCTTAATAGTGCAACAACTAGAAATAATTTAGGGATAATATATAAATATAATACAAATCTCATAATTATGATATAGTCATTATTTTATTTGCAAATATAATTAATTAATAGATTTTATCTTGTGAGGAAGTTTATTAGACAAATACATATGAGATAAAAAATACAATTTTAATTTATAAACCAACACATTCTACCCTTAAATCGAAGTAAACTTTATAATTTGTTGTGGAGACCACTATTTTATTCATTAGATCTTGCATCTGTTGTCCCCACGGAATTCATTGTTGAAATTAACTGCAGAGCATCATAGCATGATGATTGATGACTGGAGTCTTCATATTGTTTGATCCGAGCATTGCTCATGCTCCAAGCATCCAACCTTGAAACGACCACACTCTTTGTTCCATTATTAAATACATACAAGTGAGCTCCTTCATGGACAGCCAAAGTAGGATAAACTCTAGTAGTAATACTAGTCCTCCCTTCCCCAGCAAAGCTCTCAACAATGGAGTGATCTATCTGCTTACATTGCACAAGCAAGTTGCATCACAGTTCAAACCTGAATGAGCTGGCAAATATACTACGCCCAACTTACCAAGCTTCTTAGTGAAATCTTTTCACGTCGAGGATCTATTTTTACCAGAGCACCAAATGTTGTCTTGTCAACTCCATCCCTCAGAGAAGACCTAATGGAAGTTTTGAATATTTGAAGCAGAAGGTTTATGCTATATTTTTACTTGAAAAAAAGAAAAATAAAAATGAGATACATGTATACCTGCTCTGATCACTGCACATTAGTACTGTATATCCATTTTTGCCTCTAAAGATCCGAAAGAATGTTGCAGTTTTCTCTGTCAAGTCCTTTGCCGCTAAAACTAACAAACCAAATGGGCCAAATCTGCCTTTGACTGATGCATTTGCATTAGAACAGAAAAGTTCAGGATCTAGTATAGTATCCTTCAAGAACTCCGCATTTTCCAGTTCTGGTAAATCAAACACAATCTCTACATCTGCCTTTTAAGAAATAAGAGAAAATATGGTCATGCAAAAACTTCATTATGGCATGTACTCTGGAATATGGGGAATTATCTGTTCACCTGTGAAGCAGTGATGCCATTAACTTCAAGAACTGATCCACTCTCGAGTATCCTGTGCGAGATACTCACTTTGTTGCCACGAAGTTCGTTGATTTCTTCGACTGGCCACTGCATCAGTTGCTTTCCGCTGCTATCAAGCCATATTTTCCTAGGAATGGACTGCAAAAACACATTATTTTTATTGGAAATTCACAAGTAGGGTTGGATGAAGTGATTTATATAGAAAGATAGGGCCAAGCATCACCTTAAGGATTTGGAATGAAATGTTGAATTCTTAATTGTTTATGGGTTAACTTGTACTTAGTCCAAATTAATGTAGACACCTTTTGGGAAATGTGAAGGAGCTAAGTCAAGTATTCAACTGAAATTCAACTCACCTGCAACCCCGACCAACCTTTCTTAATGTCGTCTTCTGAGCTGTCAGACTCATTTACCCATGCCCACAATATTCTCCTCCTGTTGACACTGTCAAAGAATGTCTTTGAAGCATAAAATTTTCCATAGTCATACCTCAGGTCCACACTTGTACCTGTGAAGTTAGTGTCAGGAATATACTTGTCCATTTCGGGGACATAAGTTCCTACGATGTAATAGTCGTGGGAATTAAAGCTTGCCTTCATAACGTGCTTAATGTTTGGATTCAGGATTGAGTTATCCACTCCTTCCGAACTGTTAATAAGGACAGGATAAAAGTCAGGACACTCCCACATCCCAGTCTTATCTGTTGAATAAAGTGGGCTTTCAGACTTTGTCCAGGAAAAGAAATCCTTGCTCCGATATAGAATTGCCATTCCTTGGTTGTTGCTCCAACTCCCAACAATCACTCTCCATTTTCCATCAAGTCCCTGCCAAGCTGTTGTTGGATCCCTGAAATTATGGGCATCAACGCCTTGAGGTGGAGTCATAACAGGGTTCTGTGAGAATTTTATCCATTCAGTAAGTAATGGGTCAGAAAGATTCTTTGGCATTGCCAGATTCTGAACTTGATGATTATCAGCATCAATCCCAGTGTATAAAATGACAGGTTTATTCTGTGGAAGGATTGTAATTGAACCAGACCAACAACTGTTGATGTCAAAGGGTTCTGTCGGGCAAAGGGCATGACGGAGATGCATCCAATTGATGAGATCGCATGATACAGAATGTGCCCAGACCATTTTATCACCAAACACTGCACCTTTTGGATTATATTGGTAAAACAAATGATAAATTCCTTTGTATAACATTGGTCCTGCAACAGATAGATCGGTATCATATTTTTCACTGGCTACAAAACTAACATAACCAGGCCTAAGTATTAAACTTCAGTTTATACTAGATCATGAAACACCCATTAGTTGAATGGCGATGCTGGGACGTGGAATCTGAATTATAAACCAAGTGTACAGTTTGTAGTAGATGGAACACTACAATTTCAAGGAAAAATTGATATTTCACGATCACCATAATAGAAGAATCTTTCGTTCAATTTCAATCTTGTTCAAAGATAAAGCAGATTGATGTGGACTAGTGATGCATGATTAAGTTGAAAAAGAGAGGAAGTGATGTTTATGAATTGATGTACTCACCGTTAGGATCTACATCGCCAAAGAAAACGATCAGCCACCAGAACATGCAGGATCACAAAAACAGAAAGAGATCAAGAGGTTCTTTAAAGAGTGTTTTATGTATAGGAACAAAAACGACAATCCCAAACAAATATACCATTCAGCCAGTTCTGGGGAGACTGGAAGTGAAAGGAAGTCCTGTAAAGCTGGTCGGATGCTTCTACTTGAATTATTCTACTTGGCAGGAAACAGCAGAGTCCTACAAAGAAAATTGCAGGCACATCCATGTCTTTGAGTCTAAGGGACACCATGAGAAATCACACCACCTTATTTGTTTGGAGATTAATCAATCACTTGGTACCAATTATTGATAATTTGATATATATATATATATATCACACACAATTGTCTGTTCAGAATTCAGACATTTAGCCCACAACCGGAGCCGCCTTGAGGAGTTGGTATTAGTAAAATATAATCACCAATTCGTTTCTGCCAAGTAGACTTGGTGCGCCAATTTGTGATGTCAGCTGAAAAACTAAACAAGGTTGAAGGAATGGAGGAGCAACATCATTTATTTTCTAAAAGAGAGAGAGAGAGAGACAGCTACCATCATCAATTTGGATATTCTCAATTCTCAACGTTAGCTCCATACATTGAGTTTCGTATGTATTTGACTAACCAAGAACCATTAACCAGGGCAAACATCTCTCTAAAATTGATACTCTAACCTATCTCTAAAATTCCCCTTTTACCCTATTTTTTTTAACTTTCTTTTTTTGTTTCTTCTTCCCGCCCTTCTTTGCAGTCAGGTTCCTTTCCCGTTTGGGTAAAAGAGCCAAACAGTGTCTACCTCTCTTTTAACATTCTGTAAGCTTTCCATCTTCTCATTCGTGTTCTCACTCTTCAGATAATCTCTTTATCCCTGCCATAGATTCTCGGCAAGCTATAAAGGTACCCCTTCAAAGCATGTAATATACTTTTTGGCTTAATGCTAACACCACGCTAACTCAAGAAGTTCAGGACACTTCTAAATAATCAAAAGTACAATAGAATTGCTACATCATAGTGTATCCACTCCTGAAATGGAGATGTTCAGACAGTTATAAGACTAAAATTACCAACTGCAATCTTGTCTAGAGACGATTTTATAGCTTCCATGTGTTATTGAAGCAGTTTATATCACCATACTTGTCTTTGAATAGGTTGATGTGTAACCTGAATTGTTGTAAGAGTTCTCTGTGAAAGTTCTCCTTGCTTTTCTATGTATCTTGGAATAATTTTCTGTTTCTTTCATCCCAAACAATAGCCACAATAAAGCTTAAGATCACATAAAAGCCTCACCTCTCGGTTTTGTTGGTAAGCTAAACTATATAGTACACCAATTGACAATCTCATTCCAGCTATTAGGAGCATTGTGGACATGACGTAAGTAGGCATGTTCAGGCTTTTTTTTGGTGAAATCACAAAGAAAGAACATATGTTGCATGTTCTCTTTGGCTTTTTTGTTTAATGTACACCAATTAGGAATATGCAGATATTTAGTTATTTGGTCAGTTGTTTGCAGCTTGTTCTTCATAGTCATTTGCAACATTGTTGATACTCGAGGATTGTGGTGTTTAAACCATACTATATTGGACCATGGGATATAGTCTAATCTGCCTGTCAAGAATCTTCTGCTAGTTCTGTTTATGAACTTTCCTGTGTTAAAGTGCTTCCAAATAAGTTTGTCATCCTCCTCATATAGCTGTGTGAATATTTTTTTCCTATTTGATGTTATATGGAATCAAAAAGCTATCAAAAACTTGTTTATTGGTGAGTGCATCAACCACTGAATTTACATCATGTATCACTGATTTTAGAATAGGTGTACAACTTGATTCTGCAATGATCTAACTGTTGGATCCCACTTTTAGAATTTTTATATTTTATTTTATTCTAATTATTTTATTAGATTATCAAGCATGGAAAATAAATTAGAAAGTATGAAGTTGAAATTTTTGGAGTTAATATGGT
>JANZXR010000001.1:21563766-21577247 GCA_027575705.1 Erythroxylum echinodendron | reverse complement strand
TATCAAAGGCCTTAAAGAAATCTATTTTCATCTTGCAACTCTTAATTTTCTTGTTGATTTTATAGTCTTCGATCAGATCCTATATAAGCATAATATTGTCACCGATGTTTCTCCCTGGAATGAATGGTTCTTATGAGATGTTGATAACATCCTTAAGAACATGCTTTAATCTACCAGCTATCAACTTTTCAATTACTATTATATTACAACAAGAAATTGGTCTAAAATTCGACGTAGACATAGGCTGCTTAACTTTTTTCACCTCCTTTAGCATTTGTGTTGAAGAGAAAAATCCTAAGGCAACCTCTATAAACAATTTCCTCATGATTTCCTATGTTTGTTGGAAGAAACCTGCAGAAAAACCATCGAGACCTGGTGCTTTGGAAGAACTAATATCATTTGTTTCACCTCCGATGCAGTTAATTGTATCTCAGCTTGTTGCCGTACGCAAAAGGTTACAAAAAGTAAATAGTCTAGCTCGTGTCTCCCTTTAAAAAGTGATAGAAAGGTGCATGCTATGATTATGTCTTAAATCATATTTCATGTAGAAAAATGTATATAAAATGAAAAAAAACATAATTTGAGGCATCTTTTATCATTTTTTGCTATTAACAGAACCTAAGGTTTGCTAATAAGAGGTATAAAAACCCACGAGAGATCAATTTTGAGATAGTTTTCAATAAAGAGAAGGATGGAAGATCATCTTAATAGATCAAAGTTGATTGGAATAAAAAGATTTCACATATAATTCCTTCTAATTTGATGTCTTCTATTTTATTACTCACATTTTTTTAGTAAAAACTTGATTTATGGCTAATTTATTTATACGTTTAGATAGGTAAACCCTAGTATTATCTTTGTTAATGATTGATTCAATATTATTTATAAAGTTGGATTTATTTATGTGAAACATCTTTGAATATTTGTAATGTAGATTTAATTATTCCAATTATTAGATTTGATATTAATTAATATGTGGATAATTCAAGAGAACCTATATAAGAGTAGACTATGACCTAGAATTAAAGAGTTGCATAAAGTATTAAAGATAAGCTTACATAAATCATCTAGAGTTATTGGGAGTTTTAATTGAATAGAGCTATTGGTTAACCAAAATAAAAATAGGTAGTTGTAGAGAGAGAGAGATATATAGAGAGAGAGAGTAATTTCATAATCTAGGAATTTCTACCAATATAATAACAAAAACCTTCTAAGTTTATTGAATCACAACTATAAAGATGATGAAAGTGGTAATCCTTATCTAAACATTATTATCAATGAATTCTCTATTTGGCTATCTTCTTTGATTTGTCCTTATTTGTTTACCTCTTTGTTTATATTTTATTTCAGTTTATCGTTTAACTCCATCAATCAATCATCCTATTTTAATTATTTGATTAGTTACTATGAGTATAATTTAAAGTATTTAGCCACCTTATGGGATTGGCACACTGTTTATTACTTTATTAATTTATTACTTATCAATTATAGGTGCAATTTTCTTTAGGTTGTGAGTAAATATTTTTTGAAAAGGGAAAACTTTAGTATTAGAAAATACACAAGCATTTAGTGTTGTTTCTTGAGAAGTAGTTGGTATTTAGGAAACTTAAAAGATATGAGTCTAGTCTTCTTCTGTCTTTGTTTTATTAATATTATTTATTTATTTATAATTTTAAGTGTGAACTTGGTATATGACAAAGAGCAGACACTTTGTTTTTTTAGGAACCAAAAGCTCGAAAGAACACTTTATTGTAAAAGAAGAGAATGGACTAAGCAAGAGTTCTAAGACATAAAACATGATACAATGGAAGAGGAGCATATAACTATACTAAAATATGTGAAACTATCTCTAATAGGGACATAATCCAATATTACTAGATCAAAAATCAAAATGATCTACTACAAGATCAAGCTTAATATGATTTCAATGTTTTAATAGTGTGTTTATCTTGATGAATTACTAGATGAAGATCTTAACATACATATCATCATCTTCTTGAAGATTTGTGAAACCTTTAAGATTAAGAAAGCTATCGAAGACATAATAAGACTAAGGTTTTTTCCTTTTTTTGTAGTAATCAAACTAATTAATGGTTAAAGTATTACCTACAACCTCAATCACAAAATGGGAAAATCTAGCAAAGAATTTCTTAGCCAAATATTTTCTACTGACAAGAACTTGTAAGCTGAGGAACAACATCTCTTCCTACCCATAGATTAATAACAAAACATTATGTGAAATGTGGGAGAGATACAAAGATCTACTAAGGAAGTGTCCATATCATAGCCTAACAACGTGGATGCACGTTCAAAAATTATACAATGTTCTGATCTATCCTATCAAAATAGATTATTGACAGAGTAACTGGTGGAAAACTTAATGATAAGAGTCTAACCTTATTGAAGAAATGATGACAAACAATTATCAATAACAATTAGGAAGGGTGAGAACTAATAAATTAGTAGGTATGAATAATATGGATGTAATGATTGCATTTGCAACTCGAATAGAGGTCTTAATAAAAAAAATCTCGATAACCTGAGTTCACTTGTGAAAACAGATCAAGTGATGAGTTGTGAGCTATATGGAGGAGGAAATCAAAATAGTGATTTTTAAAGTGGAAACCCTATGGATTATTAGTAGAACATGTTGAGTATATGGGAAGTTTCTAGAGAAAGAATAAGTCTTATAGTTAGACATGCAATTTATGGTAGATTAATCACCATTACTTCTCATAGATCAATCAAATAGCCCAAAGGCAAGTTCTACCTAGATTTTATCAATATCAATAGTAGTAGAATAAATTGATCTTATAGGAGTTGATGAGAAATTTTATAAGTACATCTAAAGCTCAATTCCAAAATCAAGAGACTTTAATTTGAAGCTTGGAAACTTGGATTGGTTAACTATAGCTAAAAGACCTTAAGGGACAATACCTAGTGACATAGTTCTAAATCCCAAAAATATATGAAGGCAATCATTATAAGGAATGGGAAGAATTGACCAATGACATGAAAGGAAAATTTTCCATACAAGATAAGGATAAGGAAGAGCCAAAGGAGGAAGTTAATAAGGAGAAAGTGTCAAAGTTGAAACCAGATGAAAGCGAAACCAACACTATCCACAATATTGTACTATTGAAGCTAAAAAATCTAAGTAATTATACTATTTCATATAATATTTATGGTATTTTTATAAATAATTAATTAAAGTACTTATAGTTTAGTATTATTCACATTTCTTACACCATGCTTAAGAAACTGAGGCTTGGAGAACATAAACCTACTAGGATGAGGATGCAATTAGAAGATAAATCAATTATACATCTTTGAAGTATTATAGGGAATATTTTGATAAATTTGATATGTTTACTTTCTCAACTAATTTTTATTTCATTTATATGAAAGAGGATAAAAAAGAATTTCTAATCTTAAATGAGCCCTTCCTTTCAACAACTTGTATAATTATAAATGTTAGGGAAGTTAAATTAATACTTAAGATTGGAGAAGATGAGGTTCTCTTCTCAATCTCTAATGGAAATAACCAGTTTGTGGTTAATCATGACTTATGTCATTCTAATTGTTCTAATATTTCGTGTAAAGTCAAAGTTCTAAAGAAGAGAAAGAAAAGGGTTAAAGTAAGAAAGAAAGTAAAAATGAAAGAAGAAAAACCTCTTATTAGCACTCTTAATAATCAAGAAGAAGGTGGCAACAAGCACATTACCCAACAATTAACTAAGTTTAGGAAGAAAGTCCAATAAAAGACTTTTGAAGAAGTGTTTTTTTTAGAGAAAACCAACAAATTTTTTAAAACATTAATTTTTTGAGTCACTTTTGTTGATAAACATTTATAATGGAATGTTAGTTTTGCGATGATTGTTTCAATAATTTTATATGTTTATATTTTTGCATGATTGTTTTGTGTTTTTATAGTTAGGAAGCAAGGGAAGAATAATATAAGCTTAAGGAGGAGAATATTAGAGAGCATTGGGGTTAGAAAATTCTACATAGAAAAAGAAAACGTTTAAATCAGGTATGTGTTAAACTTTAATGATGAACATAACCTAGAATATGCCTATGTCCTAGACTGTGTCTATTTGTTAATGGGAAACGTTTTAGAAATATTAATGGCCTTAGACATACCTGTATTAATTTATGAACCTAAACATTTTTAGAAAAAAAGATCTATAGATTGTTTCGTGAACTGTATCCTAAGCCATATTGACACATGAACTTTACAAAAAGATCTACAATTTGTGACATAACTGTGTTTCAAGTTACATTTTAAAGTAACCCATGTTCGATGAAGTTTAAAATTTTCACCTAATTCTTTCTCTCTCACTTCATTTTCTCTCAAATTTGGAAACAACCCACTAATCGACATCACTTCCTGAGCAAAACCTAACTATTTTTTGGTATCCCACTTCATTTCCACCTAGATTTATTAACTTCTCCTTTAAAAATTATTCCTTTTCACAAGTTATTTTGGGGATTGAAATTTTTAAAGCTTTTAAAGTGATTTAACACCAAACGATTCTCAAAACATTAAGATAATGAAGTCTAAGTTATCTTTAAACAAAAGGGAGGTTCGAGTGATAAGAGGAGAGTCATGTTTGTAATAACTTTGAGTTACCATTAATGAAAATCCATTTCTTGTATTTCCTAACCTAGTATAAACCAAAATTTATGAAATTATTAAGTTTAGACTTTTCGAATCAAATAGGACTATGAATTAACCGATGCTGGAGTCAATAATATTAGTAGAAGAAGTTTAGGCGTATATAGATAATCAGGCTTAGGATATGCTTTTCAAGGAGTAAAAACATGCTATAAGGAACTAATATTATAAAATTTTAACTAATTTTTAGTTAACTAGGCATAACAAGATGTAATAAGGAGGATGCAACTTAGTATACACTTAGGGGATAAAGAAGAGAGATATCATCCAATGATTTGGAGTTCACTATAAATTCTTTATACTAGGACAATTGAAGATAGAAGCTTATAAGAACTCCGAAATTGAACTTCTTATTAAGCTAATTGCTTGTATCCCTAGTATATTTTGGAGGTCTATATTGGAGAAATAATGTATTATGATCTTATAAGGATTAATAGTATATAAATTGTATCTTTAACAATTTGGTATTAACATAAGGTAATTGCCCCTGCTATCTCAGGTAGAATGGAGAGTCCTAATATAGTCACCCTTAAAGATCTATTTTATTTTTTTTTCATAGTGAGGCATAGAATGTACAACTTTACTTATAGTTTTACAATATATTTGTAGTAGATAAGTAATAGGAAGAAGGGATGACAAAATTAGTAAATAGTTTAGGTTATTCTTCATACTTTGACGTTAGACATTAGGTTGTGCTATGGTTACTATTGGATTTGATATAATGAGATATATAAGGTTAGTTAGGAAATTCAATAGAGCATATATGTTGGATACGAAAGACAAAGACCATATGGGGGATGATGCCCCTATGGAGGAGCTAGGAGAGATGCTTGAGAGAGTGGAGCCACTAACCACAATAGGCACATCATAGGAGAGGGGACCTCAAGCAAATATAATTATTGACGATATTGAGGATACCAAAACATCACCTCAATAACTTATATAGGAATGAATCAGTAAGACATTGTATTAATTAGAAGGTAACAAGTATCATTGTGCAATATGCAATGAGAGCATTCCCTATAATTAAATTAAATAAAAGATAGCATGGCTACATACATCATATTGAATTCATCACGCCATCTATACTCTCTCCACCACCTCCACCTCAAGATGATGTTATGATAACTTAGCTAATAGTTGATCTTCCTCTACCACTATTTTATCATATAAATTTTCTTTTGTTTTCTTTATCCTTTGTACTTTATAAACTAGATTTTGTATTTATGTGATGTTATTTACCTTTTATATTTAATTGCATTTTTTAACACTCCTTGAATCTTATAGTTTGTATTTATGTTATTATTTGTGTAAGACACCAATGAATTTCATATATCTATCATCAATAATATTGAATAATAAGCAACAACAGGCTCAGAGAAGTTTTCTTTCTTCTTTGTTTTTCTTCTTCTTTTCCATTTTTATTTTACCTTTGGATTTTGCATTGTGCTTATCATTGGTCCATTAAGTGTGAAAAAGGATTACTTTGATTCTATTTGAGCCTATTTATTAAAGAAATTAATCTAATTATAATTAACTTAATAGGTAAAAATTTTAAGAAATTAAATAATTCAAAAAAGGTTATTAGTAGGAACTGTTAAAAGTTGAATTGCATTATAAATCAATTAGGTTAAATCGATAGATATAAGCATTGATGATTTGTTTAATTTTAATTTAATTTAATAATCTTAAGATTGATGCTTAATTTGAATAATAAAACCTTATATATGATTTTAACATAAATTGAGTTAATGTTAAGCTTATCAAGTAATTTAGTATTCCATTATTTATGTTAAAAAATTGTACTAAAGTGATATAAATTTAACCTAAGTAAAAAGGTAGAAAGTAAAAGCGGTGTTAGTAGCCATTTGAAATGGTGACCTAATTGAACAATAAGTGTAGTCATTTCCTTTGTGTCAAAAAATTAGGACAACTTTTCAAACAAACCTTTAGTTTTCCACAAAGAAATGAAATTAAGATGCTTTGATTTGTTTTTTATAGTGGTTATTAAATGCTTGAGAGTGAAAGCTTGTTACTCATTTATATTCATTTTATACATAAGTTAAATTCTTTGAATTGAACTAATTTTTGAAGGATTGTTAATTTAGTTTAAATTTAATTTCAATTGAAAAACTATTTAGAGATATAAATACTTGAAGAGTAATATAGTTAGGAAGATAATGAGGATTTTTTATTACTTTAATTGACTTGTTAAACTTCTTTAGAATTGTAGCTTACTTAAGTTAAGAGTAATTGAAATTGATTTATTTAAAGATAAGAAAAATTTTAAGTGTGTGAATTTAACTAATCTATTTATTTAAAATTTTCTCTCATCATGTTCTCCTTTGTCTCTCCTCTCTACATCTCAACTCCACCTAAATTTTCCTCTAATCAATTTACTATTCACCGTACTCTATGTATGTAACCTTGGTTGATTCCTCCTTGTTCTTTCTTCTTTCCCCTATTACACCTTTATGTTTATTTTCAACTCTTCTTCCTTGTTCTCTTATGTTTTACATTAATACTTGTATCATTTAAATAGCCCCTTCTTCTTGATAGTTAACCTTAATGGTGACAGATTGTTGCTAAGTTACCAACCTACTAAGAACTTCTAGAAAGAGGGAACTTTCTAGCCTTTAACTGTTTCCTCTTTTGGAATGATTTTTTAATTTATCTGTTAACTTATTAGGTTGCTGCCTTTTTAGGAATATGTCTAACTAGCTATATATTCCTAACCAAGGTATTACTTTAGATTATCAAAAATTTTCTCCACTCAATCCCATCATCCTCACTTTATCTTCCCTTATTTACAACCTCACTAACTCTCTCACTCACACTCCTATAACTTCCCCAAACTTTTCTCTTTAAAACCCCATTTTTAGTTCTTCTATGCTAATGGAACCCCTCTTCATAAATTCAACGCTCTTTCTTCTCCAGCCCCTCCCTTAACGCTTCAATCATCCTCTAGTAGTTTTGACTTTAAGGCTTCAAGGCCTTATCATTTTTTAGGGCTCTCTGATTGATAGACAATAATATCTCCCACTATACATAAAATAGATAATATCATTGTAGCCTCACCAGTAGAAATTTGAAGAAATAGAGCTACCAAAGAGGCCTCCTCAATAGTAAGTTTCTTCCTAGACAAAAGACTCACTTTCCAATTGATGAACGCTTAGACTCAGCAACATTAAAAAATAATAGGACTCCCAAACGTGCTAATCGGTAAAGAAAACGTATTTACTTTCAGGTTCGATTTAGAGTTAAACTCTTTAAGAGCCCTTGAGGCTAGTCTATGACTTATTAATAAAAAAGCTTATATTCTTATAGTATTGGAAACTAAACATTCAAATGGAAAAGCTCATGCAAAAGAAAATCCTGATTTCCATCAACATACACAATATCCCATTTAAATTTTGGTTAACCAAGGCCTAATTCATTTGGCTAGTTATATAGGTAAAGCAATATGTATGGATGATGACACAACTGCAATGAAAAGAATAAAGTATGTGTGATAAATGAATTGCACCAAGAGCTACCTGATCTGATAACCCTATAAGGTTATAGGAGAATGAAACTATAATAGAAGATCTTGTGATAGTTTCTTACTAGAAGATGCTAAACCTTAGCCATCAAAGTAAAAAATAAAGGTCAACATACCAAATTTTTCCATGTAGGGACTAGTTTGAATTATTCAGACTATAGTTACCTAAAGAGATAGATGAATTAGACACTAAAATTAAGATCAGAAATAGGTAACACTAGTGATCACAAAGAATTTTGTCATTTCTAACAATCAGTTAGATAAAAAAAAAGAGATAGTTATTAAGCTTGATCACAAAAACTTTAAGTAAAGAACAAAGCTTAGGCATTGTTGATATTGAAAACATAATCAAGGGTAATGTTAATGTAGTCAACCAAGGAAACATGTAAGATCTCTCTAGTAGCCTTCTAAATAGTTTTAAAATGTCATTATAAAAGGGGAAACAAGATCTTGGAGAAATTACTACTCATGACAAAGAATTCACTACTGCTTCTAGGAGGAAATTGAATAGGAAAATAGTGCCAAAAGATTCAAAGCTCAAACCCCTTCCTAGTATCAATACTAGCTTAGAATATAAAAAGGCTCGACAGTCTTATAAAATAGTAAGTAGTATGTGACTACTTCCAATCAATAAAACCTATGCTCATAAGTCTTTTAAAAACTAAACTAGAGGTTGATCAACACAAGAAGTTAGGCTTTATTAAGAAAAACTAGTCAGTTATTACCAACCATCATTGCCACTTCAAATGTAGAATAATTATTTCTATTGATCTAGACATGATTTAGATAGTTTAAGTAAAGATTTCTAATTAATTTATTCACCTTGAAATGAGATTGCTAAAGGAAAAACTTCTTATCTATACAACATTTTCTATGTGACCAACATGGCTTTTCAAAGAATACCATTTTGGGAAAACTTAAGAGCCATTCATGCAAACACAAATTTCCTTTAGATGATTTTAGGTGACTTAACATTACCTCGTTTTCTTCTAAAGCCGATGGTAGAACTAGTTTAAAGAACTATAATGATGATTCTAGAACTTGTTCTAGCCAACTCGAGGTGATATATTTGAGATGTGAAGGGAACTTATATACATGGAGTAATAAGCAAAGTAAAAGATGGTTTATTAGGAAAAAGTTGGACATGGAACTTGTTAATATTTAATGGAAATCTTATAATTCTTCTATACTAATTTCAAAGATCAATCTATCTTTCTCTTCCTAGGTATACGTAACAATGCTTTCTTCCCTTTAGTATGTATACCCAATTAATATGCTCAAATGTTATCAATATGAAAGTAAGAATATAACTTCTTTACATACTACTAGTGGTTAACTCCTTTTCTTCGTCACTTAGATACCAACCTTCTTACTTGGCTTATGTAAGGGCTCTTGGAGGTTTTTATTTTAAAATAAATTGTTATAGATACTATTGTTGATTCTCATATGATATTAGTGAAGGTGATACCAAGTTGATATAGATACCAGTGTTGATTCTCATATGATATTAGTGAAGGTGATACCAAGTATCATTCAGTTGATTCCACTTGATATTGACTTACAAAGTAAAGAAATCAATATATTCTAAGTAATTGTATAAACACATGATCCTTATAGAGTAGTGTTTATACCTTTTATCTTTTTAGGTTAACTTAATAAGCATTATTTCAAAGAGCAATTTTTATGAATATATCCATAATCACTACAAAAATGATGTCTCACATAAGATGATTTGGAAGTATATGAATTATATAAGTATGATCTATAAGAACGTGATGGATATGCATTTCCAAGTCTTAATTGGATGATGTAGGTGATATGATGCTTTCTTTTAGATGTGTGAGATATTAAAGCTCTCCTTGTGTGATAAAAAGACCTTACATATGAATTGGAAAATGCCCATGCTTCTTTGATAGAAATATGGTCTATGTTAAATGGGAGCATATGTCATGCTTTATTAGTCCTATAATGATTATAAGATTACTCCATACCAATTTGATGAAAAAGAAGCCAATATGAATGAGAAAGCTTTTTCATGTTCTTCTAAAATGACCTTGCACAAAAATTATGCCTATGTTTTTCTTAAGTATTATACCTTTTGGAATGCGACCTATATGTAAATGTATAAAATTTTCCTTAGCCTGGGGCATAGAGGAAGATTGATGAGCATGTAAATTTTTTATGCACATTTAGGAGATGTAACATGACTATATGATGCTTTAGGCATAAGCTCATCATATAAATACTTTCTCTCACAAAAATTGTCATACTGTTAGATGACGCACATCCATAAATTAAACTAATTCCATGCCTATCATTATAGATTTTTTGGGATATAAGTATGCTATTCATTTTTTTTTGTTACTAGAAATGAACTTAGACATTGATTCTTTTAAGACATTGATCTCCTTATTTATTGCCTCCGTATGTAAAAAATTATCTATTTTATTATACGCAATAACCACACTCTTGGATTCTCATGGCATTTATAATATATTTAATTTCTTATTCTTAATCATACATGTATCTAAGAGTTTTTGAACCTCTTTATTCTTAAAACATACTTTCTTCTTCTCATGCTTATGTCCTTAAAAATTCAACTCACTCATCATATAAAATATCAATATCATTAGCATCAATTATCCCTTCTTCAACAAGGAGTCCACCACCCTTTACAAATCAGTCCTCGATCTCATATCAATAATATTGGTAGAATCTGTAAAAACTTGTTTGATTGCCTAGCTTTCGGTTTCTTACCAATAGCTTTAGTGGGTTGATGAGATTTTTACTCCTAGCATAATTAAGAATGTGATTGAAGGATGCACTCATTCGTGGAAACAAGTCAGCCTTAAACTTACAGCCTCTTTTATCCTCAATCTGCCCCTTTCTATAGGCTTTCACTTACTGAACTATTTTGACATACTCCCTCTTTCTCCTTTTCCCCCTACTCCTTGAGATCATTGTTCAACGTTCACTGAGGAGTATTTTACTTCCTTTAGAGCAATAAATTATCTTGCTCATTATTGCACCTCTTCTAAATTATACACCTTCTTTATTATGAGTGATCTATACAAAGGATGATGTCAACACAAACATTTCTCAAAATCAATAGCTACTATAGCAAAATTTAGATTCGACAATTATGTAGCCTTCATACTGAACCCTTAAATGTAACACCTAAGACTCTCCCTACATCAAAAGTCCCTAGTTCTCTTTTTGTTGCTAGAAAAGTGAGCCTTAAAACTTGGGATTGTCCCTCAAGATGGTGTAATATTAGTTCTACATTGCTCGAATCATAGTCAAAGAAAAGGTCTTGCACTGAAAGAAGGTGATAGAAGACTCTCGAATAATCAGATGATAAGTTCGGACAGATGATAAGTTTCGGATGGTGTTTGGGCTTAGCAACTTCACAGTCCATTTCACAGTCCCTTTTATTTTATTTTATGTCCTGTCTTGTTTTGTCTTGTTCTTGTTTTGTTCTTTTGTTACAATTGTAGTGTACAGCATAGATGGACAATTGTAGTGTACAACACAGATGGTAGTTATTATTCTCCTTGATTCTAGGACATACAGCTAATAGAAGAGTAGCTAGAGTAGTATATATACTGTCCTGTACATACAATACAAAATGAATGAAAATCATTCCCGAAATACTATTACTCTCCTTACCCTTTTTTTCCTTCATGGTATCAGAGCCTTCTCTCTGATTCCTCTAACCCTAACCTACAATGTCTAACACTACAGACAACAGTGGCTCTAGTGCCACCAACCTACCTACAAATGACTATGAGCCTTACTCAGTTACCAACACTGAAAACCCTGGTGCTGTGCTTGTCACCACACCATTTAATGGCAACAACTACATTACCTGGAGCAAATCCATGACTATCACCTTATGTGCAAAAGATAAGCTGTCCTTCATTGATGGAACTTGCACCATGCCTACAGAAGACGCAACCTTGTTAGCAAAATGGAAGAGAGCAGACAGTATGGTAAAATCATGGATTCTCAATGCTATGGTTAAAGAACTAGGTGATGCATTTTTATCTTTTACTACTGCTAGGGAACTTTGGGTAGAATTACAAGAGAGGTTTGGTGAAGCTAATGGGCCATTGCTATACCAAATAGAGAGGGAAATCAGTTCACTTAAACAAAGTACCCTAACAGTGTCTGCTTATTATACTAAGCTAAAGAAATTGTGGGATGATCTATCTAGCCTAAGCCCTATTCCTATGTGTACTTGTGATGCTTCAAGAGCTATTACTGCCAAAGAAAATGCCCATAGGCTTGTACAATTTTTAATGGGATTGAATGATGAGTTTGAACATGTGGTTAATCAAATCATGCTAATGGAGCCTCTGCCTACGGTGAACAAAGCATTCTCTATGCTGCAAACAGTAGAACGACAAAAGGTAGTAAATGCTACCATTGACAACACTCCCAACGTGGCTATGTTAGCTAAACAGTCCAGTAATTCAAAGAAGGGTGCAAGGAGCAACAACTCTAACAAAGGGCCCTATCTCAAGAAAAAGGATAAGTACTGTGAAAAATGCAAGAAAAATGGACATACCCTAGATACCTGCTTCAAGATCCATGGAATTCCTGACTGGTACAAGGAGCTTGCTGCACAAAGAGAAAAAGGGAAAGCAAACATGGCTCAAGCAGCAGATAGTTCTACAGAGTTAACACAAGAACTGAATGAAGAAAGATCATGGAATGCACAGATACCTCCTAATTTTGCTAACTTCATACAACAAGAGATAGGTAAAGCTATCAAAGGCAAAGCTGCGGGGGAGGTAAATTATTCAAGGTATCAAAACTATGCAGGTACTGTTAGACACTCTGTGGACACTGCATTCAATCATACAAATTCTTGGCTTATTGATTCTAGAGCTTCTACACACATGACAGCAGAACTTAGACAATGTGCTAAATATGTGATTAATGATGCATACGACCCTCTAACCCTACCTGATGGAACTAAGCAAGAAGTTACTCATATTGGTCAGTCATGTATAGGAGACAAAATTTTCCTCAAGGAAATTCTTCATGTGCCTAATTTCTTCAAGAATTTATTGTCTGTCAATAAGCTTACTACTCAAAATGAGGTTGCTGCAAATTTCATTTCTAACAAGTTATTTTTGCAGGACCTTCGGACTAATGATGTTATAGCTATTGTCAAGGAAGTGAATGGGTTGTATGAGCTAAGTCCAGAAACTCTCCTAACCTCAGACAGTCCTAAAGGTCCCTCCTTAGAGTTTT
>JANZXR010000001.1:21541287-21563666 GCA_027575705.1 Erythroxylum echinodendron | reverse complement strand
TTTTTTATGCAACAAATGAAAGCCCTCACCTGGTAGCCTATTCTGATTCGGATTGGGGGAGCTGCGTCTTCTCCAGGCGCTCCTTAACTGGCTTCTGCGTGTTCCTTGGGCGATCTCCAATTTCCTGGAAAACCAAGAAGCAAACAACCGTGAGTTGCTCCTCAGCTGAATCGGAGTACAGAAGCCTAGCTTCTACTACTTGTGAGATAAAATGGATTTCGCAATTACTTCAAGCTTTTCAGATCAAGATTCAAACACCCATGCTTTTGTATTGCGACAACCAAGCCGCCATCTACATCTCCAGAAACCCCATCTTTCATGAGAGAACAAAGCACCTTGAGATTGATCTGCATCTGGTTCGCGACTGTGTAAGTCTAGGGTTTATTGAGTTGAGGCATGTGAACACTAAGGGACAACTCGCAGATCTGTTTACTAAAGCCCTCTGTGCACGAGTCTTCTTGGGTCTCATTAACAAGTTTGGAGTTTTTGATCTTTGACCACACCTCCGACTTGAAAGGGGGGTGAAAAAAGGTGATAGAAGACTCTCGAATAATCAGATGATGAGTTCGGATAGATGATAAGTTTCGGATGGTGTTTGAGCTTAGCAACTTCACAGTCCATTTCACAGTTCCTTTTATTTTATTTTATGTCCTGTCTTGTTTTGTCTTGTTCTTGTTTTGTTCTTTTGTTACAATTGTAGTGTACAGCACACATGGACAATTGTAGTGTACAGCACAAATGGTAGTTATTATTCTCCTTGATTCTAGGACATACAGCCAATAGAAGAGTAGCTAGAGTAGTATATATACTTTCCTGTACATACATCACAAAATGAATGAAAATCATTCCCGAAATACTATTACTCTCCTTACCCTTTTTTTCCTTCATGCACTTTAAAGCATCTAAAGCCACTTGCAGATCCTTCATCTCCTCATATCTGACAACGTAATATACGAGGCATATCGTACCATTGTATGCTTTCAAATTGATTGAACTTTGGTAATGTATAGGCCCTCCTAACTGGGAGATTTATCTCTCGTCTATGATTTTTCGGACTCAACGACATTGTTAACACTTATACCCAATCCTGAACCCACCAGCAGACCTTGAAGCCCCAAAAAAGGATCGCAAGCGTGGCCTATAAATTTGTGAGAATGAGGAGGAAGGAGAAAGCATCATTGGACAAAGTTACAATAGCCTCAGAGAGAGCTCTTGCACAGCTTATGAGCAGTCAACGCAATGAGTAATCTATATTACCAACAGAGGTGATTCCGGGGAGCAAGGATTGCACAAGAAATCCTCACAAATATGTGGAAATGAACAAACATGTGCACAGTTCTTGATTGTGGCTTTTGGGTTTGGCTTGCTTTGAATCATTTTGCATGAACGAAACCTGAAACGAAAACAAGAACGAAAAGGAAGAGGGTTGCAATTATTTGAATGTTGCTGAGCTGCCGCTAGCACCATTATTAGGGTTCTGTAACCAAAACATTTTATATGAAGATTTTCTAACAGCCAGATGACGTTTCGTTCTCAGATGGATAACAATCAGATGATGTTTACTCAGAAGCTTCTTGTTACAGCTTATTTATTTTGCTGTTATCAAATACTATGCATGTGCAAGTGCGGAACTTGTTCTTTTTGCTTCCGTCTTCTTGACATAAAACATACACAATACTACTCCGAATAAAATGTTAATGGAAGAGGGCAAAACACTGCAATATGCCCTCACGCAGGATCGAACTACGGACCTTCAGTTTACAAGACTGACGCTCTACCACTGAGCTATAAGGGCACCGCAGATACACCGTACAATAGGTTTCAATGTAAATATCAATTACACCAAAACATCACCTAACTCGCACACGTTACTGATATCCAACTTGAGCATTGGTAGGGCTTGGGCTTATTGTACTGTTGCTATAAGAATCTATATACATGGCTTACCACTCATTCTCATGGCAATCAATCATGTCAAAGGCTTAATTAACTAGAATTCATGTGTACAACAATGACTTGTATATAGTTTTTTTTCTTTTCTCAAATCCAGCATGCTCATGCCTATACATACATCTATCATTGGTTGGAAAGGTGAAAACATATTTGTAAAAGATCCTACAAAAAGAAAAAAAAAATCTGTATCTGCAAAATTTCCAGGCTTCCGAATGGTTTATTCAGCTTCCAGGCTTTAGGGTGTTATCCAAGGGGGAAAAAATCTGTGCATAACTTGGAGCTCAAACTGCAAGATGAAACTCTTTTATCATCCTTGAGCACCGGGACCAAAACTCCCCGAGTGTTCTCATCTTTCCGGATGCTCTTCTGCGTCAGTCTGATTTTTGCTTACAAGGGCATTTTCATCAAAGCTAGTCATAAGTCATCCTCTCTTCTTCTCAAGTTGCAATGGACCACCCAAAATCCACCTTATCAACTTAGATCAATGGCTTGAGGATCATAATCCCAATTGCCAACTTGGTTTCTTTGACTTCAATGGTGGTGCCAGTGCATCCAACAGAAACCTGACAAGATTTTGTCTCTCAACATCCTTCTCCTTCTTGGAGTCAAGAGGACGAACCTGGCATAACAATGTGTAAGATCATATTTTAATAAACGTCCAATCAAACTTGGAACTTAATTAGGTTATAGTCGATAAATGTTCTCTTATGTGAAGGGTAGCTGCGCATCTCAACCACATTGCTGAATGTGGATGAAAGAATATCAAGGCTTTGGATTAACAAGCAGTGACCGATTCTTGGTAAGTTTGTGTTTGCTAGCTATACTCCTTGCAAAACAGTTCTGGAAGCACAATTAAGGGTAAACAAACAGTAGGCCTTTTTTTCTAATCCACTTGAGATATCACACTTAACAAAATTATTTAATCCAATGAGTTGTATATCATAATATTAAAAGAAATTTAATAAATAAAACCGAAAGAAAGTAATTAGTTTAAAGAACAATGACCAAATGAAGGGTGCGTAACCGAGAGACAATGGCAGAATAATCTTAGATCAGAAGAAAAAGCGTACCGGTCATCAATATGCCGATTGAATGAGTTTTATGGCAGAATAATCTTAGATCAGAAGAAAAAGCGTACCGGTCATCAATATGCCGATTGAATGAGTTTTAAATTGTAAACTCAAATTGAAGCCATTTAATGGTGGATTCCGTCAATACATGTTAAAGCATGTTAAACTAAAAAACTAACCGTAATTTGCAAGTTGGTGAATTTTCTATTCTAAAGCTTTCTTTGATATTTCAAAACTTAGCTACGAACATGATCACTATTTACCTGGACAAAACCCGTTTGCAGCACACCTGCATCCGTTATTATAACAAGATATCTTACACCATGCTCTTCTGCATATTTATACTCCTCTGCGAAGCTTGGTTCGGGTATAGGGACAAACTCAGCCTGGTAGTAGTATACAACAAGTAAGCAGAAAGCAGCCAAAGCTTAAACAAACAAACCACAAAATTCACCTCCAACCTTGATATTAGCCTTCCATAGTTCAGCAACAAGACCCATGCGCTCAAGCAATAATCCTCCTCCTACTCCCTTAGAACAAACAAGAACATCGGTAGTTGCTTCATTTCTGTATGAAAAAAAACAAAGATAACATGTGCTTTTAAGACTGCAGCAGCTAAGAATGTAAGACGAAATTGATGAAAAATGATGAGGTCAAAACGAACTGGTACCCAGTAAACTTCAAATCTACAGGAGAATGAAGATTTATTAGCCCTTTCTTTTGTCGACCAATTAGCTCTTTCATTTTTCGGTTAACAATTGTCTCTAGCGCAATGCTTGTGCCAACAGCACCTGGAGGATTTATTCTCTGGACAAGGATCAAGAACGGTTAATGATAAGACAAATTTGACAAATCACACTTATCAACACTATGTATCCAATAAATGCATAACCACAACAATAACTTGAATAAACATGCAAGCAAAAGAGCTGCAATCTACGTTCTCTTATGACAAAAGTTTATTCGATATGTTAGCATGAGTAAACAGTTAAAGACTTGAAACTCCCTTGGGCAACATCTGCATTGCATTAGCATTTCCTCAGATAGCTTAACATCATCAAAGTGTACATACACATGATAATGCATTTAGACCAAAGAAGAGAAAACTAAGAAAACAGGAAACGAGATCTATTGCACTACATACAGGATCCAACATCTGGTTTGTCAAGTAATCATAGCGGCCACCAACAGCAAGCAAAGTTCCTTCGCCAAGTGATTGAGAATTATGCTCCATCAAATATAACTAGGCATGAAAAGCACAAGTTAATCATTTAGATGTCAAGAACGTGGGGACTACAATAAACAGACAAAGTGTGTTTAAGTTAATGGCAAAGAGAAACAATTTAAATTCAAGTGCTATAAAATTCATTAATGCATGCTAAATGAAATTATACGAAACAATAGGGAAAAAGAAAAGCATGTTACCTTTTGCAATGCAATCTAATGAGGTTTGTCAAACACGCCTTCAGTGTCGATCTAAGTTATAATTCTTTCATAAGGAACTATAATCTTATTTGACTTTAAGTCTCTGTTTCTGTTTTCCCTTTTGTTAGCTTGGGAATCAACCCTAAACTATTATAAATAGGAGGGCTAGCTTCATTGTTATGAAATTGTTACTGATTGATATTTGGCTATGAATTTAGCATCAGCTTCTTACCTTTTCACATTCTCTTTTATACTCCTAATCCACTTAGGTTCTATTACTTTGTTATCTATTTTCTTTCCTTTCTTCTCCATTTCCCCATAATTAAACCATTCCCCACTCTATTCTAGTGTTCTCGCTCAACTGCCTGTATCCTTGGCAACTTTCATGATAACTACCGGTTGCTTTTCCATAAACTAACTCCTCCACCTTATCTTGGTATCACTCTCTCCTAACCTCTTTTACTTCGCAGGCAAACTCTTCCACATGAACACAGTCATGTCAAAATCAAATTTATTGCACCATCCTAATGATAATCAAAGGTGGATTGTAATTTAGAAATAGTTATGATGTAGCTCTCAATTGGAAGAATTGTTTCCACATTGACTTCATTGTAGCAAATTGAATTCTTCTGACTAGATCTTTGAGAGAGGGTAGACCAATAGCAAATATCCAAAAGTTCAAAGGCATTAAGGTCAGTTGCAACCATCATTTGCTCCGTAGAGTTTAACTTCCATCTTTTTAAGGTTGATCTACTTGACCAATAACTTCCTAAAGCCTCAATATCACCAAGAATTCACTGCTCTCTAACCAAAGCCCTGAAATGTTGACTGAAAAGCCTATACGGGAAAAATAAACTCATACTAAGTGGCAGCAGATGACTTCATGTCATATTGCTAAAAGTATGTCTAACAACTAACCCTTATTACAAACAACCAAGAATTGGTTATTAAGGCTCTTGTGCAACTGCACTCTTCAGTATTAAAATTCTCTCTTGCACCATGTACTTGCCTTTTCAACTACAGTTTCTTCCTCACTATCTCAGTCCTCTTCCATATATTCTTTCCAGGCCAACATACTTCAAAAAATAAGCCCGTTAGGTGAGAATTAAAAAATGATTGAACTATTTATATAACAAGTGGACAAATCACAACAAATCATAAATCGACAAAAAATGAGGCTAGCATGGTCTGAACTTGATACTTATCATAAAGCTTTGAGACCATGTCAATAAATTAGTCAACTTGAAAAGCTAAGCTGCTAGGTGAGATCCACAAAATGGCTCAAATAATATTCTAACACTACACAATCAACTTTTAACTAATAAAAAAGTCAATTTCAAAGTCATATGAGGGTTATAAAAGTCAGCTTTGAGGGTTATCTGCCCACTTATGCATGTAAATAATAAAAAGGTCAGTTCAAAGTCATGTGAGAGTTATTTGCCTACCTATGCATGAACATGAGACAGGAATTTATACCTGAAAAAACAAATCTCTATGATAACTCTCGGTGGGTGGCATAAGTGGATCAATGTAAACATGTTTTTCTATCATCCAAACTCTCAAATAGATAAGGAGGTTTGACAGTTCATCAAGTGCCTTCCTGGTATATTTATCTGCAGTTATAGAAAAGTTAAGGATGTCTGAAATGTACAGCATACTATAAAAGCAAGCAGTTGAAAGTCTATACCAACTGGGAGGGCTCCCCTTAATCGAGGTAGGGCCTGATCTGCAGGACCACAGAACCTCAAACCAACAGTCCGTAACCTGTTGACAACAACTTCTGCTAAATTTAGTTCCTGAAAGAGAATAAGATTGAATAGGATCAGAAACTAAATTTGCTTCCTAAAACAAGATTGGCACATCTCACTGAGTGAATAAAATATCTATTTTCACGTCAAATCACGACCAGCAATTTTTATTGTCGTGTTTGCTTTATCTCTAACAAAATAATATGAAATTTAAAGAAAGCAATCTGATCTTTGTGTAACAATCAGACAGTATTAATCAGTGATAGATACTTCTACCAGCAAGGAAAAGTTATAATATCCTACAAACCTGCAAAAGTTGACGCCTTATTTCCACCCATTTCAACTCTCGTTCTGATGATTGAGGACGAAAAGGGACCATCATTGAAAGAACCTTCATTTGTGAAAAGCATCTCTAAACCAAACAGACCAAATTAGTTATGTTTTTACAAGTGAATTCACAATATACCTCAGCAACTTTCTGTCTTTGCATTGGCTCAATTCCTGCCCAAGACCAAATGGCATCGAGTAGATTCCCATGATTTACATGAATATGGCACTCATCTGGGTGGAAGAAATGTGTTGTTATGTCCATTGTCACCTAAAAACAACCCAAAAAAAGTCCTTTCAGACAGATGTTCAATATTTAGACCACAAGCACAAACCAGGACACTCAAGGGCTTTTTACGTGATAATCATCAGAAACTTTGTGTCGTTATTTGTGGAGTAATAGATCAATTTTCAAGCTTTGCATATTAATCAGTAATCCATCTTATACATAATGCAATCTGAATTCAAACTCATGAATTAAACCTTTTCCAACCATGTGAAACTACAACTCATTGACAGCTGAGAAAATCAGATAAAAGCAAGCAGCACCTTGGTAATTTCTGCCTCCGTCAAGGCAGATGCACCCCTAATAATGTCAAAATCACCCTGTGAAAGAAAGCCAAAGATGATTTTAACCAAATTAGTCACGAAAATAAACAAAAAAAGAGCACTGCTACTTCACACTTGTTCTCCTTTTTTTAATCCTCATAGCAAATGACACAGCATAGGTCATTAAAGAACTAAACCTGTGCATAGCGATTTGGGGGTGAATGGCCAACTGATCTTCTATAAACGTGTGACACTTCATACCTCTTGAATGAACTTTCCTACAACAAAAGAAGCACAAGATGGATAAATCCAAGCTGCTTTATGAAAATGATCAGCAATCAAAAAAGTGAATCAACAATCTGAGGTAATAAGCAAATGACACTTAATATTACAAATAGTCTAGTCATTCTATGCATTATAACACATCCTTAAGTTTGCCAACTATGAGATGTCTATTTGGTACATAAATCAACATATCCATCATACTCATGGATTATGAATTCTTTTTCCAAGATGTTAAGTGGCAGTTTTATACATGCTCTTAAATTGTAACAAGTTGCACACATATACATAATCAATATGATCACTCCAAGACAACATTTGGCTTTCATTTACAACAGGCAGTTTTATATATGCTCTTAAATTGTAACAAGTTGCACACATATCCTTAATCATATTATCACTCCAAGCAACGTTGGGCTTTCATTTACAACACCTAAAAGAAGATGAATCTAGTTTGAATGACTTTATAATGACTTCCTGTCCAAGCCAAATTAGGATTCCTCCACCGCAATGCATTTAAGATTTTGTCTGTATGCCACTTGTGAGAACAAGGTGTACACTTATCCAGAATCAATTGAATAACATAAACTTCCTTGATCAATGAACAATAAAAGGTGACATTCTTGACTGTCTGCTGCTAGATTTTGCATGGATCTCATAACAAGCCAAAATAAATACAGACCATACCAAATGTATTCAAGAAATAAGCCAAACAAACAGTATGGCTGTAAAAACTTATAAAAGCTGCTGATTGACAATAACAGCAATCCAAACTCCACCAACCAATCAAAGCGAACATACATTTTTTATTAAATTTTTTAAAGATAATCCAATCCTTCAAGAGACTTTAAGTTACAATAAAATGTTGAAAAAAATTCAAGCATCTTAACTCAAGCTAATAACAACTATAACGTTTTTAATTATGATAATCTATCATCAGTCATATCAATTCTATGAAGTGAAAACTAGAAATAGGTGGAAGCAAGTAAAGGAGAAGTAAATGAAAGAGAAAATTGTACAGGTACTACTCGCTGTGATTGGAATTCTCTATCCAATAGCAAGTTCTTACAAAACCAACTAACAAAGGGCAGGCGTAGCTCATGACAAAGCTCAATCAAATCTCCCCCCGAGGTCAAAAGTTTGATTGTGTTCCTTTATAAAAGGAATAAAAATGTTAGGGAACTACAAAACTTGGCAAGAAAAGAAAGAAAAAGGAAACTGAAAGTATGGTTAAGAAGCCAGACCTACTAAAATTTGGGCAGTCATCTAACAAGCGCATGGATGTGAATTCGAGATGCTTGGCACCATGTAATCTGAATACTTCCCTGGTGAACTCAACAACATAATCACGAAGCTTAGTGTTGGAGTCCAAATACTGGATGGCAGAAGTATCATTTCTACCTCTCCAGAAAATACCCATGTCTTGGTAAGGGATGCTTTTGTCCAGGACCTCTTCATCAAAAATAGCACTTACAACTTTATCATACACACTATTATTCTCACTAGTGTGCATTGTTCTAAGAATATCTGAAAATATGATAAGGAAAAAAAAATTCAATCAAATTAAATAAAGCATCTTCACAATAATATAAGAATGGAAAGTATAGGTTCTCTACAAAAATATGAATCCCAAAAGAAAAACTCACTATCTAGCAACTCAGACTCCATGCTGGGAGGAAATGCACTCTTCAGGAGATCTACAGCAGACGGACGATCAGATGGATTTAGGGACATTAACTTCCTCATCAAAGTTTCTTGATCGCGAAATTGATCAACCCATGATGAAGGAAGCTCTCCTTTCAGTTTTAAGTCAGATAATATAACGTTTCTCTCCATGGCTGTTCCAAAAGGGTGCCATAACTCGAAAAAAACAACTCCTAAGCTATACATGTCTACCTGAAATACAAAATGGGCTAAAGAAGGTTTAGATTTAGATGACAGTAATAAGATTAGAACATCAACACTGGAGCTAAAGAAAACTTTGGTACAAGAAAAATTAGTAGATGCTTTGACCTTTTCATTTATTTTTGGCCAAGCTTGCTCAATTTCAGGAGCTGTATAAAAGTATGTTCCAACTTGACCAGTACCATCAACTGAAAACTCAGTACTATCTAAAGGCAAAGTGGAATCATGGTCTAGTTGTTCCAACTTCAAGAACTTAGCTGAAACAAGAAAATTATGAGATGAGAATTTCAACTTTTATCTTGGATAATGTGGGCGGCAAATTGCATACTCTTAGGAAAGGATTCACAAAGTGTCCTCACGAAATCCAAAATCATATCATGTAAAAGCTTATCATCATCATGTGACACTACCACGTTATCTCATTTCACCATTTTCAGCTTAAATTTTTTGTTTTCCATTGCTCTTATCCACAAGGGTTAAAATACCATGAAGGCATTACTGCCATTAGTGGTAAAATAAGAAGACACTTTGCGACTCAACAATCTAAGAGATTCAACCTCATCAAACAACTAAGTGGAAGTACCAACAATATTAACTTTCAGAATATTTTCAAGCAATTCGACAAATGGAGATGAAAAAAAGGAATATGCAGGAACCTTTCTGGGAAGCAATTTTGCAATGACCAGTCAGGTTTATAAAACAAATTTTGCAACCCAGGATATGCAGTTCACAAGTTTTTAAAGCTGTACCCCGCAGCAGAAGTCAAAACCTTAAACCTTCCAACACCCACCCAAGAAAACAAAGCATTAGCATCAAACTCCTTTGAGGAAGATAAAGAGTGCATTTCACCTTTTAGAGGTTGGAATCTTACAAAACCTAGTCCTTAGTAAATTTAGACTGCATCTAATAGCATAAATATAGAAACTAACTTGCCTCAAACTCATTTCATCCATTGACACGTCATATAATCAAGAAGACTTTTTTCCTTTCTTTTGTCTTTAGGCAATACCTTTCAAACAGTCATGAAAAAGCAAGAATAATTGGATTAGAAGATCTGAATCATACCAAGACCAAAATCTCCAATTTTGATGTCACTGCGAGCATCAAAAAAGATATTGTTAGGAGTTAAATCCCGATGGATGATGCCTTGTCCATGTATATGTGCCAAGCCTTCAACAATTTGGCGAAACCAGTGCCATGCTACTTCTTCATCAAAATGGTTATATGATTCAAAAACCTGGCGGAGAGTCCTTCAAACCATAAAAAGAAAAGGATTAGCCAGAATATACAGCAATTTTATAGATCAGAAATCTCTATATTCTTCATATTTATTTGCGGATAATAAGGGAGTGAAGGATCAATTGAGCCTACAAAAATGGAGCACAAGATCATGAGAGCTAAAAGCACAGTAGCAACCAACACAATGTTTTATATCCACATTGGAAACTGAGAAAAAGATCCATCAAATCTAATCATTTCAAAACCAAATTCAAGGGATTTTTGCGTATAGAAAAATCATTCTATATTCACAAGCAAAACAAAGAGGTATCAACATCAAAATGAGCGAGTATTAAAAAAACATGTTTTTCCTTTTCATCTTTTTTATACCGAAATTTAAGAAAGTTTATGCCAATAAAGAAGGCAAATGACTAGAATACAGAAGAATGAAAGTTTCTCAGCAAAAACTATTGGCAAAAAGTTGAGAAGTAGACATTACCTGGGACAATATTCCATTTGAATATACAGATATGTCGACTCAAGTTTATTCTCTTTCTCAACATCAGTTGAGTTTACAACTTTATGGCTCAGAGAGGAGCTAACTACAGTGCCCGAACCCAAAAGGCTATCACCACAAGAATCAGCAACTCCTGTTTCAAACCATGCCTGGAGGTTTTTACAAAAATCACAACCACTATATAGGCTAAAAAATTTATGAGCACTAGCATTTCTTTAACTCAGTATCAACCTCATTCTCCTTCAAGTAGAATATGACAGAATCTTTTACGATTGAATCTTCTTTTATTACGATTGAATCTTCTTTTACAAACAAAAAAAAAGCAGTACATTAAATTATCTCAACGTTTTGGATCAATATCAAATTGGTATAACGAAGAAATAATGTGAAGCATATATTGCAAGCCTATAAGTAATCATGAAGTACCTTTGTGATGATGTGTATTAATAACATGATAACTGCATATAGCCAGTTGAAACATGATTGGAATTTTACTACCTTTATAACACAGAATTAGCGGAAAAGAAAGCTCCACCTGATAGTAACGAACAACATGCTGATGTTGCAGCCGCGAAAGTGTGGCCACTTCCCTAAAAAGCTCACAAGGATTGGTAGACATTTCAAAATATGACAAAACAAAAAAGAAGGGGACAAGTGTACCACCAATGAAATTAATGCAAACAGATCAAAAGAAGAGAGAGAAAATGAAAAGGTGAGGATTAACAACATTTGCATCAACATTTTTAATGCTTGGAACAAGTACAGAAAATCCACTTAACAATCCGAACAAGGCTCTAAATTATGATTACTGGAGCATGGTCAAGCTAAATAAGCAATTAAGCAATTAAATGAGAATTATAAGATGGGATTTTCATAGAATTACAACGAACAGGACGACTAAAGTTGTCACTGAAAAGGATAAAACAAAATATTTTATGAACACGAGGAGACGAGACAGTACATCAATATATTGTTCATGATAAAGGAACGGTGCTGCTAAAGTTACAAGCAAAAAGTACATTGCGAACATAGTCAAAGTCAATAATTTAAAATGGTTGCAATTCATTCTGGTTTTCACCTACTGCCTCCCACATGTATATTGTATATTAATATCATCAGAGAACATCTCCACAAGGCATCTTACTATCCTCCAACTGCATGAATGTCAGAGCAACATCCCTAACATTTTTATAAATCCAAAGTACATATTTCTTTTTTGGTAAATGTAGCCAACTTATATATTTGAGGCGTGTATTTAACCTATAATACTTTATAAGTATACGTGCAGCAAGGATTGTTAGACCATCTTCTAAGTGAAGATTTAGGAGATGAACCTCACTCCTAGCTACACGCTTGCATCAAGATTTTAACTGGCTCTCACTTTTTATACAAAATGAGGTTAACTAAAAGTTGTTAAGACATGCCAAGGTGCCTAGAGAGGTAGTATAAAGGCATGGAACCTTTCAATTTCCCAGGTAAGTATTCTCTAGCAAGGTGCTCATTTAAGGGTACATGCACAGTGCCTTAAGCTCTGAAAAAACTCACCAGGTGAGAGCTTCATCAAAACTTGTCTTTTCTAGGTTGAAATCGTAAAAGTCTTTCTTAAGTAGATTCTAAGTCTAGTCAACCAACTTCAGAGCTACTTTTCAAAGGACCAGCAAAAGAAGGGCAATTCCGTACTTAAGAGAAAACCAGAGGTTACAATCAGGAAGGACAAGGCTTACCCGACCCTGCCTGAAGTCAACGAGCCTGGCCCGAGTTGACTGAGCTTCCAACCGGACTTGATTGCTCAGCCCAGCCAAAAGCCCAAAATTTTTAATTAAACAATGTCATTTTTAATTTCTAAAAATTGAAAATATATATTTAATTGCGCTTAACCTGGGCCCAATCAAGTTTGGGGCCTCTCAAGCCCTATCAGGCTCAAGCTCAAGCCAGGCCCTTGCCCAGCCACAAAATTTCAGGTTACAATGCACAAACACATATGGATTGCTGCTGATTTTCCAATTGGGCCAACCACATACCAAGGAGGCATTCCTCACCTTCTCCATAGCCTAGCAAACCTTCACATTCACCTTTTTACTTGGAAGAAAAAAGAGTCTGTCTTAGAGGATATTGAAGAGAAAGGAGGAAGATGTGAAAGATGAAGCTGGCAGAGAAGGTATGGATGCAACTTTAGTGTTAGACTGGGATGATAACATTAATTTAAATTATAAATCCTTTATAAAAATCAAACTTTGGTATCTTATGGGACATAATAAGCATAGAAAAGAAATTAAGTTTTAAATTTTATTTTATGCTTTGTGCTTAATTTGACATTTTTTATGAATAGGTTCAACAAAAAATGCCTCATTTAGCTGAGCTCTTTTTAGCGCATTATTCCTTAAGGATGCATTTTCCTTTTACGACAATGAGTTCAGTAACTAATAACACCAAGGCATGGTGAAGGGACACTGGCACCAACTGCGAAATTAAGCACTTTCTAAGACTTATAATACAAGGAATTAAGAAAAAGAACATCAAAAAATAAAGCAGAAATATACTTTTACCAAGCCAAAGCAAACTGCAAGACTTGGAATATCATATAATTAGTCTACCTATCATGGTCCTATAAAATAAAGGCACAGGGCAAACCAAAGAGCACAACTATAGCCAAGACTTAGAAAAATTGACTCCTTATCTAGATGAATAGTACGGCAATTAAGTTGAATTTACCTCAAGATCTGATTGTCAATAGGTAGATTTGTGTCCTTGAGACGAAAATTGACTCGTTATCTAGATGAACAGTACAGTAATTAAGTTGAATTTACCTCAAGATTCGATCATCAACAGGTAGATTTTTGTCCTTGAGTCGAACTTTTTTCACTGCATAGTGTCTTCCATCTAGCTTATTTTTACAAAGTACAACATGGCCAAAACCACCTTGACCTATTCCCATAAATATCAAAATTAATAGAGAAAAACCTAAAATCCTTACTAAGATAGTATACCATATGAAAACTAATATCCAACTTAAAAAATGGTTCCCCATATCATTATAGCAGATCTAACATCAAGAATTTCAAAAAAACAAATGTCAATTGGGAGCAAATACCCAACCAAATATATATGCATCAAGAATGACTAATTAAACTTCCAAATAAACAATTACAACAATAGCAAAATCCTAGTAAAAATCCCGCTGAGACATGGGATCTGAGAAGTCCAGAAGCATGCAACCTGACCCCTATCTAGTAGAGGCGCTATTTGCGATTTTCAAATAAACAATAATAGAGGCATGATATTAATGAGCCCCACGACAAGATAGAAAAATGTAAACATACACCAAATCTAACACACATCCATATTCACACTTTCCCATCTAAACATGAATACAGACAAGCATGACAAGGTGCATATAGAAAGACAAGTGACATTTGTGAATATACTTTGATGTATAACATATATATATATATATATATATAGACACAAGAAGGTTAATATAAGAAAGATATACACACATATTGCATCATACCAATCGATCGCAGCTCTTCAAAGTCATTCAGATATCGAGAGCTCGGAGAAGATGTGCGCGAGTCTCCTAAATCTAAAGTGGATTTCCAAAATTGAGAGAGACTGGGTGAAACCTATGTGAAACGAATCCACACACTGATCAGAGAAAAACCTAGGTTTTAGGAAGTGGAAAAAGGATGAAATAGAAGATAAAAATAAATACTAAAGCGAACCATATTTTGACGAAAAACATGATCAAATGTCTTGTTGAAAATTAGAGATGGTTTAGAAGCCAAATCTCGCGTGTACTCTGAAAAAATCTGAACCAAATCATCTATCATCAGATAGCAGAGCACTGTCATCAAAGCATGAGAAAGGGATAATTATGACTAAATAAAAGCAAATATTTTTCAAACACATACACCTAAACTGCACAACTCATTAGTAATTTCTGGCAAACTATCTGCTAGTGCTCCTTTTGAAGCGCAAATGAGCCGAAGCAAATGAACCTAATTTAGAAGCAGGAAAACAACAATGAATTTGGTGATTCCATCATATAATATCAAAAGTTTACGAAGAGATCACACAAACTACCATTAGTAGATCCTTTCTAATATCTTGGGATGTTTGATTGTGATTTATGAAGGAAGAAGACTTTGAGTCTCGAATCTCAGTTCCAAAATCTACATCATCATCATCTTCTACTTCAAATTGCTCATGAGAAACATCCTGTAAAAGTAGGCAAGAAGTTTTTATTAACCGAAAAATAAAGACGCTTGTTCACTAATTCACTAAAATGTTAGTTGCAGTTTCGCATTCTAGAGCCCCTTCGTTGGTGCCAACATGCAGATCGAATCTTAATTACTATGCATTCTTCTTGTTGCATTTTGCAATCAAACCTATCTTCATTTCCTTTCCCCCCTCCTTTTACTCCACCATCCTCCTAACATTCTACAGGCATTGCAAGAAAACCCAAACTAGTGTAACTTTTTATAGGAAGACATCTTGCCATCCAAAATTGAAATTGCCATCAAACAAAAAGTTACCTCAAAATTTGAACCTAGGAAATCCAAGCTACAATCTCTTCCCAATGCAGAAATAAATTAGAAAAGCACTTACATCTTGGTCCAACGAGATTTGTTCCAAAAACTTCCTTTCATTCCTATCCCTCAATATTCTCTCATTTCACACTCTTTAAGACAGTATGATATGATTAACATCTCAAAATAGTACAAAAGAAAAATCTGAAGGGAAAATGTGGAAACTCCATCAAATCTTCCATTCTAGAGAACTGCGCAAAATGGTTTGGGTTTTTTATCACTATATCATCTTTTATTATAAAAGGACTCTTGATAATAAAAAAAATCTATTTCGTTGATGTAAAACTTTGCTCGATTTTTTGTCTTATAATCATTGTTTTCAACAATATTTAGCAATAAAACATGAGTTATAATCCAAGCCTAGGCAATCATTACAAGATGCACATCAAGCAAAACACTAAAATTCAAATTGAAAGCTAAGGATCAAATGACTAAGACTCTTAAAAGTCATGAAAGACGATAATATAATTCAATTTCCCTTAAAATTATAGTCCAACAAAATGGTTGTAAGGAATACGATGGACATTGCATTTACAAGAAAACGATGAGAATTAAAGACTAGAAAAATTCTTAGAGACATTGAATAAAAAGCAAAGCACAAGAAATATGTCTGACCTCGCCTTTGACATCATCTCCTACTGAATCCTGTGTCAAAGATCTCTGTGAATCAGTAGTAGATATGAGCTTGTTATTGTCTTCACTCTCTTCTTCAAGGGTATCTAACTTGGTGATAGCAGAACCCCATGGATCTTGCTTTGTATCAAGTGATGCAAATGATCTTGTAGTCTTATCAAGTTTCCTTTCTTGTATACCATATCCAACTCGTGAACCATCCCTTGGATGAGACGTCAACGAAGAATTTATGCCCATATTATCATCCACTGCAATACCCCACTGCCAGGACACGCCACAGCCACTGAAAAGGTCTAAGAAACCATACACAAAACTCTTGCCCTTCGAAATTGTGTGGTCTTGCGAAGCCAACAACAGCTAGATTATATGAAGCACAAGAAGAAAAGGAGAGGGAGAAAAGTTATGAGAACCAAGCGAAAGAGCTACGTGACAATATGTTGCCTCTTAGCATGTGAGCATAAAAATGTTTGTAGAGGCCAGGATCTACATAGTTAGAACTTAAAGTGCAGGGTTAACAGTCTTTGAAATGGGAAAACAACTTCTTGAAGACCCTCTAACCAATAACGCAGGCTAACAACTTTTGGACAGAGAGTTGTAGTGGCTGATGCTAAATATATTGACGTGTAATAGCTAATAGTTATAAGAAGATCTTCTAGTGCAGGCTAACAGAAGCTTTTGAACAGAGAAAGAATGGTTGACGCTCAATATACAAAAGCACAATAACTAATAGCTTTAAGAAGTGTAGGAATTATCAACAATGTATATGGTTCACACAGACAGAGATAGAAGTTAAACCAATAGGGAACCAGTGTTAATGAATTACACATCAAAAAAGTAACTTTCCGAACACAAACCATAATCAATCAGTCAATGGAAAACTATTAGCTGGCAATGCAGAACAAAAGAGAATGCATACGTATGGATTAATATTTGAAAAAGATTTATGAATAAGATTACTGGATCAGGAGCTAGTGGCTTTATTCCAGATAGGAACTCTTGAGCAGCTTCTACCAGATTGTGAATCATCACCCGACCTTCTTGAGCATTAGAATTTGCCTTAAGACAAAGAGAAAATCATTAAAGATCCTTCAAAAGCCAAGTATCTGCTCTAGAAGGGGAAGCAATAAAGTTAAGTGCAATAATTAAAAACCACTGAATATCATAGACCACGACCACTGGTGGAACTAGTCATCCTTTACCTGGTCATGAAGGAGGGAGAGAAGTTTATCAGCATCGTTTTTTGTCAAACCTTTCTCTGGAACAATCTCCAACTTTGGGCACTTATACGGATATCCAGGTAAGCACCTTACATAAAAATAAAAGAAAAGATACATTGATCAATGTGAAATCATAAATGGAGATCAAAGCTATAGCCAACTACCAACCTGACTGAAAGCAAAGCTGAAATATCTACATCCTCGTTGCCCTTATCCTTCAAGTAAGGCCTACACCTATTAAATAACGAAAACACAGTTAAGATCAAAACATATCAGAATTGGAAGTTTGAGGCTTCCCTGAAAGAACAAGAACCTGATTTTGATAATGATTTGAGGTGACGAATCTGAAACAATCTTGCAGTCTTCTTGATATATTGCACACCTACACAAACAAGAGAGGTAGAAAAATGTTAACAAAAAGATCAAGCTTGCACAGGAAACATGACAACAAATTCTCATTAGTCCAATGGCTATCCTCAGCTATTATCACAGCTCGAATCTCAAAAAAAAAAAAGAGAATTAAATCAGCCAAGTAAAAATTTTTATGTTCCATTCCAACACTAATGTCCAAATCAGGTGCAAGTGCAACTAATTACACAGCAATCACTATTAAAAGCATTAAAAAAAATGCAGTTGACCAACGAAATTACAAAGCAGTGATCTCCTCCTCCAGAAGTTCACCGTCATCGCCGGCACCGCAAGAGTGGTCCTTCAATGGGGTTTTTCCTTTGCTCCTTCTCCCTCCTCCGCCATGACCCCCTTTCTTTTTCTTCTTCGTATTACGGCCCATTCTTCACCATAAAGAATCTTGTATGTAAGCAAAACACAACACAACAGCAGCCATCCCAGAGGAGAAAAAAATGACAGCGGCTCAGGCTCAGGCTCAGGCTTAGGCTTTTCAAATACAAATCAAATACCCAAACTGCCAAACTCTAGCTGAAGTCCAAACTCCAAACCCCATCGATTGGAAATACTACAAATTTGAAAACAATTAATTGACGTAAACTTTTCGCTGTTAAGCTTAATTAATTAAAATTATTAATTTATATAAACTTCTTTACTGTTAAGCTTAATTAATAATTAATTGTATAATAATATTTTAATTAGACAATTATAATAATACAAACCATACTTACCGAATGAAAATAATTTAAAGTTCATTAGTTAAGCCCCTCTTTCACTCGGGACATTCCTCGGTTCGCACGGACTACGCGAAGATCGGGAGTATCAAGTAAGTTACTTCTCTCTCTCTCTCTCTCTCTCTCTCTCTCTGTCTGTGCCATAGGTCTTTTGTATGTTTTGGTTGGATGGAAGAGAAAGAAAACGAAAGTAAATAATTGTAAAAAGAAACAGTCTTCGTCTCTTGCATTGCCTCTTGATTCTCTGGGATATCTTCAATCTGATTATGTGGTTTTCCTTTCGATTCTAATTGTAAACCTAAATTTGGATGTGAATCTTGCCATTTCTTTGAAGTGTTATGTTATCCCAATAATGCAAACTGCAAGGATTCGTTCTTTTAGAGTTGTGTTTAATATTTTCTATTTTGTTCTGACCTTGGACCTAGTGCAAGAGAACGAAAGAACGTTTAACGTTTGAACATAGCACAGCAGAAAAGAATAGGGGGAAAAAAGCTAAAAATGTAGAGTTTATATGGAAATGAATTAGAAGTCAAGTTGCACAAATGTAGAGTTTCATACTTAATTGAATCTTCTGGTGATAGTTTATCAGGATAGGATAGACAAGAGCAGATCTTTTGTGTGTTGAAGGACCTGGAATGGCTAATTTTGTTGAATATCTTCTTGTACTTGGTGTCCTCTAGATTGGATATATTGTCATCGTTCCGTATGGGGTCTACAGCTGAGGCAGAATATAAGGAATTTCTAGAGAAGGTGAAGCGAACTGTTTACATTGACAACTTGTCACCTCGGGTCACTGAATCTGTTCTGATAACTGCTTTAAGTCAGTTTGGGGTTGTGAAGAGTGTGAAGTTCATTCCAAACTATATAGAAAGTAGGGACATTCCACAATGCGCCTTGGTGGAGATGGAATCCCAAAAGCAAGCCAATGCTATTATCTTAGACATTAATCGATTCTCATTCATGGTGTCTGGTATGCCACGGCCTGTAAGGGCACGTCCTGCCCAGGTTGAGATGTTTGACGAGCGTCCCACAAAGCCTGGTAGAAAGATACATTGCCGTTGGTTGGACTCGAATGACCCTGATTTTGAAATAGCAAAAAAATTGAAGCATCTTACCCAGAAGCATGCAGCTGAGGCTTCTGTCTTGCTTAAGGTAAGTTTTCTGTAGTGTTCCTTTGGCCACTATTCTACCCTTCTGTTCGGTTACTGGTTATACTTCACTCTGTTGTCATGTTTATGTAGCAACAATTGGACAGAGAAGAGAAGCTTCACAAGCAGCAGGAAGAGACCCTCAAAGCTAACTACAAGAAGTATGAGTTGCTACATGATGTCGTCAAAGACAAAACTGCAACTGGTTTGGCCCGCTATTATAATGTCAAATTTAGAGATGGATAATCTCTTAATTAACTAACGGCAATGCTCAAATGGCAACGCTTGAAGCGATCCAAGTTTCGATGAAGTGTTCTTCCAAATTGTAAGAGTGATTTGGTTGACCATATGTACCGTTTTGACAGGTTTATGGCTGTGATTTCGTACATGTCATTAGCATCCCGCTTACTCACCTGTATGAAAATTCACTGATATGTTTCATATGATCTTTCATTCTCGAATTGCCATTACGACAAATCCATATGCTTGCTGGTCGCTTGCACCTTAGATTTGGCAACATGCAAAGTATCCAAAATTATGGTTGTTACAGACCTAAGTTTGGCTCAATTTCATAGAAGACAACCCAAGCCGCAAGGTTAAGCTTGTTTCATCTGCAGACAAACTCTTTATTTATATTCAACTTGGTCAAAATAATCAATAAAATCCAAGATTTGAGAAGATAAAGAAAAAGAAAAGATAGAACCGTTGAACTAAACTATACGACTACAAAGGTCAGAATCATCTTCTGTTTATAATGTGTAAATAAGTTTATAAGAAAAAAATTATTAATACTCCCTAGCTTTCATATCCTTCTAAAACCCTAAACACTTCGTAAACATAGTTTACTAAGTTCTCTGCACTAAGAATTTATTCGTACCTCCCGCTTTAGGTTTAAGATTTGGGGTATAGGTCGGTGAAGAAAAAGGACAAAGTAATTCTTCGTTGGCTGTTTTCAGAATAGGATAATCAATATATTTCACCTCCTTGGATAAAAAAGAATCTAATTATTCTTTAATTAATAAAATCTCATTAATTCAACTACTAATTAATAGAATATTAACTAATTATCTATAGAGAATCATTTATTAGCTTATTATTTCTATATTATCATCACTCTCCTTAAAGTCACTGCATATTTATCATGTCCAACTTGTTACAAAGAACTCAAAATTCTATCTTAGTAGCCCTTTAGTGAAGACATCAGCAACTTGTTGTATTTTAGGTATAAACGGTATGTAAAAAAATCCACTTTCAAGTCTTTCATTTATAAAATGTCTGTCAATCTCCACATGCTTCATTCGATTATGTTGAACTAGATTGTTGGCAATAGTGATAATTGCTTTGTTATTTAAAAAACAACTTCAATGGGTGCTCCGATGGTATTTTTAAGTTTTTCCATTACTCTTTTAAGCCAAATTATTTCACAAATTCCTTAGAGTCATTGCCCAATATTCTGCCTCCACACTACTTCTGGCTACTACTCTTCCAAGTTATAGATTTCTCCACAAATATGTGCAATACCTAGAAGTTGATCTTCTATTAGGAGGAGACACTGCCCAGTCTGCAACAGTGTAAACTTCAACTCTCCTTTGATCACTTTTCTTAAAGAATAATCCTTTCCTTAGAATTCCCTTTTAAGTATCTTAAGATTCTATATACTACTTCTAAGTGTTCTTCATATGGAGTATACATAAACAAGCTTACCATATCGACAATAAAGAAAATATTTGGTCTAGTATGAGATAAATAAATTAGCTTTCCTACCAGTCGTTGATATCGACCTGTATCCACTGAAACTCTTTCCTTAACTTTACCCAGCTTTAAGTTGAATTCCATGAAAAGTATCTAATAGTTTACATTCACTCATCTCAATTTCTTCTAGAAGGTCCAGAATATACTTCCGTTGGGTGACTACTTTACACTTCTTAGATCTAGCAATTTCCATCCTTAGAAAATATCTAAGATACCTTGTATCTTTGATTTCAAACTCCTTTAAGAGATTCTTTTTGAGAATTTCAAATTTTTCGAAATTAGCACCAATAAAGATAACGTCGTCTACATACACAATTAGAATCGTAATCCTTCCTTTTGCAGAAGTTTTTATGAATAAAGTATGATCAGATTGCCCCCATAAGAAATCTTGAGACTTCACAGATCTTATGAAACTTTTAAACTAAACCTTTAGTGATTTTTTAGCCCATATAAAGATTTTTTTAGTTTGTATATCCTTTTTTCGAAGCTATCACTAAATCCTAAGGGAAGCTTTATATACACTTCTTCTTCTAAATCTCTATATAGGAAGACATTTTTCACATCCAATTGATGTAGAGTCCAAGATAGATTAATTGCAATAGAAATCAAGACTAATAGTATTTAACTTAGCAACATGTGAAAAAGTTTATGAATAGTCTATGTTGTGAACCCCTTACTAACGAGGTAAGTCTTATATCTTTCAAATGATCCATCAGAATTGAACTTTATGGTGAACACCTATTTACATCTAACCAGTGTTTTCCCTCTCAGAAGATCAACTTCCTCCCATGTTCTATTTTTCTTCAAAGCTATCATTTCCTCCAGGACTACATCCCTCCACTCAAGAATTTTTAGAGCCTCTTATATATTCTTAGGAATGGAAAGATTGGATAACTTAGAAGTAAAT
>JANZXR010000001.1:21479781-21490985 GCA_027575705.1 Erythroxylum echinodendron | reverse complement strand
TGAGATTGGTACTTAAATTATGTCTGCTTTTATGCCTTTTTCATAATAAAAGACGCAACTTACTTCTTCCTTGTGAATAAACCAAGGCCTTTATGTTTAAGAGAAACTATTGTCAATGTCCTACATATGGTTTCTTATTCTGTTGGTTTTCATGCAGATTATAGCTGAAGATCTATTGACGTACGATGATACATTCTCTGAACCAAATGTGAGTGAATCCGACTCTGATGCCAAATACTTTAAGCGCCAACAAAATGTTGTAAGCATTGGGGATTGCATCTCATTTTGTGTGCACTAAATCCATAGCCAGTTAATTAAGAGTATCTTGCCCTAGTTTCTCGTTTGTAACTTAAATGAGAATTCTTGCACATGCTTGCCTTCCTTTCACTCCGCCTTTCTTGTTACTTGTGTAGCTTAGAAAAGGACCGTAGACTTTGAGCAATTACAATGATTTAGTTTTATAACTTGACAATGCCAAAGTACACTTGTACTGCTTTGCTTAAAACCTGAAGGTTCCATTGAAAATTGACCTTTAGAGCTGATTACATTAAGGGAGTTTTCAAGTACTTGAAGCCGAACAACAGACACAAAAACATCATCGAACTATTCCATACTTGACATAATGCGGAATTCAGCAAACACACGTGCAGCAGCTGATTCTCTTGCTTCATGGGGACGGAGACACACATCACCGTCAATAGAAAGCTCAAAATTCATCCTTTTCAAACTTACTTTTGCTTGGAATCCCCCTTCAAGATGGAAATGAACCTCATTCTGCTGAATATAAATATGATTTATATGATTTATATTAAAAAACTACTACATATCATAATTTAAGTTGATCTTACCATCCACTGAGGATACATGATATGTTGGTAATATCCAATTCTTCTTGACGCATAAATTATCCAACTCCTGTTGAATGAACAGTGATGTGAGCAGCACATTTTGATAAAGAATCGATTTTCAGTTTTGTTACAATCATTGTGCATATTTATACTACAGAAAGCAACCCAACAACATAGTCAAAGACACCACAGTACTTCACTGTCATATTCTAAATTTCCTCTTATATGAACATCAAAGTTCTGGAGAAGACATGTAGCGAAGAAATGCATCATGTTGCGGCATTTTCGAGCTTACATGACCATCAATTTATTAGTAGCAGGAGCCTTTATGCGAGGACTGCCCAGGATAGTCAATATATTTTAATAAACAATATCCATAGAACCATCTTCATGCTCAATAAACAAGTCGTTGAGAAACAATTCAATTTTAAAAAGCATGTTTCTCGGTTAGGCTCAAGACATAATATCACGTATTTTGCCGAACATGCCTCTCATGTGAAGTAAGCAATGCTAAAATGCCTCCAAATCCAAAAATTTTTTAATTAGGTTTTGAACTTGTAGCGTAACAGAACAGCTCTTATACTATTTCAAGAAATCATTGCCAAAGATTTGAAAACAACGTTAGGACCTTGAAGGTAATATACAGTTAAGGTAGTAGCACCTAGAAATTTATCGAACCAGGATGATTATTTTACCATATTGATAATAGCATGCATCAACAAAAAGAAATGCTGTTTAGAAATAGATCTGAAAACAAACTTGCCTGACATGGATTGAGGACTTTGGCTATACCATCCTGAAATGTTTTTCTCTTAATGCAATTACATGAACATTGGTCCTCAACATGAGGAGGGCATTGTCCCTTGAGGCCTTGTGAACATGAATCGATGTGATCTATGAAAGAGTCTACCATCATAGCCAAATTACTTTCACCGCCTATTGGATGCCAGGACCAAACAGAAGAATGTAAGTTCAAAAATTTTAAACCTTGCTTGAACTCCAAACATGAAACTGTACAAAAGGTGAGTCCATTTCATGAATTTCAGAGCAACCGAAAATAAGCAGTTAACTCTGCTGTGGATGTGAATAAAAACCAGTAAACTGGTGGCCAACCCAATAAATACTGGTTTAAGAAAAACAACATTAAGTTATTGATTTGTTTATCTCCCACAATCTTTCAATCCTTTAATTACCTGCATCATAAAAAATCCGTTACTTCTGATTTAAGCCAATAAGTCGTATAAGTCCCTAAACAATGGAATAACATTCACAATTTGATCCAAACTTGAATTTTTGAAGTCCAACTAGAGAATATCACCATGAAGAACCATTGCGACGGATAACATGATCAGATCTTGACCCACATTTCAAGTTTAGAGGTCTAACTAGAGAACATGACCAAGAAGGACCATTGGGAAAGATAAAATGATTCCAAACTCAATATAATCGACCATACCATTCAAAATTTTCTGGATACTGTCATCACACTGAGCAATCTGATCTTCTATTTCTCTACGTTGAGAAGACTGCAAAAGCAACCAAAGATCTAACATGAAACTTTCCACAGCAATAAAGTTGTGAAGGAAAATTTTTTATTAGTGAAAGTCAACCTTTTAGCTAATAAAACAAATGGCAGACTATAAATAAATTCCCATTCACTTTCTACAACGCTCCAAAGCATTGGTTTGTCACTGACCATGGATCTAAATGAAGACCTGATATCGTAATGGAGATGATCACCAGACTTGCTAAGAGTTGCGTAACAACCCATACACAACATCATGCTATAACATTTTTCCCCAATCCGACAAAGGATACACCTATGTGTGCCACTGCATGTATACCTTGTGCTCTTATAAGTTTTCTTTTTTTTCAAAAGTAGCTAGAATATAGGGAATTGTAAGTTGGTAGAATGAATCTCCAGAATTGTATATAATGTAGGGAAATTACATACCAATTTATCTCTTCTGCTTAAAATAGATCTAAGTGCAGATTGTATCATTTCCTTATCATTTGAACCAGTGATGGTAGGCATTTTGTCAAGATCATCGGAGTTGGTAGTATCTGGAGCATAATCACTTAAAGGCAACACCCCTTGATCTGAAAGGATGTTGTTGCACCTCTTTTTTCCAATGGTCACATCTCTGTCTTTGTTTTGGGATATTCTCCAGCTCCTCCTTGAGTAGAACATCTCAATCTGCATGTCCATGGTAGACGTAGCAAATCAAATGAGGTGATCTCAGATGGAGATTCGTACCATCAACAACACAATAAAAGCTCTCATTTTGTAATGATAAATTATGCATTTACTCAAAAATTGTAGACCTTGAATACATCAGAGATTCCCGTGGCTTAATGATTAGACCAGAGTCTATTCATTCTAAGAATCAAAGTGAATGAAATCCATGTACCCATTCCCTTAATTGCTCGATGTTTCTAAACCCTATGTCTAGAAAGCTGCAATGAGGATAGCATAGATGGAGTGACATAGTCCAGCCTAGTCTTCTAGAAAAGACAGGTAATCTGGGATAATCTAATAGACTCGTAGAATTCTTATGTTAACTATATTTGTTTGTGTGAATTCGCAAATGGAAGGAGCTTAACTTGCCAAAGTTGGGATGGAGTAGGAGAATCTATACCTCGGGACCACTAGATGAAGATTCTAAACATCTCTCCGCTGACGTCTTTTGGTGGAAATTATCAGGCTGGACTGTACTGGCATTAGTTGTCAGTTCTTCCTTTGTAGTGTGAACCACATTGGATGCTTTCATTTCCACAGCACAGGACCTTCCCAAACCACTTGATGAATCAACCATGCAATTGGTATCCTGCTCTTTTGAATGTAAATCTGTATCAGTGCAGCCAGGTCCAATATTGTCATTCTGCTTTAGTGAATGTAAAGAAGCATCTGCCTCGTTTTCCGAATGTCCAGTACTTCCACTATGCTTTGACAAACCACCACCACCTGTACTTACCATTATGCTAGCATTCACATGAGATGGGTCTTCTCTTTTTCCAGGACTGCTTAAGTTTGTGGTTACCAATTCCACTCTTGGAATTTCCAAATAGCTTGAAAGTCCTTTCCTGTTACAAACACAAGGTAACAAATTACATTAGTCTTGTAACCCAACCCTGGATCAAAACCAATGTACCCTAAACCTAAACAACAGATTTAACAAAATAACCACATGAACAGCTGCTTAGATAACCACTGTTTCTTGAATAAACAAACTGGGAAATAGATACGAAAATTGCAATACCATCAATATTGGTTTAAAAATCCAATCGGAAATCATAATGTCCACAGCATTTGGATATCAGAAAACAGAGTTTGGCATAAACTCTTATCCGGAATAAAATCAAATATTGATCCAAGAACAAATAATCGACAATACCAATATTTAGTAAAATGTCAAGTTTATGTATCTACCAATTCAATCTTTGATGAACCTGAACACATAAAGCCTGGGCTTTTCTGCATAGTGTAACACATAGAGCACAATATATTTCGAACTTACGCACTTGGAAAGCCAGCCCGACAGAATCCCAGCATAAGGAAGCAGGTGAGAGTATTCAACAACTGAAGTATGTGTCCATTGGCGAGTACTCTTTACGAACATAGGGCCCTGCAAGCTATTTCCAACAAAGAAAAGATGTTTCATTTGAATTATTTTTCTAAAATGGGCAAATTTATTTAAGGTGGCGCACTATATGCCTTATTTTTAGCAAAAGCAACTCAGACTAATTTTACAAGAGGTAAATTCTTAGCTGAAAGGTTTATGAGTTGTGATCCATCCTGAAAATGTCATACATACATACTCTATTCAAATCAAAGTGAAATGTGACTGGTCTAGTAACTGTTTTCATCATCCAGTCAATATCAGGTGTAGCATTGACAAACAAGTCTTCTTCATGTATTCATTACCAGAACATCTTTCATTAATAATGATTGGTTGCGATGTAATGGAACAATGCAAGAGAAGAAAAAGAAAGTTACAACCATAAGCAAACCTAATGATGGCTGTATTAATGGGAACTTGAATAGCATGATTATTGTTTGGTTCGATACACTGAATTATGTAGAAGCGAGTAGCTGCCTTTTCCTTGCTTATGGAATATACAGTATGGCTCTCCAAGAGTACAAGTTCACTTTCATTAATACCTGTTTCACATGGAAGAATCAGTTAAAAAAAGTTCCAAAAGCAATATACTAGTAAACCAAAGTTTTTAACTATTCCACTAAGAGGTGCAATCACCTCAAAATCTGAGAAACTAAAATACAAGTAATCAAACCAGAAGAAGTCAACATGACACTGTCTTCATCAATTACAATTTTAGAATGTTAAATGCAATTTTTTTATTTGAAGCATGTAAGTTGCTATCATACCTGTTGTTTCCTTGATAGCAGAACATGCAAGTTGGTTAAGGCCAGCTTCATCTGTGCTCAATTCACATCTCGATGTTCTTTTAATAATTCGTTTCTTTTTATCTACATGTTCTACATCATTGGCAGGTTTAGATCTGTTGGCTGAAAAACCCACATCCCTTTCAATCACTGACCAAATCCCATGGGTAATGGAACCAAATTGCAACAGACAATTCTCTTTTTTGGAGTCTACTAGAAAAACTGCAACCTTGGAAACTGGCCATCCCACTATCTTCGGTATATTTTCTGATGCGTCTAAAACTTTAGATACCTCACATGCATTCATAATGTGCTTTTCAGTCAAAGAAAGCTGCTTTTCTGGGTCATTCAATTCTGTGTCATCAGAGCGCATGAATGTCATATGTGCCAATAGAGTAGGTCTCAGAATCACAGCTAACTTGCAGAAGTTTTCAAAGCTTAGATATTCTAGCGTCAGATGCTGTTTCCTATAGTAGTAGTTGTACAGTAATACAACTGCATAAACCTGAACAAAATCAGTTGCAACAGAAAAAATGGAAGATTAGAGTTTTAAAACTTCTTAGTGACATTCCCAAAGGTTAAAAAAAAAGGTCAGCAATGTGACCTGAACTCTGAATATTTATAAGTCTTTGGACTTGTAAATAAAATGTTAATCAGAAAAGGACAAGCAAACTGGTCCCTTAAAGTCTTTGAACTGTTTAAAGGTGAGCAAATCCAATCTACTTTTGATGAAACTTTCCATTACAAAGAAACAACTTAAAAGCTAAAATTTCTTACTCTATTATCAATTGTAACAGTAATTAGATACACAGCATCCTCGATTGACCACTTATATTGAAATTTCTGAACTCCTAACATGTTAAAGTTACATAGAAAAGAGAAATAGAAGACACATACAGGGCCTTCGGACAAAACGTGTATTTTAGGTATTTGAGAAAAAGTACAATGTTTCTGCATCCAAAAACACTAGTAAAACGAATGAAGTTGACTCAGGATTCCAGGAAAGGACATTTTAGGAAAAAATCAACCCAGCCTAATTTCCTTTATAAACGATCTTGCATCCAAAACAAAACCCACAATTGGTCAATGGGGAAAAATCACACAGGTCAATATATATGTTTCTTTGGGACTTTCCCAGATCCAAGATGTAAGGTAACAGAATGTTCCCAACAATTAACTTCAATGATGAATTTGAAATAACCGTACTTTTGCACAAGACTTGCAATTTCTTAGCTACGAGTGGACCACAGAAAGTAAATAGAACCTGTTTTGAAACTGATTCCTGATCAAGCTGTGATGGGATGTCCTGGGCAGAGTATCTTTGGAGTAGCTTTGGATCAACCAGATAGTCTAACAATGCAGCAATAGCATCCTCAGTTGGACATATATCTGATGCATCCATGACCTCTTGCCTACCAGGGACAGATTACCCTTAAACTAACGAACAGAACATCATCATCAAGATTTCGGGACTTCAGTTTATCAAAAATCGGAAAAATAATTGGTTAACTATAAATACATCCCCAAGAATCAATCTGCAGACAATAGTTAAATCTATTCACAACTTCCTAATTTAAAAAGCTTATAAACACTACACCCTAATCATTTAATTACAGAAACGACGAAACAGTACAATGTTCATTCCCTTTCAAAATATTTGGGAACTCTTTACAGAAACTACCAACATCACAAGGATGGTAAAGTTGTTTCCTGCTTCATTTTGGCAGAGTAATCCTGCTTCCAGTTAACAATCGGTCAATCTAAAGAAATATCTACCAAAAAAAACAATCCTTTTGTACTTTTTAACCTCTTTCGCTCTCTCCCTCTAACACATGCAAGGGCAACATTCTTCTGAATGAGTCATCTTCCTCAACAGCATTAAAAATAATCAAGGTTTAAATAAAACAAAAGTACTATGCATGTTGATCAAGTAAGTACCTTTTAATGACATTGTTGGTTAACAACTGAAAGAAAACAAACCCCAAGTGGAGTTTCTTGAAAAAGAGGGCTACATTACACATGCAAGTATAGGGTAGAGTCCTTACCTTACCATACAAAACCAAAAACAGCAATCAAGTTTGCATGTGTACTCTCGGTGTTAAAAGAGTCCAAAAACTGTTTGGAGAGAGACAGATAACCAAAAACAGAAATGAAGTTTGCATGTGTACTCTGTGTGTTAAAAGTCCTAAAACTGTTATGAGCGAGAAAAGTTGGAACTTCCGGAGGGACGCTCTTGTAGCTGCTTGTCATTTTAATATGTTATCGCCGTTTTAAATTATTTAAAGCTCATAAAAAGGCTGAGTAATCCTCATTTATGCCACGTCATGTCGTTGGGTACGCTCTGTCTGCACCAACGTTGGAGACCGTATCAAGTACGGCTCCCCAATTGCTGTGCCCGTGCCCTTAAGATTCTAGCCGTCCAATTTATTGTAATGGATGACTGAGATTTATTTAGGCACAGCGGGCACTGGGAAGAGCAAATCTGTTCCCATCAAGTACATACGTCCAGATCTCACTTCCAACGTCGTTCCGAGTGCCAGAAAAGTTCGAGGATTTTAGCCGTTATCATGTTTTTTTTTAATCTAGGCATCCGAGTCGCTAATTCCTTAGCTACAGCTAATTAATTACCAGCTGTTGAGCCTAATTTCAGATCTCAAAGGAGCCACCCCTAAGTTGGGTATCATGACCGATCACTCATGTTGGGTCTCGATCTTATCCGACCTCGCTCCTGTATAACATTCAGCATGCTTCTTTTTACCAACTTACATATGTTCATGAAGACTTGATCCTCAACCTTATAACTACAGAGAGGACCCTCCTTAAAATTCAAACTCACATTAATGAGCCTAGTATCCATAATAGATATAGGACAGTTACAAACACTTGGTCACAACAACGTAACAATTGAAAGTGAGTCTCATGAGCATTGTATATATATTTTATATGTGTGTTTTAAATGATCGCAGTGAATTGTTTATATTGATCTGAATAAGAAATATGAATTAAGTGAATATAACGTATATGTGATTCAACGCGATGATTAGTGAGGTGATGTGTATTATGTGATTATGTGAATTGTTTGTGAACTAATTGTGTTATATGATACGAGTGAGCCATTGAGCATGGTTCGCTTACTGAGTTCGTAAAACTCGCCAAAATCGCAACGTTGTTTTTCAGGCTCAGAGGAGATAACCAATTAGACAAACTGGAATATAGCCACTGAAATCGAATAAGAAATAGAGGTCAGGATCAATTCGCATCTGCATTTGTCTTCCGTCCTTTTTATTTCAATATTTGTTTTCCAAAATTTTTGAATTTGTATATATCTATCTCTTATTCGATTTCAGTGGCTATATTTCAGTTTGTCTAATTGGGTATCTCCTCTGAGCCTGAAAACAACGTTGCAATTTTGGCGAGTTTTACGAACTCAATAAGCGAATCATCCTCAATGGCTCACTCGTATCATATAACACAATTAGTTCACAAACAATTCACATAATCACATAATACACTTCACCTCACTAATCATCGCGTTGAATCACATACACATTATATTCACTTAATTCATATTTCTTATTCAGATCGATATAAACAATTCACTGCGATCATTTAAAACACACATATCAAATATATATGCAATGCTCATGAGACTCACTTTCAATTGTTACGTTGTTGTAAACGAGTGCTTGTAACTGTCCTGTATCTATTATGGATACTAGGCTCATTAATAACTATCCTGTATCCATTGGGGATACCGAGCTTATTATACATAGTGAGCCTTTGGCTCTTAATCACTTTCTGAGCTTTAAACTCTTTTTCGGTGGCTACTCCAATCACAACTGCCTTTATCTGATCATGCATTAATGTAATGAAATACATCAAATCACATAAGTTCAATTAGTCACTTTATTTCACTTTAAACATTTACTTTCACATATCATCGAACCTAAGTCCAACATTTAACAAATATGTTGAGAATCACTTATTCCTTACTCATTCACATTCACTGAATCACTTCCAATATGTTCGTATTTATCAAACTCCTCGAACTATTAATGTCTGGATTTATCACAATCACATTCACATCATAAATAAATTGATACAGAAATTTGAAAACAAAGAAAGCAATTAATATAAGACCATCTAGGTTGACTCACAATATGCTCCAGATTAGCATTTGCTTCCATAATCCAGAAATGTCTGAATGTTGATGTTGAATCCTGTATATCAACTTCATACAACACAAACATTATACACACATTACTAATTGTACAATCATACAAAATTCGTATATGTGTAATGTATAAGGCATATTCAATTTGACTATTCAAGGTATGTTTCCTTAATCACATCTCTTGATCATTCAAGCATCATCATTTTTATGTTTCTAGCTTATTCTTAGGCTTACAAGTTACACCTCAAGAGCACTTGGTTATTCTAATACCATAAATCAATCATTTTTCATTTCTTTTCTAGCATTATATGATCATATAATATTCAATTCTCATTCACATTTACTTAATACATATTATTCATCTCCTTTGAACAATCATATGAACACCTTTATTCTCGTTATACTTATACTTTCCCAGATTTTGGTACTTTGATACCAACAATTCATTCACTATGCTATAACCTCATTTATCACTCTAAACATTTCACATATTTAATCACTTAATCCCTCATAAATTAAATTCATTTCAAGCTTCATTCAAACCTAAATGCATCATAGATAAGTACCTAACCATTTGTTGTTTCAAACCACACATAAAAGAAGCATATTTCATGTTTGGGCCATTCCCATGATCGTGGAGGCCATCCCATGATCGTGGGATTTTCTAACAGAAACTTTACCAGCCTTTCTTGCAATCCCACGATCGTGAATGCATTCCCACAATCGTGGGTTATGCAAATCCGAAACTCCCATCAATGATCTTCCAAATTTTCTAGCCTTTTAACTCTTATATGTTACAACCAAACCATCTTATACTCAACTAATCATTTCTACTTCATTTCTCCTTCATTCTCATCTCATTTCTATCTTAATATCAATCATAAACAAATCAAAATCTATGTCTGATCATAAACACAAAAACAGAACATCCGTATATATATATATATATATACACACACATTCATCAATTTTCTGCACACACTTAACTTCATTTTCAACTTTTCTTTGTCTCTAAATTATCATCTTACTTCTTCTCATTTCAAGACAATACACTAGCCTTTTCTTTGTCTTTAAACTCATTCTAGTTCATCTCCACCCTAGCTTATAACTTATGGTCTTCATACTCTAAAAAATAGAACACAATATGTATGTATTCGTCCGTCAACTTACTGCACTCAACCCATACACGAATTTGGTCATATACACATCTTTTCTTTTGTCAACTTTTAACTCTCATTTTAATACCAAATTTAACTATCAATCTTTAAAACAATACATGATCTTTTAGTTATCATTTATATGAAAATAGAACATCACTAATTATTCATGTCTTCATCAACATATCATCACTCTTCAACCACCATTTTTATGATCATTAAATCTAAAAAATATCCCTATATCAACTTATGAATTATTATTCATCATATGTGTAAAAACACGACATCTATACGCTTATTTCTTCACTCACGTTTCAATATATGATCATCACCATTTTATGGTCTATCAACTTCTAACTATCATCAAAATATTTCTCTTTAACATAACCCATAATCTATTGTCGAGCATAACCACAAAATAGAACATCAACATGTACTACATTTGTTGGACCCCATTACCGAAGTCCAACTCACATGCAGAGTATCCTAGAGCGTGAGTTATTCTTCGAAAGAGAACACTTTATCCATTATCGTGATTCAGGATTGTGAGCATAACTTTTACGATAGACGTCCAACTCAGGGTTTCTTTGGCTAGATTGAAAGAGAATTGCAAGAACTAC
>JANZXR010000001.1:21447800-21461169 GCA_027575705.1 Erythroxylum echinodendron | reverse complement strand
TAATTTCATCTTACATTTTATTATAAATGATTATTTTATAATTTATAATTTATGAAATTTTAAAAATACAATAACAACTACTCAAGTCCGATGGGCGGCCTGTGGCCCGGGCGGACTTGTCAGGCCAGGCCATTTTTGACCCATTAGGACCGCATAATTTTTCAATGAGCCGGGCCGGGCCCAGACGATGAATATATATTTCTCTAAGACATCTTATTGCTTAGAAATGGTTTAAAGCAGTGATTAAAACAAAATAGCAATAAATATCAAGTAATTTAATAAAATTGGATTGATCATTATTAAATTCTATGCTTCAGGCGTTCCTAATATTTTATATGTCATGAAAAAAATTAAAAAAAGACTCATATTTTGCCTTTTTTTTATAAATGTTAAGGGTGAGTCTTTGTAAAAAACAAAATAAGATAAAATAAATACAGGTCAAGAATAAGTCCTGAGTAGGTGTCTTTCCAGCCCTTACCCAAGTCCGATGCTATACTCTATAATAGAAAACAAGGTTTCAATTTTAAGATCACTTCAAGAGCCCTTATTTTTTATTAGGATTTTAGTCGAGGGAAGATAGCAAATTAAATTATATATTTGTTTATGATTATAATTTGATAGGAAAGTTTATACATGTTTGATGTATGAATGTGCTTTTTAGACGTAGAGATATGATTGTTAATGAAATGAAAAAGGAAAAATCTAATTATTTTGCATTTTTTTTGGTTGAAATTGGTTGTATGCAACTCATTCCAAAGCTTTCCACCACATCATGAGGAAGATACTAGCTACCAACAACGATTAACCGTCCTAAGAACATGGAGAGACAATGTCATAATCGATTCGTTATAAGCCGTTGAAGCTGACAAAGCCCCCCCTTAACCATCCTCTGTTGTTGGGTTGTTTCTTCATATTTTTCTTTGTTCTGTAGGTTCCCCAGTCTCTCTCTCTGGCTATCGCTCTCTTCCTCTTTCTTGCTTTGCATGGGAGCTTCATAGGCCAATAACCCCATAACCTTACCAAAAGGAAGATTCTGTGCAAAAAAGGAGGAAGAGAGGAAACCCTTTTACAATTATTCCATGGGAGGCTGTTTTTCTTCACATGCAAATGTTGACAGAATTACATCCAAGAGATTGAATCATGAGTGCAGTAGACCCAATCCCTACCCGGATCACCATGAGACTAAACGTAAATATGGCCGTTCTGTTTCTGTTCTTAACGAGCCCACGGGCAGCAACATCTTTGAAAAGTACAATTTTGGGAAAGAATTAGGTAGAGGTGAGTTTGGGGTCACGTATCAGTGTTTCGATATTCAAAGTGGTGAGACATATGCATGCAAAACCATATCTAAAGCTAAACTCAAGACAGAAATAGATGTGGAGGATGTGAGGAGAGAAGTTGCGATCATGAGCCATTTGCCTAAGCATCCTAACATTGTCACATTCAAGGAGGCATATGAGGATAAAGAGGCTGTGTATCTTATCATGGAACTTTGTGAGGGTGGTGAGCTTTTTGATAGGATTGTCGCAAAAGGTCATTACACAGAGAGAGCAGCTGCCTTGGTTATCAAGACCATTTTGGAGATTGTCAAGGCATGTTGGCTATTTATGTTCTTAATTGGATACCCATGAAAGCTAGTGTTATTAATCTTATTTTTTAACAATTGTTGCAGGTGTGCCATGAACATGGGGTCATACATCGAGACCTAAAACCAGAGAATTTCTTATTTGCAGATGGAACTGAAAACTCCCAACTTAAGTCAATTGATTTTGGTCTTTCCATATTTTTTGAACCAGGTATTGTTATGCAAATTTTAACCTCTCTACTAGTTTTTAATGTGCATGTCTCAGGCCGTAATTCTCTCCGGAAATTTGATGGCAGGTCAGCGTTTCAGGGAAATTGTTGGTAGTCCATATTACATGGCTCCGGAAGTCCTGAGGCGAAATTATGGACCTGAAATTGATGTGTGGAGCACAGGTGTCATTCTCTATATCTTGCTCTGCGGGGTTCCTCCCTTTTGGGCAGGTGCATGCAAATAATCTTTCTGATGCGGAAAACCAAGCGTGCGGTCATGAATTCGTTTAAAAGAAGGATCTGCAAGTTGCCCTTTTTCCCTTGGACTACTGCTAATTACTAATGTGAAATTCTGGACTTGGATTCTGCAGAAACCGAGGAAGGAATTGCCCGTGCAATTGTTCGTGGTCACATTGATTTCGAGAGGGATCCATGGCCTAAAGTTTCTGAAGAAGCCAAAGGCCTTGTAAGGAGTATGCTTGATCAAAATCCTTACAGCAGATTGACAGTTCAAGAAGTACTTGGTAATTTGCTGCGTCTCCTAATGCTTTTGTTCCACAAGATAAGCATGTCTGCAACCATGCATGACATGTAGAGAGTTAAAATTTTAGTACTAAACTTAGTATGCATCCCATGTGAAGGACACCCTTGGATACAAAACGCAGACAGTGCCCCCAATGTGTCACTTGGAGAGAATGTCCGAACAAGGATCAAGCAATTCTCCCTGATGAATAAGTTCAAGAAGAGAGTTCTCAGAGTGAGTTCAATGTTTGTTTGTAGTTCTGTTCTGCAGATTTCAATGTAGTCGCTTAAAACAAACCTTTTAAGAGTTGACTCTGAGTTTTCATGTTTTATAGGTTGTAGCTGATAACTTGTCAGACGAGCAAATGTGTCAGATCAAACAGATGTTCAATGAATTGGATACTGACGACAACGGAGGTCTGTCATTTGAAGAACTGAAAGATGGCCTGCACAAGTTTGGACATTCTATTCCTGACCCTGAGGTCCAAATGTTAATGGATGCGGTGAGCCTGTTAGATCACGAGACTGACTTCTATCAGCGCAGCTATATTAATTTGCTACGTAAGAGTTGTCCATTTCTCTTACTTACATTGTACAAAACTTGCATTTTGTCTTGTAAAGGCGGACACTGATGGAAATGGAACACTGAGCTGTGAGGAATTTGTGACAATGATCATTCACCTGATAAGAATAGCCAACGACGAACATCTAACTCGAGCTTTCAACTTCTTCGACAAAGACAGAAGTGGATACATTGAGTTCGAAGAGTTGAAAGCAACCTTGATAGATGACTTCAACCCCGGTCCCAACAACGAGCAGGTGATCAGAGACATCATATTTGATGTTGATCTTGACAAGGTAAGCCCATCATCCAACAGATTTAGCATCAAATATTTGATCAAATACTTTGTCATCTGTTTTGTTGTTTTGTAGGACGGTCGAATCAGCTACGATGAGTTCAAGATGATGATGAAATCAGGTATGGACTGGAAAATGGCTTCCAGACAATACTCAAGAGCAATGCTAAATGCACTGAGCATCAGATTTGCGAAAGACAAATCAATACAAAGTCTATCAGGGCAGTTGTTGAACTTATCCGGGCAGCTGAGACAAGACCTGTCAGGGCCTATTAGAATACAAAATCAGTCGGGTCCTATCAGGAAATAAAAAAGCTTTGCTCCCAAAACACAGGAACTAAACTTGCAGTTTCAGATATGTTTAGAAGACTCAAAGAACAAGAGAAAACGCTAATTGTAGTAATTGCATCCCACGTTTTCCTTGTTCTGTGTTTTTTTCGTGCATCAATGTTAATAGTGTGTTGAAACGGTTAAAAGGGAAAAATCATTGTTTTCTGTTCGAATCAACCGCAAGAGAAACATTAATAGTAATGAAGCGACGCAGTTGTACAGGTACTAGGTTATAAATTTTGAGATTGAGACACCGCATGTTCTCCGTTCTGGTATGCAAGCATAAAATAAAACCACCCCAGTTATCCACTCGATCATAGGACTATGGTGATGGGATGTGACAAGTGTTGTTACAGAGAGTTCCAAACGCAACGTTTTATTATCCATGGTCTTCTTCTCCGTAAAAGGGGATATATCTCTAGTACAACAACCAGAATTTCCTGGGTTTATCCATTTCTACATTCTTCTGTTTTACAAGTGTTGTGTTCTGTAATGCAGCCAGAAAAAGCATCTAAGCCATAAATATGATCCATTGGCGTCACCTCCTGAGAGTTAGCTTCATAAAAATAATAAGGAAGCGTCAATCATATACTAAAACAATAAAAGAGATGAAGCAATAACAACAAAACGGGATTAATAATACATGGTTAGATGTTATGGAATATTGATTAAGATGCCATTGACTCACAAACACATAGATACATACAAGAAGGCCTCCTAAACAACATCAATGATCTTTAATTAATACGCCAGAACAAACCTAAAGTGTCCTTACCTTCGTAATAATGACCATTAACGTCCAAAGAGACAAAAAGCGTCAGATTCCCAACGAACAACCTAACGCGACATCGCCCCTCTTGTCTGTCACTCTCGATCGTAACCGGACGTTTCCATCTGTCTGTAGGCTCTGTACTGTGCTTTACCCTCCCATCCTTTGTCCCCTGTCGGAAGTACCCAATGTAGTTTGTACGATTAGATTGCTCAAATCTCATTGCTCCCTTTTTACGTAACCCATACCTAACTAACGTATCCTTCAAATATTAAGACAATTTATATTTATTTTGAAATTCCCCCCCTCTTTTCTGGCTTGTACAATCCTCGGTTTTAGGGAGGATTCGGAATTCTTCCAGTCAATCGGTGGCCAAACGAGTGAGAGAGAGGTGTACCTGTGTGCGAGTGCGTTGTATTCGTTGAGATTACATAGTGAAGTAATTGATTGAGAATAGAGTTAGAGTGAAGAAGAAAAGATGACGATCGAGTCGTTACCTGGAAGTTCAGGGTATTTGGACTTGTTCCCGGAGAGAAGAATGTCGTATTTCAGTAATCCCTATATCGTTGGATTGACTGTGATTGCTGGTATAGGTGGTCTACTTTTCGGTTACGATACAGGTTCTCCATTTTCTTCTGATTTTCATTTCTTCCTTTTCTTTTGTAGTGACGTAATTACTGTTTCGAGCTTACCCCTTTGATGGGTTGATTACTTTGCTCAGCATCTAAAATCTACTTTTTTTTTTTGGGATAAATTGTTATTTGTTGTTACTGTTCTGCGTGGTGATTGTGTGAGTGGATTGGTATTGATTTTCAGAACATATTAGTATGTGCTCATGTTCTATCTATTAATTTATCATTACATTTTTTAAGCATGCAATTTGCAGAAGGTAACAGTTTTTTTTTGGTTAATTTCTCAGTAGAAAATGTAAGCCAAATATTGAGATTTCTAGTGGGATGTATCATGCGCCCACTCTTTGTTAAGCCTTGGTGGGCCTTATATGGATGTAATTTCTTTGGATGTGGTGTTCCATGGAGTGTTGTTCTGTTTTTTTGTTGTTGATCACGATAAATATTTGAAGCACGTAGATATTGCTGAAAAGTAATTTTTAAGTTGTATGCTTATTTTACCGTAGATCCATTAGTCATCTGCCTTTTTTGGAGTTTTACATTTTCTTTCTTCTTTCTATGTAAAATTAGAACATTTTTGTTGTTTGTTCCAGGCATAATGCCGTGATTTTCACAGTTAAACAGATTAGTTTGTAGCCTGATAACTGACTTTCAAGTGTGATTGCATTGCAGGTGTCATTTCCGGGGCCCTTTTGTACATAAAAGATGACTTTGAGTCAGTTAACCAGAGTAGTTTCCTACAGGTAGCAAATTTCTTGGATTTTTACCAATATGTATTCTATATTTTAGTCTGGTAGAAATTAGACTCAACAATTGATCATTATTCTGCTTGTGCTTCTTATTGCAGGAAACCATTGTCAGCATGGCTTTGGTTGGTGCAATGATAGGAGCTGCATCTGGGGGTTGGATTAATGATGCATATGGCCGTAAAAAAGCTACTCTTCTTGCTGATGTTATCTTTGCAGCTGGATCAGTTGTCATGGCAGCTGCACCGGATCCATATGTTCTTATAGCAGGACGGCTTCTGGTTGGCCTGGGTGTTGGTATAGCATCCGTTACTGCTCCCGTATATATTGCAGAAGCATCCCCATCAGAAGTAAGGGGAGGGTTGGTGAGCACGAACGTTTTGATGATAACCGGTGGACAGTTTCTTTCCTATCTTGTAAATCTTGCTTTTACGGAGGTAAAGCTAATCTTTGCTTTTATATTAATTCCTTTCACAATCCAATGTGTATTACTTCAACATCATCTATCATATGGATGGTACAATTTTCAATTTTAGTAGTACTTCGTCAAAATTAGTTTCTTAGTTCAAATTTGAGTTCTTGCAGAGGTTCATTTTTCATTCAATTATATTTTCTCATTTTCATTTGTTCTTTCTCTGCATGCTTGTTGAGGTAACCTAAGCATCGCGTATAATGATACGAAGGTTCCTAATTGTCTGAAGAAATGTAGTTCATCTATCTTTTATAAGTAAATGAACCTAATCAGCATAGGGTAGTGCTGACTTTTTTTGTTAATTTAACCTTGCAGTTAAAACAGAGTGAAACAGGGTTCTTTTCCCTCTTCAAATAGCCTAGATGTCAGAATCAGGGATCTTAGCTTTAGTTTGCTAATTGACCCTTGATTGTCACGCATTCTATATTGAGGTGCATCTTAGACTGGAGATTCAGTTTGAGGTAGTTGATCATTAGTATAAAGTCTGGAATTTTGCATTTATTGAAAATGCTTTTTCTGGCAATTCCTACTTTTGAATGCAAAGTTACTGCAAAGGATTATGTGAATTTCACCATATATGTTCAACTTTGTGAAAAGTTTTTGACAAGTTTAGCTTTGGAGAGACAGCAATATGGCGATAGCATTTTAAGATTTTGCACTGAGAAACATCACTAAATTAGTCTTTTATTCTTCCTGGCTATTTTGATGATTTCTTGTCTACGACATGTGATTGATTCCTCCTGGCTTAAAATCTATGAAGTAGGGCATAAGTTTTCCTTCCATGCTTTTCTGAAGTAGCATCTTATAGTGATTCATATTTTCATCCTTAGCCATAGATTTACTTAGTGGTTTCATGACTTTTAAATAGTAATCAGCAATCTGAGAAGTGAAGTATTTGACAAGTGTGATTTGTGCTTGTGCTGTCTTATTTGAGAAGAGAATAAGTAATCTGTTAACCATTTTCAGGAGTCCATTCTGCCAATAGGTAATTGTAGTTCTCTTAATCTATCATGTGGACTGAAGAGTAATTACAATTGAATGTGACATTCTGAAGATTTTCTCCCAATTTCTGGATATTCAATTTATATATCAAGGTCATTATTATTGAGAACCTTTAATGCTCCAAATGTATATATTTTTCCATCATGGGGTAATGTGATTCCAGGTCCCTATTATGAGCCAAGTGACATATGGTAGCAATGTTAATATGAAGTAAATCACAAGGTTTTTCCTTTTCATTATATTCTTATGTTTTGCTGTTCTGTTTTCATATTTATATGTATCTTACCTTTTTATTTTTCAAGTTCAAATGCCACAGCTCCTCTTGCTCCAGCTTTGCAGCTCTTTTGTTTCTGCGGCATGATGGATAACTATTCTATCATATAAGGTCACTCGTTATCAGTGCTTGGCATAGTAGTGGCGCCTTGTTTTTCAGATTCTTTTGGAAATGCATGGATGTTGTGAGCGTAATGAAATATGATCCCAAATTGATCATACAAACAATTGATCAAGTTTTGAAAATTTATATTCATGATTTTAGGATACATTGTTATGATTCGCAATTGATGAACTTTTGCATCATAAATTTGTAGGATGTTTTTAGCGAATAAGTAATCAACAATATTTCTTCAGCATTTAGGAGATGATATAGTCTTATTATCAGAGATTTAAGAGGGTCTTGGAGTTTGTGTTGAATGGCTTTTGATGTCGCTATTGTTAGACAGGTCCCTGGAACTTGGCGGTGGATGCTTGGGGTTGCTGGTGTGCCAGCTGTAATTCAGTTCTGCCTTATGCTTTTTATGCCGGAGTCTCCTAGATGGCTTTTTATGAAGGTAGACAGCATAAAGTTAACTCTTTTTTCTCTTTCAATTATGAAAAATTACTTGCACAATGTGCTTCAACGTGATCTGAATGTTGTCTTGACATCATGACATATGGACAATTTTCTTTTTAATGTGCAGAGTGATAAAGCTAAAGCAATAACAGTGCTTTCTAAAATATACGACTTTGCTCGGTTGGAGGATGAAATTGATCACCTTTCTTCTGCTTCGGCAGAAGACTGTCTCAAAAAGAGTAATATCAGATACTTGGATGTGTTCAAATCAAAAGAAATCAGACTGGCATTTCTTGCTGGGGCTGGGCTCCAGGTATATCATGGGCAAACTCCTTGAGCTATATTGACTGTTTTCTTGCACATAGTATTCCTTATCAGTTACTTTCGTCTCAGAAGCCAATACCCGTTCAAATGAGTGTGTGATTAATTGAAAGGAAGAAAATGCATATGAAGCTTTTATTTAATATTTGAACCAAGTATTAATATGTTTTACAAAAGAACAAACTACTTGTTCTTCAATGGGGATGGAAAACAGTGGAAGAAAATTCAGCAAATAACTGTTCTGTTCAAATTTGTTTGATCTTTGTCAACTTCATGTTTTCATGCTTGCAAACCTGAGACACGGTGCGTGTTATGTCCTTTTTATTGAATTCTATGAGAACACAATAAAACCTTGAAGGAGAAAAAAAAAACTTGGGTTTAAGATGTGAGGCTAAGTATGCCATTTATTATAAGTAGGGAAGTGCTTGTTAACCAGCTCATTCACTGTAAATAATCTGTATGGTGCAGGCTTTTCAACAATTCACTGGCATCAATACAGTTATGTACTATAGCCCAACCATTGTGCAGATGGCTGGTTTCCAATCCAAGCAATTGGCACTTGTCTTGTCCCTCATAGTTGCTGCCATGAATGCTGCTGGAACAGTTGTTGGCATTTATCTCATTGACCATTTTGGCCGAAAGAAGTTGGCTCTCTCAAGTTTAGCTGGTGTGATTGCATCCCTTGTTGTTCTTGCAGGGGCATTTTTTGCTCAGTCATCTGGTTCTGCAGCTGGTCTCTACGGATGGATTGCTGTTGTAGGATTGGTCCTGTATATTTCCTTCTTCTCACCTGGAATGGGACCTGTGCCATGGACTGTCAACTCAGAGATATATCCTGAGGAGTATCGAGGGATATGTGGGGGTATGTCAGCTACTATAAATTGGATATCTAATCTGATAGTAGCCCAAACCTTCCTGTCAGTAACTGAGGCTGTGGGGACTGGTGCGACTTTCTTGATTATTGCTGGTGTGGGTGTAGCTGCATTTGTGTTTGTAACTATGTTTGTGCCTGAGACGAAGGGACTGACTTTTGTTGAAGTGGAGCAAATCTGGAAGGAAAGGGCTAGGGGCAATGGTCTCAACAAAGAGAGCCTTCTTGAACGGGGAAATAGATCTTCATAAAAGTTTGTTTTCGTTTATATAGGCCCAAATTTTGCAAGGGTTTTGTATAGGTTCTGAATAGTGACTCTTTGTAGCTATAAGTGGTGTTTATGTAGAGACTTCTGTGCGTTGAGGCTTCTGTGAACAACTATGAGCATTCCTCCTCTTTTTAAGTTGGTGGGAGTGAACGTAGAAGCTCAAGAATGTTTTGTGGGTAACACAACAAAAAAAAAAGCAAAAAAGAAACAGCTTTGGTCAAAATCAGACGGGTCTTTCTTCCCTGATGACTAGTACGTATCTTGATAATTGAAGTGGGCTTTTGCTTTACTAGCTCATCTTCCATGTGGATGTGGTACGGTAGTGCAAGTGTCTCTTGACATAATATAACGCTTGGTAGTGAGATCATTGGCAGACTTCTCCGAAGTCTTCTGCTCTGGCATCTTAATGGAATAGGGCACTGGAATTCTAATTACGTGCTCTTCTTTACAAGGTTAGCTCATGGTGAGCGTTCCTTCTCTCCCCCTTTTTTTATTTTTTCTTTAAAATTTCCAAAACTGCAGTCCTGAGGATATCAAGATGGAAATTCTAAGTATTGGAATGACTGGAACGCTTCCGGTCTATTAGTTAAATGAAACGGGTTGTCTACCCGTTTTTGAGTTTCAACATCCATTTGCATGAAAGAAGAATATAAAACTGTGCCCAGAAAAACATGGCTCAACTATTAGGAGTTGGATTCCAGGTGCCCCTTACCATTTTAGGTCTGCACATTAAAATTTACCCAAATCTAAAAAACACATTCAAAGAATAGAATAGTTAGTGGTTATAAGATATCAATTAACCAACATGGCGACCATAACATGCATACTGTATTGATACTTGGCGTGTAGGACATAGAGAAAGTGATGATTATACGAGGAAAAGCAATCAAATAATTCAAAAGCAAGCCTATAATGCTTTATGCAGATCACAGTATTGACGTCAAGTTCTTGTCATGCATATTAAATAATTTTGAATCAAAAACGAATATAAATAAAAGAACTATTTGGTTAGTATTGAACTGCACAATATAATTAAAACTCTTTTTGTTATTGCGTCTTTATTTTCTTCTAAAGCTCATTGAAGATTCCTTCTCTGAATTTATCATTTCACGGTTGAAATTGGTTCGTCACTTTTACAGTCCTGATGAATCTAAACTTACATTTACACTTTTGTTTTTGGTTCCCCAGTTTACACACAAGAAGAGATATTTTGACGTCACCATTATTAGCATTTAGTGAGGCCTAAGCTGGTAGACCATCTTGAACAACCAGTGGGGGTGGGGGGCAGTTGTCACCTTTCATGGAAATCAAGTAAACAAAGAAGTCTACACTGCTCGTTAGGAGGTCGTCCAAATAAATATATGGGGACTCAACAAAGACTGATTAGACTGAATTTACGGTTTAACTTTCTAACTGATTTACTGGAATCAAATATTAATTATATGCGTGTGTATATACTATGCATACAACTCTTAGCTGAACCATCCGAAATTATATTGAAGAGCATCAGAAAGTCTTGATTCCCTCAACCTGCTCAGTTTGCAGCAGTTCCCAAGTACCAAAAGGTCAAGTAGTTGCTCAACTATAGTGAGAAATAAGCGACCAAAAAGGGTGCAGTCCAGTTCTTTATGAGACAAACCATAAAAGCATAATATAATTATGCAAAACAACTTCATATCATCAATCATTATGTTATTACTTTACCAATGACGAGGCAAAAGTTCTACACTTTTTTGACTACTTTTATGCTTTCTTAAGCTAATTGTCAAACGTACATATTAAACCAATAGGGTTTTAGCCTTTCGTAATAGGTTAGCTCAGGCTAACTTTAGTTAAGCTCAAGAACGAATTTGAACAGTTGAAAAGTCATAAAGGGTGGAGGATGATAAGGGGAGAGAGAGTGATCGACTGGTGAAGCGGAAGATAAGAACAAAAACTGTGGGCCACACTTTAACCACATAGCTAACCAGGAAAATGCTGACGCCAAATTATTAACTGATTAGGACAGGCCACGTGGTTTGTTGGCCATCTACCCAACGCCTTCTCTCCGCGTGTCCCTTTGTACATCACGTTTATGTATGTCATTCTTATCTCCTTACTCCACACACATATGCATAACATACATTATATATATATATATATACACATACGATAATTATGACGTGGATTTTCCAATTTTGTGATTCTCAGAATTTCCTACTAAAACAAAGTGCGTGTGATTTTATATATTGGAATTATGTTGAAATATATGAGAATTTGTCTCATATGGAAAGGATATGTGATCTTGAGCATGCATATAAGCCTAATAAGATATTTCTGTTAATACTAATTAATTTTAGGATGGAACCTCATTTGAACTTATATGTACTCAGTTTATTTAGGCTTAGCTATATAAAATTTAACAAATTCGTTTGAATTTAACTTTTATAACAATAATTTGAGAAACTAAACCTACTTAATTTAGCAAAATATACAACAAAAACAACAATAATTAATATGAATCTCGCTAAAATGAGGAGTATGAAAAGATCTAATAATATGCAATCTTATTCCTAACGAATAAAGAAATTATTTCTTTATTAAAATATGTAAATTTAATATCTTCAACCCATGTCTTACAATAATAATTTTTATAAAAACAAATTTTTCACTACTATTTTAAAAATTATTAATTATCTTATATTACATAATTAAGATCAATATCCAATTTTATGACTCAGATAGGAATAAATTCAAAGACCATATTATATTAGACATACTCAAAGCTAGGAATGACAAGATTATATGCGTGTCAATTGCAACATTACGTGCTTTAAGAGAGAATCACGCCATAATTGTTCCCCCAAGAAGCCTCCAAAGACCATGATTTCAGGATTCTTTAATGATTTCGATCTACTATATTTAAAAATTTTGATAAATCATAAAGTAATATAACTTTCTTACCGTTAAATTAAAAATTTACATTTATGAATTACTATTTGAGTTACCTGCGTTATACACTTTAAATGTGAGTTAATAAGTTTCACCAGTTTAGTCTAAACTCTAAACCCTAATTATTGTGTACCACTTACTCAAATTTAACCTAGTTACTTTAAAGTCTATAAGTCTAAATTATGACCGATACTTTTGTTTAGTGTTTTTTTTTTTTTTTTGTAAAGAACAACTTTCTTTATTTTTTGGGTTAAAATTATTTGATGAGTTACAAACTAAGACAGTACATTAATGGTTAAGTTATAAGAATAGACAACAGGATCTAGAGAAATTAAGTAATAGGATGCACCCTTAATCCTAACTGGTAATTATAAAAATACTCTAAAATTTCTAATAAATTAAGTGCTAATTATTGTAGACTATTTCTGTAACTTAAAAAAACAACTTTGTCAGTTGTTCCAAGATTCATCCTCTTGTATAAATATATATATTGCTAATAAAAAAATTAATGTCACACAACAAACGTTACATTTATTTAATTTGGTCATGTTTATGTTTTTATGTCTGTTTTTAATAGTGGAAAACCGTATTCACTAATTTTTTAAGTGTATATTGACTAAATTTGAAAGACCGAACATGCAATAATCCAAGATATACATGCATTGTAACACTCCAAAAATTTTGATTTTATAAATAGTACTTTTTGGGTCGAAAATTGTATATCCTAAGGTGAATAATGACACTTAGGACTCAAACTGCATTTTATTTCACTTGGCATCAGATAATGTTATTCAGGGATAATCCGAAGATCAAATTAGAGCTCCAAATGAGTTCATTTTAAGGGTTTGACCAAGAGTTGACCAATAGTTTGACTTGAGAAATGGTGAAAGCTAAACTCGAAAATATTAATAGAAATAAATGATATTAATTAAGGTTTTTAGGTGAAGTTCATGTTTTTTTATTGAAAAAAAGAAAGAATAGATTAAAAAAAGGTTAATTTTGAAAAAAAATGAAAAACTTTTAAC
>JANZXR010000001.1:21433636-21447700 GCA_027575705.1 Erythroxylum echinodendron | reverse complement strand
TCATGTTTTTTTATTGAAAAAAAGAAAGAATAGATTAAAAAAAGGTTAATTTTGAAAAAAAATGAAAAACTTTTAACAAGAGACCACGTGACATTTATGTCATTTTCTTGGCCATTTACCATCTCTTTTACTTTTTTTTGATTGGGTGGTTGTGCTAAAAGGCAACTAGCCCATGTGTCCTTGCTAGCATCAACTTGTACTAGTAATTTATCGTTGACCTCAACTCGAGTTTTTGTTAGCAAAGTGTTATCAGAGTTTAAGGTTGTCCGCTACGTCCTTGGATCGAGTCCCAACACAACCACTAGTTCCGAAAACTGTGCATTAACGCGGAGGCATGGTAGGTGTTCTTAAAGATTTGGAACCGTTAACCTCAACTAGAGTTTTGGTCGATTAATCCGATGGCAATTAGAACTAAGTCAATTTAATTTTTTCATTTCTTACATTTTCAAGCCGATTTTATTTAGTTTTAATTGCTAAATCACCTATATATTAAACACTAAATCATCAACCTAAGGTCCCTAAACTCACGATATCAACAAAAAAAATTTGAAAACGATGAAGAAAAGGTATATGGGTGTTCTTGATGAATAGTACTAAAAAATTTATAGGATGAGTTAATGAAGTTTTAATTATTTTTAATACATGATTTTGATGAGTTTCATGCATTGATGAATAAAATATATGAAATTAATTTTGTTATGGAATGTTACGAAGATAAAGAAGAGGAACTAAAGGAGAGAGAGAAATGTACTAAAGGATGGGTAAATTATTTTGTCGAAAAGTTTGACATGGAGATAAATAATTGATTAACATGCATGAGAAGTGTATTGAAATTTCTTGCAAGAAGTTTTAAGTAAATATAGAAGAAACTTTATCAAAATTTTATAAAGTGAACAATAATTATTAAATTAATGAGATTTTAAATAGAAAATGTTGTAGTTTGAAGTGTTATATATTTAAGAATATGATAACACTACTCGATATATTAGTTTCATTATCGAGTATGGGGTGTTATATGCATAATCAATGTTACGTTTTTTGTATACTCTTAGGATGCAGGTCATTTAAAAATAATCTTAAGATCCACAACATTATAAGAATCACTTGCTGATGTTTTGAATATATAATTGAAGTTCATTTTATTTATCTACTGCTAGTGCTCGTAAGGCAAGTGTTTAGTTGCAGAGCACTGATCCATTTGGAGATTCCCCAAATTAATGGTTCCGTGTATTACATGGTGTTCTTGAGTTCATTTTTGTTATAAAGATTGTTAAATTATTTTGCTTTGCTTGAGACATTTCAACCACTGTTTGGTAATAATTTCGTGATTTAGCTTTGTAATTTATATAAAATATATAATTAATGAGTTATTATACACATTAATTATTTATTTAATAAACGTATAAAGAATTATTAGCTAGGAATTTTCATTATTAAGGAAAAGGAGCAATAATCAAAGATCATAATCAACTGAACATTATGTTCTCATTAAAGATTAATTTCTATAAGCTTATAAGAGAACAGAATTTTCTGTTTGAAGTGGATTGGAGAGACCAAGAACATGATAAGTTTTGGGTACAGAGAGTAAAATTAAGTTTCCCCTAATTATCATACAATAATGTAGTTGAATACATTGCTAAATTTTTATAACCTTCATTGATTAGAGGATTAATTTATATATAAGAATATCATCATATTATCTAAAACTTTAAGGTAATAGATTCTGACTATTTTCTTATATATAATCTCTCCTTAATTCTTGTTTGTAATTAATATATAAATTTAACAATTTTAATATATTTTTATGCACAAAAATAGATATTTAACTCTTAAAATTTGCAATAACCAATATTTATGAATGTTTGTAGGAATATATATTTATGAGAAAATTCCACATCTAATTACTAGTAGATATATATAAATGACCATATAGCTTAATATTTTATAATTTTGATGAAAATGCAGTACCCTTTACTCATTCAAAATGGAGCTTATGAAAGTTTAACAAATATTTAATATCATAGAATTGAGATAAATATTATTCTTGAATAAAAAAAGACATAATCTAGTTTAATTAATGATAAAAGTACATTTTTATCCCCATCAAAATACATGTCAAACTCCTAATTAACATCTTGAAACGTTAAAATTAAACCTTAATATTTTCAAAACATTTAATTTAAACCCTAAAATGACCAACGTCTTAATAGAATTATGTCTCTTTTAGTTATGTGCTTAGTTATGTGCTACAAAGCACATAACTAAAAGAGACATAAGTTGTGTTGAGAATAAGGTCAATCTAAAAGACCTAAGCATTATGGAAAATTACTGATCATTCTCAACCTTATATGCTATTGTTAAATGTTGTTTCTTGTCGACGTAGGATTTATTATCTCAATAGGTTTCATTTATCACGTGGGCAATAAGCCCCATATAATAATTAAATTTTAATTTAATTTAACTAACCTTTCTTAATAATAATCATATATACAATAAATCCTAATTGAGACTAATAAACTTAATTTAACCTAAACGATCTAACTTAACCCTAATTAATTAGCTTAATTTTAATAAAAATCCTAATTACTAAGAAATATCCAATTTGATTTTTCCATTCCTAGTTAATGATTTAGAAATTGTTGGCCATTTCACTCCATCTAAAAATTAGTTGGTGGCCAACAATTTCAAGATCGTTAACATGCCTTAATTATGTTTTCTATTTTCTCCTTCTCTTTTAGCAATTGCAGGGATTCATGTTTCTAAAGCTTAATTAATTCTTCCTTTTCCCGTTTAGGGTTTGTGTTTCCTTTATCTTTTTGCCTCCTATGAGTATATTTAATATATGTAATCCTCATGTATCTCAAAAACATTTCTATTCTTTACAATCAAATTGTCGCACTTCTTATTAAAGGATAAAAAGAAGGCTGATATAGGTTGCTTTAATTTCAATGGACTTTTCTAACAGTCAATTAAATGCGATTCATATCGTTTGGAATAGAAAAATCAAATTGGGGATACTTAGTGATATAGTTTGATTGTCATCATTAAAGGTGGAATGGAACGTAAGGAAAGGGACTTAAAGAGACTATAAAACAAGGTGTGAAGATTGGAATTTTTGGATGATATTGAGAGGAAAAGACAAAAAGCAACCTTTGATTCTTGAGATTTGCATTAATTGAACATTTATAGCTATAAATTACAAAGAGAAAAGCATCAAAATCCAGTTTTGATCCAATTAACAGGTGAAAGATGGGAAGAAGACATAAATAACGTGAATGATTTTTGAGAACCAAATAGGGAGCGTCTTAGTAATTAATTTTTTTAATTAAAATTAGGTTAATTAGGGTGAAATGTTGATACATGTTGAATCCCTATAAAAACAAGTTGTATCTAAAACAGAGATTATGTAAGTTAAAGTTACAAAAAAGAAACAAATCTAGAACAACATATGGATATATTAAACTAAATAATCAGTGACATGCTAAGACTCGAGGTGACTATTGTAGATGAGGATAAAGAAAATATTATGTTTTGCTCTTTACTTTCATCTTATGAACATCTAACAACTACACTCATATTAGGTAAGAAGATAGGTAGGGTGAAAGACATAGTCGCCACACTTTTAACTCACAACCAATAGAGAGGAGAAAAAACTAGCGAAACATGATGACAAAATGAAGTTTAATGATTTGTAAGGTCTACTAATAGAGTGTCGAGTGAGGGCTCCAATTTTAGGAATAGAGAGATACTCTACGTTTTAACTAGGAAACTATAAGACCTAGATATTCTGAATATAGGATGCCCACATCACATAACATTAAATGAGGATTAACTTATATCATATACGTCAGGCAACTTTGACACTGTCTGATTGGAGGATGATACAACAGAAGAAACCTTCAAAATAGGAAATGTCAAGATCAAGATGTTTAATGGTATTGTCAAGATGTGTGATATTTGATATGTACTGTATTTGAGAAAGAACCTGATCTCTTTGAGCACCTTACATGCTAATAATTTGGCTATAAAACCGTTGGAGACAAGATTAAAGTGTTAAAAGGTATGATGACTATGATAAAAGGGCTAAAACTGGTGGAAACATCTTCAAATTGATAGAAAACGTACTTGTAGATGAAGTGGTTGCACGATGATGATAGCGTATAATGGTACATGTGGCTGAGTTATATCAGTGAGAAAAAAAGGACGTTAGAACTTCATAAGAAAAGCTTATTGAAGGATGTCAAACGCTTTAAACTAGATTTCTGTAGGTTTTACATACTTAGTAAATAGTTTAGAGTGACAGTCAAAATGGGCAAGCATAAAACTAAAGGAATCATATACTATATTTATATTGATGTATGTAGTGTTTGATTAGTAACATATGTTAGAGAAAATATATAGAGAGGATATGTCAGGATCACCATGGAGTAGTACTAAGTTGGTATAATTGGAACTAGACCAGCTTGGAGTATACATCGAAAAGGCTAGAAGTCCAGTTCGGACTGTTCTGCTTATATTCTTGTAGACATTCAAGTTCAGTTCGGACTGTTCTCATCTTCAAAGTTTGCGTATATATATTATCTACGTTCAAATTCCTAACGATAAACCGGAGCTAAATTTATTGCTTCCACACTTCCGAGTAGTGTGAATCGATTGCATCTTGAAAAACCATCCGCGGTTGGTCGGTGTGCATGGAGATATTCATACGTAACCAAACCAAAATCACGAAGACCGAACATATCACAGTATTGTATTATAGTACGTAGACATGCCACAAGTATGAACGTGGAATTTGGTATTTTCCGTCCTAGAAAGCGGACCCAAAAAGCAAGCAAACATGTCATACGTAGTCCTTGTGATCACTGGTAACCATCATATAACTATGGTATGGAGAAACAATAAGATATTCAATTAAAAAGAATAAGCATATGTTTGCCTTTATTATGAATAAAGGTTAACACGTAGCCTTTGTATCAATGTGAATTTATTTATAAGCGTGCTAAGAATTTAAAGTGATTCTAAACTATAAAATAAGAAAAAAAAGATATTGCGACTCGTAATTTAAGATTAAAATCAAACGATTGTGTATGCTAGAAAGGAACAAAAAATTTAACAGAAAAGAACTTTGCTTTATTAATAAACAATTCTGCAAAACACAATAACGAAGAAATTGAAAATTACTGGAATCAATTGAAAAGAAAAGACTAATGTTAAGGAAAGAATAGAGGATTGCCGAATATAGAAATAAGCTAATAGGTTTGCTGGAATACCAGGCTTTTGATATGTGAGATGTTGGAGAGCCTTCTTTCTATTTCAAAACTTCTATTTATAGCTAACAATGATGAGTGTCCTACTGCAATTCAACTTGTAATCCTGATAAAATTTTATTTTACTAGATATAGATAAAATTTGGATAAACTTTATCATATCCAATAGAGATAGAGTTTGGGGTGGTGTCTATCAAGTTTATCATCTTATCTCCTTTTTATCTTGAACTTCTATACTCCCAATCCAACTCTAATTCTATTACTTTCCTCTTCGCTGGACACTAAAATCTGATAGGTCAGGGTCAATAGATTTCTTTTAGACTTCAAACCATGGGTTTTTTTTTGGGCTTCGAATTTTCGGCCCAAAACAGTAAAAATGGGCCGAACCTATTTTCAGTGTAAACAACATATTTCTTCAATTTCCTAAGATTTTATTTGTTCAAAATATATTAATATCATATGATTTTTAAATAACAAAAAAAATTTAAAATAAATTAAAAGATTACATATTTTCATCTTTCACGTATTAAATCACAAATGCTTTTTGAGTATGTAACCAAAAATTATCTTCTTTTCTTATTTATACTATAAATTATTGAATTTAAATTTTAAGTTTTTTTCCGATAATTCTAGTTTTGGGAAAGATGATAACTTAAAGATAAATTGAAATTGTAAATATTATTTAAATCGACTTAATTTAAAACTAATTCACTATTAAATGACTTATTGAAAATAAATTATTTACATATTTTAAATAAACTATTTATTATACAACTAAAGAGTAGACCAATAAAAAAAATCAAAATCAAATCAGAAACGAAATCACTTGGACACATGGTGGGCCCCGCAATTAGTAGCCCCCTTACTGGTCCTCTTTCGGCTTGTTTTGTCTTCATCGACCTACTTACAGCTGTCGCATCTGCCAATTCATACCATTACCATACATTATATGATATGTATGTATGTTTTCACATGCATACATGCACATCCATCATCATGATTTTCCACTGAATTAAAATAATGAGATGAAAGGAAAGTTGGTCTGATCTGTTCATATGGCGCAGCTTTATAAAGCCCGGTATCTCCACCTCTCAATCTCCCGGAGTCGTCAGACGAGCACGTTTAGTTAGATAGAGACATCAAACTGCAGAGAGAAAAAAAAAGAGACATGGCAAATAGATATCGTGAACATGAAGCATGGGTGTCTCCAGCAACCCTGTCCCAACAAGGAGTTGAAACTGAAGCTCCATCTTCTCAAACATATGCAAATGATGAATCTTTGTACCCTGAAGCTGACGATATATGGACAAAAATGAACCCAAGCAACGCCATTATCAAAAAAAGCAGGAGTTTTTCACAGGCCATGGTGAAGAAGAAGAAGAAAAACCAGGTCTTGCTTGAAGGGTATGTGGAGGTGGCAAGTGATAGCAGCAACAGCATTGACGATGATTTGAAGAGAACCAAGAGCTTGACTGATGATGATCTCGATGAGCTCAAAGGGTGTTTGGACCTTGGGTTTGGGTTCAGTTTCGATGAAATTCCTGAGCTATGTAATACTCTTCCAGCTCTTGAGCTTTGTTACTCCATGAGCCAGAAGTTCCTCGATGAGCACAATAAGTCCCCTGAGAGAACCTCTCCTGCTGTGCGTGAGACGGCTTCGAGTCCTGTTGCCAATTGGAAGATCTCAAGTCCTGGTGAGCCATCAGCCAACTGTTTTATAGTTGGTCTGTTTTCTTGTTATTTGGCTTTGATTATTGGAGTTAATTTGATGTTGTTCTGGTTGTTGAGATAATTTTATGCCAAGTATCGGCTTATGGTTAATGATTTTGTTTGAATCGAGGCAAACTCTGAATATTAAATATGAGCTCAAAATAATAGGGGTTTAGGTATATAGATTTAGATCCAGAAATTTGATCCTACCAATATCGGATGACCTTAACCTATGGTTTTAGTTATGATCCTAGAATTTTGGTCATTGCCAAATACTTTTCTCTGTTGTTCTTGTTGTTTTGTGTGTTCTCAGCCATTCTGTGCATTATGTAGTGAGTTAATTCATATGATCTGGGATGTAAGCCCAGCCACTTATGCTAAGAACTTTTTTTTAATTTGCATTCTCAGACCAAGTACGTTTGCTTGATGTGAAAATTATCATCCAAGATGTTTTACGATCGTTGAGAATAGTGTAGTGACAACAATAGACTTTATTCTCTTACATTCATTGTTGACCCTGATAAATTTACCATTCAGCTGATTGTCGCTCATATGTTCCTTGTGTTTTTTAATCAGGTGATCACCCCGAAGATGTTAAAGCTAGGCTCAAATATTGGGCGCAGGCAGTGGCCTGCACAGTTAAACTATGCAGCTGAGGAAAAGTAGAAGATATGTTTATGAACAAGGGATATGATCCTTGGCGAAGGAAAATCAATAGCCTGGAGCTTCAAGCCTATATTGTGCTTGGCCGGGCTGATCAGCTGGACCTGCTTGTATGAATTAAATTCCTGCTATTCTTTAAATGTGAACAGGCGGCAGTGCCTATTCAATGAAGTTTAAAGAATTCAAATGTTTCAGGTTTGAGATTACCTGAAACTGGCTTATCTCAAGAAGGCTATGTATATTGATATAATAATATGTATTCCATCAGGTTCAGGATAACCGAACCTGTGAATAGCAGTTTTTCTTTGGACAGTTCCTTCTATGTGTTTATGTACATCACAACCTGAGCTCTTATTTTTCGCGCAGTGGTGAGAGCCTTTACCAAATACTTTCGGACCTCTGCATTTGCTGAGGTAACTAATCTAACCGGGTTGAGCCATTGGTTATTGTCGTTTCACAAGTTGGTTGATCCCAGAATGATTGATGTGTTGCCCTTACACTGACAATGTTCACTCATGCTAACAACAGACTTGTGTTTACCTATTATTGGATCGATAAACTACCCCATCGTGCTAGTATGGAAAAGGAGCCAGGGGAGGAGGGAAGTGGTGAAAGAAGTGAAGCAGACAGTGAAGCGATATCGGATTTTGATGTGTACAATGTTGTCCTGTCTGTCGCCAAGTTCTTGGTTTGAATAGCTTTTGAACTTCACGTCAATATTTAGAGATTTGAGTTTGTTGGGATTTTGGCAAATTGGTGGATTGTTCTTGTTTGTCTGTGACTGTGACTTAGTAATGGAATTTATGGACCATATCAGAATTTTTATGATGATCCAAGTCGGAAGAAATAAGGCATTGGCTTACGGATGTCCAGCTTAAATAATCATTTAAGCCTTCCAGGGTAAACTAAAAGCCGTGACTGAGTGAATATGTGATACTAATTATTAGCGACTTAAGGGATCGTGGGTTTGTCTGATCTGACAAGAAATGCAAAGTAGGAGTAGCTCAAAAGCTTGGAGCACGAGTCTAGTGTCAGATGGCAGGCTAATGAACTAATTTAAATCTTCATCTGTTATGCAAGCATATAATTGTGGATTGATTGCTACACGTAGAGAGTCTCATGGAAATACTAAGCTGATGAATGAATTGGTTAGATCAGGTATAATATTGGATCAAGGCACGTTGATTTAATTTATTCACGACAAAGTCTTACTCTTAGGGTAAGTTGACGGTGACAATATTAGTTTATTGGAGTGCTCCAGTGATTTCGATGTGATCATGGAATACATCTTCGAATCAATTGCCTCTATAGCTTGTCCTCGGGGTTGAAAAACATAAAACAACATGATCATTTTCTAACGATTCGTTGATGTCAACTTTGGTAATAAAAATGCGTTCAACTACTCTATTTTATGAGCATCTATTTGTCTATTTTTTATGAGTCCTGTTTATCAGATGAACGATGGAACGGATGATATGATGATCTTTCTCCGTAAAAATGAAGTTTAAGGTTTTACTTCAATGAACCTTACGTACCTATTTTTAGTGTACGTGATTGATGTCGGATTTAATGGCCGATTACTACCGGGTCAAACCTTTGGCGTCAATTCTCATTTCTTTGATGCGCCTTTCTCTCACGCTATAGGCTGCAATGGAGAATTAGTCAATGCCCTTTGCTTGTGGCATCTGTATTCATTTGGAGGTCATTTTCATGAATGCCAACACCAATTTCATTTTCATTTCTCCAACCATTATTATGAGGTGGTTTTGATGCTAATCTGTCAGATCCTGCAATCTTACTGATGCCCACTTTGTTGTTATATTCCTTTATTGTGTTTTTGACTTAGGTCATGCAGGATTATTCTGGCTGTGATAAATCTCCATAGTGAGATGTAGAAGGCGAGATGACATCAGGCTATAAAGTCAATAATGATGAATAAAACGAACGATGTATAAGAGAATCTAAGGGATAACGATAAGACGTGTAATGAATCAGATCGACGGGAGTATTGACTATAATAGTCATTAATAACGAAAATAACTAACTTTTTGGCAAATAACACTTTTGATTTATCTCTCCTTCTCCATTTCAATTAATGAAAATTTCTTAAAACACATAATCTAAATTAAGTTTCAACTATTGTTGTATCAAATTGGCGTCAGCAGCATTCTTAGTAAGAATTGTGATTGAGCTAAAAAAAATGGCGGAGGAGACCACATCTCAGGATGCACGATGACCAGAAGAAAATATGACAAATCATATATAAGAAATGAAAGCTAAGTGTGAAAAAACAATCAAGGACTTGAAGAAAATGATTCTGCAGTTACATATGAATTAGTAATCATAATCTAAGAATGATGGAAGACGACAACAGGTACTTGAGTTGCACCTTAATGGGTTTTAAGGACATGGTGGTTATATCATTAATACTCAATTTAGTAAAATGAAGTTGCAACCTTTGATGGTAAAGGTCTTCGTTAAGTTGGATCGAACACTGGGTGATGTAAAGGTGGGAATGCATTTGTTCAAAGAAGTTGTTTAATTCAAGGAACCTCTAATAAGTGTACGAAACTACTTCAATATTCTTATGCAATCTATATAACCAATTAGAGGAATCACCTATCAGGAGGATAAAAGGTATCTCTACCTCAAAGATTATAGCAAAGGTTATTGACTATATCAACATCAGTGAACATTAAACTGAAGGAAGAGACCTTGGCCCTGTTTAGTAATCAACTGATTGCATTAGCTGTCAACTAATTCTATTAGTTATTAATTGATAGCTGATTCTATCAGCTGATTTGACCAGTAGATTGCATTAGCTGTTTGTCATTTGATGTTTGGTAAAATTAGCTATTTAGTATTAGCTGTTGTTACATCGAAAATGGGTTCGGCCCATTTTTACTGTTTTTGGCCAAAAATTCGAAGCCCAAAAGAAAGCCCATGGTTCGAAGTCCAAAAGAAATCCATTGACCTTGGCCCATCAGATTCCAGTGTCCAGCGAAGAGGAAAGTAGTAGAATTGGAGTTGGAGTGGGAGTCTTGAAGTCCAAGATAATGAGGAGATAAGGATAAAGTTTTATCCAAATCTTATCTCTATCTGAAATCTTATATCTATTGTATATAATAAAGTTTTATCCAAATCTTTATCTTTATCTAGAAAGATAAAATTTTATCAAGATTACAAGTTGAATTGCAGTAGGACACTCAACATCTCCGGCTATAAATAGAAGTTTTAAAGAAGAAAAAGATATCCAACCCTTGACAAATCAAAAGCCTGGCACTCCAGCAAATCCTTGCACTTTTTAGTTTGTTTCTTCTTTAGCAATCCTTTATTTTCCCTAGCCTAGCATTTTTCTTTCCAATTGTCATTAGCTATTTCTTCAACTTTCCTAGTCATTGCATGTTTGCCAATTTGTTTATCAAAAAAGCAAAGTACTTTCTATTAGATTTTTGTCCCTTTTCTAGCAATACACAGTCGTTTTGATTTTCAGTCTGTATACAAGGCGCAACAATCTTTTTCGTATTTTTCTAGTTTGGAACACTTTAATTTCCTAGCACGCTGGCAAACTGAACAAAGGGCTACGTGCTGTCTTTTAGTCAAATAAAGGCCAAACATATTTTTGGCACGCCCAGTGGGACCCACGCAATTACGAGAACAGGATCTAGTAAGAGTATTGACGTTTTCTCCGGTGGAGGCAATGAAACAGAAAATGTTGTAACAACAACTCGGGAAGACCAACCTTAGCCTCTTGAGTTGAGTCAATCAAGCAGCATCGAAATCCTTTTAACAAAGGTTCTGGAGGCCATAGAGAAATCAGTAGCTGAGACACGCACTCTCTTGAGCACCATGGGGAGTAATCAAAAAGAGATTTTGGCTGCAGTCAATGGATCTGCCATGCCAGAGAAAGATAAAGGCATAGGTGGGGTAGAATCAAGTGAGGCGTTGTGCCAAGCTGAATCGCAGGCCAGTAAGTTACCAATGGCCGTAGGAAATCAGCTAGTGGCGTTTACAGTCACTCTAATTGGAGCTGAAGCCAGCCAAGGCGAACAAATGGGGAGAAACTTCTCCCGTGAGGGTGCTAGGGGGCAACCCACCAGGATTGACAGCCCCAACAAGGAGAAACAGCTAGTGACTACGTACCAGCCACCACATAGAAGGGATGAGACACCGAATGCTGCCATGTCTCCGATGTCCATCAACCACAAGGCCCCTGTCCAGTTCTACATCCACACTGGACCGTCAACTCAGCCCCACCTCTATAAAAAAGGAATGAGCTCAGGGGGCAATGGGAGTCTGGTGATCAACCAGATGCAGGTACTCCCAAGGAGTGTAGGTCACCAGGCTGCTCAGTAGCCGGTGACCATAAGCCAACCAATGCACGGGCAAAACGCTCAAACCATCGATCCTATTACCAGGGATGCACTTCGTGAGATCGTCCAAGAATTGTATAGCCCCGGGTTCAACCAGATCGTCCGACCTGAATTTCGGAAACCTTATCCTGAATTCATAGATAGAGCAGCCTTTCCCAGGGGTGTAAAAATCTCAGATTTCACGTTATTTTCTAGGGAAGACGGGCAGTCTTCCATCAAGCACATAGCAAGGTTCACTACTCAATGCTCGAAATTTTCTAGTTATGACAACTACCAGTATCTGCTTTTGAAGTTGTTCCCGAATTCGTTAACTGGAGCTGCCTTCTCTTGGTATGTGTCACTGCCGAGGGACTCCGTGTTCGGCTGGGCAGATATGACAAGAGTCTTCCACACCCAATTTTACAGAAGTGAGCCCGAAGTCAGTATTGCGGACTTGTCCAGGCTCACTCAACATGCTGGAGAAAGAGTAGATGACTTCATTGCTAGGTTTAAGAGAATGAGAAACAAGTGTAAGATTAACATTCCAGAGATCGAGTTTGTGAAGATGGCGCAAAAGGGTCTGGACCTAGAGCTGAGGAAAAAGTTTCAAGGGATGGACTTTAGAGACTTTTTCGAGTTGGTTATGAAGGTGACAGAATACGAGGAGCTACTTAAAGAAGACCATAAGCTCAAAAAGTAAGCCATGAGACCTATTTCAAGGAAGTTCACAATGCTGAAGTAGAGGTTGTTATAGTTGCCGTATCCGATACTGGAAGCGTAGTATGCCCACACCTAGCAAAGATGCCTCCTGGAGTATGACAAAACAGTGACAAGAGGGGGAATAGGTGCACGTTCGATGTAAGTAACACTTCGAAAATTTTCGATTATCTCATAAAGATTGACTTTATTTCCTTACCGGAAGACTATGTTCTGCCCACTAAGGAGGAGATGAAGGCCAAAGATTATTGTAAATACCACAATGCGTGGACTCATTCTATCAACATATGTTGGGCCATCAGGATCGTCATTCAAGATCGTATCAATAGAAAGATTCTCAAGTTTCCAAAGGAGGCAATGCTCATCGACAAGAACCCATTCCCGGTGGCGTCAGTGAATGTAGCAAGTATCGACATGAGAAGTTGACTCAACCAAAAGAGGAGGAAAGAGCATACGAACCGGGTGTGGAGGCCTAAAAAGTCGAACACATAGAAAAGGGGAGACGGCCTCACGATTGCGTCTAAAGGAAGAATCAATGCACTAGAAAGGTTCGGTAGACAGGTCACCAGAAGTAGCAACGAAGCTGGTGACCAGCCAACTGCCCGTACTGGTAGCCACCCTAAATTTGTCAAGCCACTGATACCCAGCACAACCGGAGAGTGGATTCGGGTGGAAAGCAGAAGGAAAGATAAGAAGGAAATACCTAATGCTGCACAGAAAAATGCTAGAACAAGGAAAAGAAGGTTACAACGCAAGAAGCTAGCCAAGAGACAGTTCCGAGAAAAAGAAGAACTAGAGGCGAGACTTTAGACGTAGACCATGGCTCACTTAGCGGAAAAACAAGAGATAGTTACTAGAGGGAAGGAGTTAGTCAGCATGACTGAGCAGCTGATTGAGCACTGTGAAAAAGAGATTCAAAGGAACAAGTTCAGGAGAAAGGCAACCGAGGATGGTGATATCGAAGACCAGGAAGGCGGCAACTTCAATGTTGGTGAGGTCTCCGTGTATTACTTGGGAGCTGCTTCAGTGTTATTACCAGTCATTTTTTACCGGGTCGATCTTAATAACGAGACAGCAGACAGGCCAGCAAAGGAAAGGAAGGTGTCGGCTGCAGAAGAAAAACAAAGTCCAGTGGAGAAGTTCTCAAAGGAAACGCGGGACACCGAAGGGAGCAAGGCTCTGACGTTCGACAAGCCGTTGACTGTAAATCACACTAAACCATTGTACATACTGGCTTGCGTCAATGGAAAACCACTGAATAGAGTCCTGGTGGACAATAAACGCGGGACACCGAAGGGAGCAAGGCTCTGACGTTCGACAAGCCGTTGACTGTAAATCACACTAAACCATTGTAC
>JANZXR010000001.1:21370451-21429464 GCA_027575705.1 Erythroxylum echinodendron | reverse complement strand
ATGAAGTATGAGATTTTCGGCCCATGGAGTGGAAAGTTATGGTGTTTAGAAATTCTGATGCTGTTTAAGATGTTTTTGTTGGCAGTCTCTTTGCAGTGGTTTTTAACTCCCTTAGAGATCAAATAAGTTTTTGCATCCTTCATCGAAGTTGTCGAGCTTCCTTTTAAATTTTTATTGATACACAAATTACAAATTTCGGAGTTCTGAGTAAGAAGTTATGGATGTTTGAAGATGGACTGTCGTTTTGAGGAGCTGGTCTCGCAGCTCCTCGCGAGCGCGAGTTGCCCACGGTTGCGAGCGTGCGCATTCAGCGCGCGCCTCACGATCACGAGGGGTCACAAGCGCGCGCATCCAGCACGCGCCTCACGATCGCGAGGCGGTCGCGAGAGCGTGCATCCAGCGCACTCTTCACGATCTCTAGAGGTCGCGAGCGCGAGCGCGAGCATTTAGCCGCGAGACGCTCGCAGTGCGACGCGGCATATATTATTTTTCTGGCTTTTTTTTCCTTCCGGATTTTTAACCTTTCTCCGCTCTTTTGGCCGTAACTTTTTCTTCCGACCTCCGATTGACCTGATTTTCGAAGCTTTGGTTTTATAAGACATTTTTCTACCTCTCCATGCAAATTTATGGCTTTTGATATTATTTTTGAAACTTATGGATTAAATCAAAGAAAAAGAATCGGATATTTTCTAATCAGATTTCAGTCTTTTGGTGATATTTTGATTTGTAGAACTCCAATTGAGTTGATTTTTTTTGTTAAACAAACTATAGTCATGGAGCTAAAATTTTTCCTGAAGGAATCAAAGATCAATTTAGGCCCTAAAAATTTCAATTTTAGGGGTGATTCGGGTGTAGTATTTCAGACTCAGCTTAAGTTTAGCCCGGAAGTATTTTTGCTAATACTTTTTTATTTCTGAACCAAATTGAGTGTTTTAGTGTCGTTAGAATCTTAAGGCAATGAGAAACAAATATTATGAAGAAGTCTTATTGAAATTCCTTTATGACCTACCAGTAATTCTGATCGGAGGTAAGTGAAATGCGTTTGCTTTTTAGGTTTGACCTGGTGGCGAATTCTACCATTGTGGGATGCATGTCCAGATGTCACGTAGGACGTCGGGCACGTAACTTGCCAGGGTGAGGTTCCAACACAGAAACGGCTTCTGTAAAATTAGTTGAATCCATAACATGTCCTATGTCATAGTCTTGCTCGCCCAAATAGACTATGTAATCTGATGAGATAGTCAGTCGCTTCTTTCTAGTTGATCCGCATACTGCATAGGCTCTTGTACCTCAGAAACCTCTTCCTGAACAGGTATAGGTTCTTGTGCCTGCATAGGCACGATACTAAGACCTTTATCCATCGGAGCTAACTGTACGAGAGGCGGATACGAAATAATGGTAATATCCATCCTGCTATCTCCTAGAGGATGTGAGGATCCTCCCTCATCATAGACATTGTATTCCATAAACTTAGCCATTTGTGATTCCACTATCCTAGCCCCTCCCTCTTTATAGTAAAATCTGTAGCCCTTAAAGTGATCGGGATAACCCACTAAATATAAACTAGTTAAACGAGGTTGCAATTTGCTCTTATAAGGATTATACAACCTTACCTCAGCAGGGTAGCCCCACACATGAATGTGTGCAAAGCTTGCCTTCCAGGCCTTCCAGAGTTCAAAAGGCATCTTTGGTACTGACTTGCTCGGGACTCTATTCAAGATATATAATGTTGTCTTGATGGCTTCATCCCAAAGATATTCAGGTAGGTTAGTCCTGCTCTGCATTGATCTTATCATGTCCATTAGGGTGTGATTGCACCTTTTGACCACACTATTTTGCTCAGGACTACCTGGCATAGTGAATTGAGTCATTATTCTAACTAATTCCAAATACTTGGCAAACAGATCTTTTTCTTGTCCTGCAACTCCATGTCTGCCATAGTTTTCCCCTCCTCTATCAGATTTGACTATCTTTATTGATTTTTCTAATTAGTTCTCAACCTTAGTCTTAAAAATTTTAAATTTATCAAGAACTTCAGACTTTTCTTTAAGCAAGAACACATAACTATAATAGGAATAATCATCTATAAATGTCAGGAAATATCTAGCATTGCACAACGTGACCATATAGGGACCACTAACATCCGTATGTATGAGGTCCAATAAGCCTAAAGCACGAGTTGACCTTCTTCCTTATCTTAGTCAAATTACCCCTATAGCAATCAACACATGTCTACAGATCACTGAAGTCCAGAGTTGAGAGAATGTTATCCTTTATCAATCACTCAACCCTCTCCCTAGAAATGTGGCCAAGACATTCATACCATAACATGTACGATGTGTCCTTTATGAAGGTTCTCTTTCTAGTAATAGGTTCGGCAACATAAGAAGAGGCATACATTTCATTAAGAGTAAGACACATAATATATAATCTATAGGATAAGAAGACAGTTCTAAAATGTCTTGTATTGATAGAAATATTTACAACTTAATTATCAAATACAAAATAATAACCTTCTTTATCCAAAACTGATACAGAGATCAAGTTCTGTCTAAAAGACGGTATATAAAATGTGTCTCATAAATATAATACAAACCCCCCATATCGAGGTTTAATCTTACATCTCCTACATACAAAACGTCCACCTCTTCATTATTGCCGACCATCAGCTTCTCCTCCCCTCTAGTCGACATTCTCCTATATATGAACCCCTACATCGTGGAAGCAATATAGTTAGAAGCTCCACCATCTAACCACCAAGAACTTGATGTGGTTAAAGCTACATTGGATTCATGAATCATGAAGGACGAGGAGTTACCTGACAGTTCCTGTTTGATCTTCCATAGCTTGTACTTCGGGCAATCGGACTTCCTGTACCCCTTCTTCTTACAGAAGAAGCAAATCATACTCTTAAGGTCATATGGGCCCTTTGCAATACTAGACTGCCAACTCTGAATCTGGGGAGAGGGTTTGGGTTTCTTACCCTTAACCTTAGGTTGATGGGGTTTAGCCTTCCCCTTACTCTTCGCAGCTGCAAACACGGTTGTATGATGAGAACTTTTGATCTTCTCCTCTGTTACAACACACTGGGAAATAAAGGTATTGATGTCCCAAGTCTCATCTGTGAGATGTAAGAGGTGGCCAATATCTCAAACTCCTGAGGAAGAGTGTTTAGTGCCTGATGCACTATAAGCGAGTCAATAATCGTTATATCCAGTGCCTTCATCCTACTTTGAAGATGTACCATCCGGATGATATACTCTCGAATGCCTCCCTCTCAAGTGTACCTCATAGAGAATAGTTCCTTGATCAAGGCGTTCTGCTTAGCATGAGAAGACACCTTATACCTCTGAGATATGTTGTCCATGGACTCCCTCGCTATGGTAGTGTCTAGCAATCCACTCAATAGATGATTAGGTATCAACCTCTTAATGGTCAGATAGCACATCCTATTTGACCTTTCCCAGGTTTCTATCGCTGCTTTGTCAACTTCTAAGTTGACATTTGTAAGTGGGGGAGGCCACTGGATGAGCATGGTTATGCTGACATCTATAATCTCCAATGCAAACTCAACGTCCTTCTTCAACTTCTTCAAGTTGAAACTATTAAAGGTTTCAGTGGTGATAACATTGTTGTTCACAGAAAAGGTGACTAAAAAATTGAAAAGACAATGATCAGTAAAATGCAGGACAACAACTATACTTTAAAGCATTAAAACAGTATCTATACTGAGAATCTGATTACATATATTATGAAATACTTGTGGGCTGAAAACATAATATATACAATTAGACATCCACATATAATCAATCAAAGAATAAACCATCAACTCTCATGTCACTACCACCTGTGGGTGAATAGACCATTGAAGCAATAATCTTCCTCTATCTAATGCTTTTATGTACATCTCAAAATATCATATAAGGTCAACACCTATGGGCAGAATAACCAATATAAGATCAGATACATCCCCAAACATGCAAGTGTCTACAATTTTATCATTGCTTAAAAAGTATCACAAACATAAGGGATACAGCCTTATGTTATCCTCACATTCTATGTGGGTATAATTTATGTGAAAATTAAAATGCACAATCAAATAATCACATACAAAAACTAAAAACATCATCTTTAAACTTTATTTGAGATTTTTATTTAAAAATTTCTCAATGAGAGTGACTATCGTACTTTCCTGAATACCGAACCTACCACATGAGACATAAAACTTTAAGTGTCTCCCTTATGTGTAGTTTAGAGTACGAAAATGCACTCAAAATTAGCATTAAAAAAGATTTAAAACTTTTCCAGAATCCAATTACCAATGTAATAAATCTAGAAAAATTAGAAAATCACTTTAAAATTCCTCCGACCTAGAAACTGACCCAAAACACCCCGGGATAGTTTTATAGGAATTTTCTGAAATTTTGCATTTTTTTGGTAGTCCGTATAGCATGATGTCACATGGCTGACGTGGCGGCACACATCAGCTGCGCGTGCATGGGCGTACGCACATCTATTTTCTGCCCATACGTTGCATGCCCCGTCATATGTCCCCAATTCGATGGTCCACGTGTCCGAACGGGTTGCTCAATAGAGTGACATGTCGGCATGCGCTGCTACCCATGGCTACTGTAGTAGCATCAGGTGCGTGCACCGACGTTGGTTCTCCCACCACAGCCGGAGGTAATTTCCGACATTTTGAGATGCCATTTTTCATTTTATTTGGCCCATTTTTGACATGTTTTTTATAACTAGCCTTATGTACCCTACTTTTACGCAATCATATGTGTAAAAAAACCAGAAAACGAATCAAAAACGGAGGAAAACCATATAAGATGAAAAATCGAAAAACATTCGCTTTTGGCAACCCGATCACGTAACCGGTCTGATACCACGTGTAATACATAGCACAGACCTTATTATGTACCCAGGATCATATACGAAAGGGTTAAAAATGAAGGAAATGTGGAATGCCTGATTTTGGTTCCATCTCTGATTCCGATGTCGTTTCCGATCTCAAAACAATCATGAATCTCTCAGGACCTTTACGAAAAGTGTTTCTCGACATGAGGTTTAGGTCTTTCTATAGTTTTCTCAATACATAAGCTCTCTTAATAGGTCAGAAAACCGTATCCTTACTATTGATATGAGTAACTGTAGGAGACCTTAACTTATATATATAGCTTCTATATCGGGCTTCCCTATCACAAGTTTGATATGGACCAGGTCCACACTAAAAGGGATCCATTTTCTACCCAGACTTCAACCAATTGATTTATATCATTTATTAGGTTACTTTATTTCCCTTATTTGGATCAAATTATGTAATTTAACCGATTATTTATTGAAAAGCCAAAATTACAATTAATAACTATCCACTTTATAGGAAAATGACATAATTGTCCTTAGGGACAAAAATGTCTAACATGATAAGATATTGAATGGAATCGATTTTGTATCATTGTTTTTTTAAATGAAAATTTTGAATTAATAAATAAGAAGATTATAGAGATTAAGATGTCTAATGGCATACCTTTTCACACAACAAGATCACTATAAACAATCACATCAAGTACGTATAATAGATGCTAGTGATAAACTTCTAGATGAAGGCTGTTAATTAGGTAGGAATTGATTCTGCAGTAAGAGTAGCTCATTAATGCCTCTTATGACTTCCTCAGTAAGTTTTTCCCAAGTTTTCCTAATGCCCTGAAATCGTCTTACATTTCGTTCAGTCCAGATGGTTCGAACTATCAAACCCATGGCAATGGTTAAGGTCTCTCGTTTAGCAACTGGAATAGATGTATTAGACGTTAGACAATTGATGACACCATTTAGTGAATTATCCGAAAGATTCCACTGACAGAAGTACTGGACCTTCATACAAACCACCTTAGTAATGGGACACAAGAAGAAAAGGTGGTCACATGATTCTGCATGCTATGAACAAAGAGGACAAGTTCGAGGCATATCAAGGTAGGAAAGACAATCCGTTGTGCTGAGCCTATTCTTCATGGTCAGCCAGAGGAGAAAAGGAACTTTGGGAGGAAGGTTCCTATGCCAAACAATGTTACTCCATTTCACTCGAGGCAGTCTCACGCATAATAGCTCAATTCTGCTTTTGTTTTTCAACTGGTTGATAGGGCAATTTTTCCATAGGAATGTATCTGGGTAGTTGGAAGGGTGGTATTATGGTTGAAGGTGCTGCAGGTATTCGGGAAAATCCCAAGAGTTTCTCCTAATAAAGAAATTCATCTTCATGTTGAGGGGGAAAGACAAGAGGTTGGAGTTAGAATTTTGTATCTGATAGATAGAATCGTCTCCTGTCCAATTGTCAAACCAAAAGAAGGCCCGAGCCCCATCTCCAATTTTATAGGTCACATCAGTTTGGATCGAGTTTTTGAGGAGGATCAGCTAGTTCAAGAAGTAAGATTAAGAAGGGCTTACACTTAGTTCCCATATACTCCTTCCTTTGAGGAAGTATGAGTGGATCCAGCAAATCCAAATTGATTGCTTGTCTTGGAGGATCCACCATAACCTTTTTAGAATAAGTGTATGGTTCATGAGCTTCAGGGGGTGATGCTTAAGCCTCCTTCTGCTTTAGGAGTACAAATGTCAGTCCATTTAACCTTTGCAAGTCCTCTAGTTCCATTGGGTTGATTCCACAAAAAATTTCTGAACAATCACTCCACCATTTTGATTACACTTTTAGATAAAAAAATATGAGAACTTCAATATATGTGGAGGGAGTTGAGAATTGTCTTAAGTTGCAGCTTTCCCGCGTAAGAGAGTAATCTATTAACCCAATAATGCAATCGTTTCTGTATTTTTTCTATAAAGGGGAGACATTCTAAATATTGTAGCCTCTTGGTTAAAATGGGTAACACCGAATAGTACAAGGAGGGGGTCTGCATGGTCATCTCAGGTTATAGTCCCTTCCAAGTGAAGAGCACCACGGGAGAGAATAAACAGGCTTTTTTGAAAATTAATCTCTAACCCTAATAGAGAAGAAAACCGCATCAGAGCTCGCATGAGTGTGTGGATGGAGTCTAGCTTTGCTCCACAAAAAAGGAGGAGGCCATCCACAAAGGAGAGGTGAGTCAAGTTTACCTTTTTAGTGCAGGAATGATAGTTGAATTTGGTATTTACTGTCACTTCCTTTATAATGAGAGAGCTCAACGTTTCCATACACATAATGAACAAGTAAGGCAAAAAGGGGTCGCCTTGTCTTAAACCTTTAACAGCTTGGAAATAAGCCGAAGGGCTTCCATTAATAAGCACCGAGAAGCTTGCTGTAGAGATACACTCCTTTAGCTAGCTAACGAAAATATTCGGGAATCTAAGTGCTGCCAACATTGCCCAGAGAAAATTCCAGCTAATGCTATCAAACGCCTTCTAGAAATCAACTTTAATCATACAGTTAGGCATGAAATGTTTTCTAGTATAGCCCTTCAAAAGCTCCTAAACAATGAATATATTATCTTCGATTTGTCGGTTGCGTACAAACACACTTTGAGTATTGCTAATGAGGGAGGAAAGAACTTTTTTCAATCGCAGTGCCAGAATCTTCAAAATAATCTTGTATAAAACGTTGGGACAAGCAATTGGCCCGAAGTCACTGAAATCCAAAGGGGTAGAACATTTAAAAATCAAACATAGAAACGATTTGTTGATCTCTTTGAGTAGTCGGCCATTAGAGAAAAATTCCTGAACAGCATCCTTGATAAAGGGCCCCATAATCAACCATGATTTCTCGTAGAAATAGGCATTTAGACCATCTGATCCATGTGCTTTACTACCCTTCATAAGAAAGACCACTTCCTCAATCTCTTTAGCATCAACTAGTCTAGTTAGGGAAGTTGCTTCATCCAAGGAGATCCTTTTAGAGATAATCCCAGAGAGGTCTTCAGGAGAGACCTAAACCGATCTAGAAGTTCCAAGCAAGTTTGAATAGTATTGAACAACTTCATTTTGGATGTCTTTAATATCATGGTGCAGACTGCCATCTGCCTTGGTGATAAGGTGGATGCAGTTTTGATCCCTCCTAGTCATTGTTCATAAACTTAACTTTGTAGTTTGACTTTTATAAACTAACTTTTCTTAGTTGTTTGTTATATATATAATTTTAAATTACTTTGATTATCTTATAACTCGTCTTTACCGGCATTACAGTGAATCGAGTTAGTTTTTTGGGTTAATATGAAATTCCATTCTTTCTCATGTCCTCACCAATGATGTTGGGAAGTTAATAAGCCATTTTCATCGATGAGCTAAGACATTCACAAAAACTTGTTCAAGTCCTCAACTTGCATAATCTAATAATCTGAATTTGACTCGCAATCTGTCTTTCATTTCATTGGATTATCAAATTTTATGGCTTATGAACTTCTCCTATTATAAGTTTGTGCCTTTTGGCACGTTAAATAGGGCAGGAAAGCTAGTTCTTCCATTAGTCTAATGGTTTCAAAGTTCTGGTGAAGTCGATCATTAGCACTGCAATGATTTAGCACAAGCTTTACCGCTATATATATACTGACGGCCAAACTGTATTATGCTTTACCACTAAGTCTGTATCCATCTGAACTCTTTGAAGCACCCCAAACTGCATAATTTGGGTTGATTGGAATTCTATTTGTGGAATTCTTGGCATCTTCTAGCCTTCCTGTACTCAGCAAAACTAAAGATCAGCAATGCTTGATGCTTGTTGTCTAGCCGCACTTCTCATTCTTAGGAAAGATCTTTAAACCTTCGTCAGAAATATCTGGGAGAAACAGATAGAGATACTATCTCCTCAAGTCTTTGCATTTGACCCCTCCATTCTCCTGATAACTTAAGAGATGCAATTTACAATCCTGTAATTTAGTGGCATAACATCTCTTAATTAAGACATATTTCACCAGGCTAAGTTTTAGGTGTAAAAGAGTTAAAATGTTTAGTTTTGATAACCTATCATGCAGACTTTTATAAGAGATTTGACCCATGGCTGCCAATAGGTCAACTTTTGTGTAGGCCAACTCTGGCCAAAAAGAACATGTGTTCGCTAATTGATATATAAATGATAAGGCCGAAACCTATCTCCGATCTCATTCATTATCCCGAGCAGAACTTATGAATTGTCACCTTCCCCGTTATTTTCATTCCAAAAATTATGTTCTTTAAATGTTTTTGTTGTATTTTTAGTCCGTTCTGCCAAGTCAGATGAAGAGAATTTGCAACGAAACAAAAAATGTGGAGTGCGTCGGTGGATCTTGTTGCTCTTTCATCAAGTGGCAACTGCACATTCATTATTTAAACTCAGAAATTGTGAAATATGTTTTCATTTATGGGTGTCCTTTGATCTCGATTTTGCTTCGTTTTTCCCATGTTCAATTTATTGTGGTAAATGACTTTAGTCCTCAAATTTGTTATTTGCACACACTACCAAGAGAAAAAGGAAAGCAATTCCTAAGTTGACGTGAATACGTAATGTACTTGCCGTCGATGGGTACAGTCTCCTAATTCCCAAAAGTAGAGATATAACCAGAAACCTGATAACCCATGCACGGTTCCTTTTGGTTTCTCACAAGCAGCAACCATGACTGATTGCTTATAAATGGAAAATCATGAGCACAATGCATATTCAGTTCAGGGAAAGCGGAGCTTCAGGCGGCCAAATCACCGACACAAATATCACCTGATCCTACTCGTTCTAAGTTTTTCTTACGTGCAATTGTCCTACCACATCATGGCTAATCAATCAAAAATGAAAATTCTATTTCAAATGAGTAAATTGTTAACTCTAATTAATGCTGATTAACTTTGCAAGCCTATTCAATAAACATGTTTAGCTTTACTCGAATAATTAGATGCGATTGTCCCACAGCATTTATACTATTACTTAACCTTGGATAATCTAATTATAACTGAATGTATATTTATTGGGCCCACAGTATTAATTACACTCGGTAAATTTAAATTTGTTAGGAATAATACGCTGACAAATTAATTTTGTATTTACTGAGTACTTACACATAAAACAAGGTTACCATGACGAAATGAAGTTTACACCTTATAGGCTTTAAGAGAGATGATGGTGTTTACACCGAGAAATGGGGTTTATTTTTACTGTTTTTAGCCGAAAATCTGAAGCCCAAAGAAAGCCCATGGTTTGAAGTCCAAAAAAAACCATTGACTCTGGCCCATCAGATTCCAGTGTCCAGCAAAGAGGGAAAGTAGTAGAGTTGGAGTTAGAGTGGGAGTCTAAAAGTTCAAGATAATGAGGAGATAAGGATAAAGTTTTATCTAAATTTTATCTCTATCTGATATTTTATCTCTATCTAGAAAGATAAAATTTTATCAGGATTACAAATTGAATTACAGTAGGACACTCATCATCGTTAGCTATAAATAGAAGTTTTGAAGTAGAAAGAAGACTCTCCAACTTCTGACATATCAAAAGCCTGGCATCCCAGCAAACCTACTAGCTTATTTCTATTTTCGACAATCCTATATTTTTTCCTAGCATTAGTTTCTTTTTCTTTTCAATTGATTCTACCAATTTTCAATTTCTTAGTCATTGTGTTTTGCCGAATTGTTTATCAATAAAGCAAAGTTCTTTTCTGTTAGATTTTTGTCCCTTTCTAGCATACACAATCGTTTGATTTTAGTCAGAAATTATGAGTTACAATATTTTCTTTCTTATTTCCTAGTGTGGAATCACTTTAAATTCCTGACACGCTCGTAAACCGAAACAAAGGGCTACATGTTAACCTTTAGTCAAAATAAAGGCAAATATATTTTTGGCACGCCCAGTGGAACTACGCAATGAAGAAAACAAGATCTAGTAAGAATACTGACATTTTTATCAGTGGAGGTGATGATATGGAAAACCTTGCAACAGCAAAGCAGGAAGACCAACCTCAATCTGTTGAGTTAAGTCAAGCAAGCAACATTAAGATCCTTTTAATAAAGGTTCTGGAGGCCATAGAAAAATCAACAGCTCTCTTGAACACTATGGGGAGTAACCAAAAGGAGCTTTTAGCCGCCGTCAGCAGATCTGCCATGCCAAGGAAAGACAAAGCATAGGCGGAGAAGAGTCAAGCAAGACACTGCATCAAATTGAATCGCAGGCCAGCAAATTACCAGTGGCCGTGGGAAATCAGTTAGTGGCGCTCACGGTCACTCTAACTGGGGGTGAAGGGTCGTTAACTAAGGTGACCAAGTTAGGAGAAACTTCTCCCGTGAAAGTGCTCGGGGGCAATCGACCAAGGTCGACAGCCCCAACAAGGAGAAACAACCGATGACCACCTACCAGACACCGTACAGAAGGGATGAGACACCGATTGCTGCCCTGCCTCCGGTGTCTATCAACCAAAGGACCCCTGTTCAGTTCCACAACTACACTGAACCAGCGACTCAACCTCACCTCTATGAATAGGGAACAAGCTCAGGGGGTAATGGGAGTCTGGTGACCGATCAAATGCGGGCGCTCCCAAGCAGTACAAGTCACAAGGCTGTTTAGCAGCCAGTGACCATAGGCCAGGCGATGTATGGGCAAAACACTCAGACGATAGATCACATTTTACCTACCAAGGAGGAGATGAAGGCCAAAGACTACTGCAAATATCATAACACATGGACTCATTCCACCAACATGTGCTGGGCCTTCAGGAACGTGATTCAAGATCGCATCAACAAGAAAATTCTCAAGTTCCCAAAAGAGGCAATTCTCATTAACAAAAATCCATTCCCGGTGGAGTTAGTGAACGTAGCAAGTGTTGACATAAGGAATGGGCTCAACCCAAAAAGGAGCCAGAAGCATACAAATTAAGTTTGGAGGCTGAAAGAATGGAATGTGGGGAAATAGATTAACGGCCCCACCATTGCTTCTAAAGGACAAGAAAGAATCAGTGCACTAGAAATGATCAGTGACCAAATCATCGGAAATAACAGGGAAGCTCGTGCCCAGGTAGCCATCAACACTGGTGGTCACCTGAAATTTATTAAGCCACCGATGCCCAAGAAAGCTGGAGAGTGGATTCAGGTGGAAAGCAAAAGGAGAGATAAAAAGAAAATACTTACTGCTGCTCAGAAAAACGTAAAAACGAGAAAAAGAAGGTGGCAACGTAAGAAGTTGGCTGAGAGACTATTCCAGGAAAAAGAAGAACTGGAAATAAAACTTCAAATTCAAACCCAGGCTCACTTGGTGGAGAAACAAAGATGCTTGATAAAGGGAAGAAGTAGCCAACATTGCCAAGTAGATGGTTAAGCACCGTGAAGAAGGAATTCAGAGGAACAAATTCAGAAGGAAGGCTACAGAGGATGGTGATATCGAGGAACAGGAAGAAAGTTACTTCAACGTTCGTGATGTCCTTATTTACTACCTGGGAGTAGCTTCAGTGTTATTACCAGCTATTTTTCGCTGTGCCGATCCTAACGACGAGGCGAAAGGTAGGCTGAGAGATGAAGAAAAAGTTTCGGCTGCAGAAGAAGAACAAAGTCCAGTGAAGAAATTCTCAGAGAAAACGCAGGACACTGAGGAGAGCAAAACTATGACATTCGACAAGCTGTTAATATTAAATCACACTAAGCTACTATACATACGGGTTTGTATCAATGGAAGACCACTGAACAGAGTTTTGGTGGACAATGGAACAGCTGTAAATATGATTCCCTTGAAAATGCTACTAGGACTTGGGAAACAAGAAGAGGATATCATTGCTACAGACTTAGCGGTGACTGCGGTAACTGGGGACGTGGCAAGAACATTGAGAGTAGTTTCACTACAAATAACAGTGGGGAAAAGATGTGTGTGTCTACCTTCTTCGTAATCAACACTAACGTGAGTTACAAGTTGCTTATAGGCAGAGACTGAATTCACGCAAACATGTGTGTGTCGTCTTCCCTCAACCAATTTTTATTGTTCTGGCATGACGACAACGTGGAAATAGTTAAGGTAGAAAATAATCCTTTCAGCGCTGAAGTCAATTTGGTAGATGCTTGCTATTACCATGGAGATACAGCGCCAATTACTTTTGAAGGTTTGGACAAAGAGAGCAGGCCTACGCTGATGAAATTCGCAAAGAATAAGCATTTGATACTTCAAGCAACCGGTGCCAGTAAGAAGAATAGAAGCATCAGACCTCTTAGGCATATGGAAGAAAACGTTAGCCGAACATGCCAATAATTACTCAAGAAAGTGAGGAAGGGTGGTCAGTAGTTGCAACGGCCATCTAGGAAGCAATTTTGCAGCAGGCCAGGAAACAGTTAATGGCCAACCATGAAAGGGAGATTTCTGAAACAGAGTTAGTTTATGAAGGAGAAATCTTAGAAATAGTAAGAGATGAAATAAGTCTGGAGGAGCTACAAATCGCGCCACCCAAAATGAAAGATGAAAGACTTCAAGTAAAAGACCCTCTGGAAGAAATCAACTTGAATACTGCCGAGGATCCTAAAGTAACATACATCGGTGGGCACATTGGGAAAATTGTGGAAGTCTACATCGATGATGTGGTTATCAAGTCTAAAAAATAGGGTGACCATGTAGAACATCTCAAGCAAGGATTTGAGAGACCGAGGAGACACCAACTCAAGCTCAATTTGTTGAAGTGTGCTTTTAGAGTCAGAGCTGAAATTTTCTCAAATTTTTGGTATACCAAAGGGGCATGGAGGTTGAAGATAACAAAGCGTCCAAAAGCTACTCTAGGCAAAGGCATTGGCCAAATGGTTTTCTAAATAAGTTAATGGCCACCATAAGGCTTATATTTATAAGCCTAATGGTGCAGGGAGCAATTATTTACACCGAAAAATGGGTTCAGCCCATTTTTTACTATTTTTGGCCGAAAATTCGAAGCCCAAAAGAAAGCCCATGGTTCGAAGTCCAAAAGAAATCCATTGACCTTGGCCCATCAGATTCCAGTGTCCAGCGAAGAGGAAAGTAGTAGAATTGGAGTTGGAGTGGGAGTCTTGAAGTCCAAGACAATGAAGAGATAAGGATAAAGTTTTATTCAAATCTTATCTTTATCTGCTATCTTACCTCTATTGAATATGATAAAGTTTTATCCAAATCTTTATCTTTATCTAGAAAGATAAAATTTTATCAAGATTACAAGTTGAATTGTAGTAGGACACTCAACATCTATGGCTATAAATAGAAGTTTTGAAGAAGAAAAAGCTATCCAACCCTAGACAAATCAAAAGCCTGGCACTCCAACAAATCCTTGCACTTTTTAGTTTATTTCTTCTTCAGCAATCCTTTATTTTCCCTAGCCTAGCATTTTTCTTTCCAATTGTCATTAGCTATTTCTTCAACTTTCTCAGTCATTGCGTGTTTGCCAATTTGTTTATCAAAAAAGCAAAGTACTTTCTATTAGATTTTTGTCCCTTTTCTAGCAATACACAGTCGTTTTGCTTTTCAGTCAGTGTTCAAGGCGCAACAATCTTTTTTATGCTTGTAAGAATACATCAATTTTATGCTTTAGATTTATAGGCTCTCGCACAATCATTGTCAAAAACATATATGTCTCATTCATATACATCTATGAAGGTAAATTATAAGGAGTAATTATGATTGTTCATGATAAATATTATTGGCCAAATTGACCAAAAGGTTAGAATCTATCCGTCGATATTCCCGACTAACATTTCAACTTTTACCTGCAAACTCATAATGAGTGTTATCGAAATATTTCCATGCCAGTGCATCCGACGGAGAATTCGTTGTTCCATCTTTTTGTTCATGTTCATTATGCCATCTCATGTGAGATGCAGCAACATCAAAAGCATATATAGTCTTTGAAGTCTCAGAGATAGTGGGAAATAATACATCCGCTTCCAGGATACTAATTTCTGTTTCATTAGAATGATTTCTAGGCATGAACCTAAATTGACCACAAAATTTGCACTCTTGTAATTCCACATCATCTTCCTAATACAACATATATCCTAATTTGCAACAATCAATTTTGTCAACAGGCAAATCAAGACCCCTAATAAGTTTCTACATATTGTAAAAACTATCAACTATTGTATGATCAAGAGATAATAATTCATTATACCATTCAAAGAATTTTATCAAAACTAGGATCACAAATATGCCCTTCAGACTTTATGTTCAATATTCGTGCAATTAAAGACAATTGAGTTATTGTCTCACAATTTGGCCATAATTCTTGGTCAATTGAGTGTAGTACGTCAAAAAATTGTTTTGCATGTGAGTTTGGTTCTTCTTCAAGATTTTCTATATTTTCCTGAAAGGTATAACCGGATGCATCATAAACCATTTGCATGTAAGGATTTTCAGTTGCACCATATTATTTGTTCTAAATCCAATCTCCCTTCAAACTCATCCACATTTATTGACGAATTTACTTCATTACCCCTTGAGGTATTACAAATCAATGGCTCTCCATGTCATATCTACCCAAAATAATTTGAAACAAATCATTTTCTCAGCAAATGGCCATTCACTTTATCAATAGGAAGGAAACAAATATGTTTGCACATTTTATATGAGCATCTGATCTTTGGTCCATCCATATATGCAGGTTGAGAACATGCATAATGAATAAAAGCTTAAACTCTCTCAATAAACTCAAGATTAATGAAACCATCAGGTGTTAATTGTCTATACATCCAAGATCTATCAACATTACTCATTTCCGCAAAACTGTTAATTTAAAAAAGTGATTTCATAGTTAGTATCCTTCATGTGCTCTAAGTTTATAGAACATTTAAACTTTACATAACATCCGCTAAGTATTAATCAATTGAATTAATCACCTACAATTGATTTCAATTTTGTGGTACGTGACATTGTTTACACCTATAAATCAAGAAAGCAAGTTCTAGTTATAACTCCTAAGCTTATGGAATCTTTCACTGATAAGCCTTATGGGAGCTGCATTACGGGTTTCTAGCCTATATACCATCCTAGGGGCTTATTATGTAAAAAACTGTCATGTCTATTAAACCTATGAATTTCTTGAGTTAATACTAAATTTGAATTAATCAAATTGAAGTTGAAGTATTAATCAATTTAATTAATCGCCTACAATTGATTTCAATACTATGGTACGTAGCATTGTTTACACCTGTGAATCAAGAAAGCAAGTTCTCGCTCTGACTTCTAAGCTCGTGGAATTTTTCATTGATAAGCCTCATGGGAGATGTATCACAGGTTTCTAACCTATATATCATCCTAAGGGTTTATTATGTCTGAAATCATCTATAAGATCTTAAACGCATTTCACATACAGTAAATACTTATGTAATCATACATCTATTCATCAATGATTGAAACATAACCTAAACATAAATACTTACACCATTGAAGAAGAACATAAAAACTCATCAATAATTATAAGAATATTCTAAACAACAATATAAAATCAAGACCTCCTTTGCATTCATGCAAAACCTAAACACATCAGAATCATATTATTAAAGCAACACATATGGTAGACATTAGTTAGATGACTTACTTGGATGGACGGACAACTGCAGACTACAAAGAAGAAGGATGAGCGACGCTTTTCAACACAAAATAAGTCTGCGAAAAATATTATTTCATATTTAATGCAATACACTTGTTCAATAGTTTTGTTATATTTTTAATATATTAAAGCAAGCAAATTAGAAAATAAGGCAATTTGAGTTTTGATATATAATGCAATACATCGAAAATCTATTATTTAAGCTAAAACACAAACCTATGATGCTAGTTAGTTAACTGGTGGAAATGCACCGCTGTTTGAAAAGGACTACAATTGGCATAAAAATATGCTTCATCTTTAAAAGTATGCAAGATAAAACAATGACATCGTGAACATCAGTTTAAGAATTTCGAAGTTCAAATTCATTAGGCTATTTTTTGCGCAAGGTTGAAAGAGAAATAGAGTTGGCTTCTTAGAGGAAAAAGGAAAACTATGGGCAATTGCCTGTATTTCCTATTTGTTATTCCAAATACTAGTTTTTCTTTTTCTAATGTTTTGTCACAAAATTTCGTTGTTATGAAGTCCTCTTCCTATTTTTCCCCCCATTTTTCACACTCGTCTCTCTCGTATCAATTCAAGTGTGCTATTTTTTCCGTTTTCTTTCATTTTTGCTCCTCATCTCCTTCTTAATTGCAATCTAACCACTTAGATTTAGGAACTTTATAGTTAGAGCAAGACATACGAAAATTTCAAATTTAGGGATCTTCCTTTTCTAACCCACTTAGGTTTAGGAACTTTACAGTTAGAGCAGGACATATGAAACTTTCAACTTTCGAGATATTCCTTTTCTGATTTCTATGAAACAACTGACAAGGTGTGCTCTTGTTTTTCTTTAGCTTCATTAATATATATGATGTAATCTTAATTAAGAAGTTGTATCCATTAATCTTCTTTTATTAAAACATCTCTTCCCCCACTTGTTTTGACAATTAAATTAGAAAAAATCTAAATATATATCTCGTGAGCTAGTAGTCCAAGCTAACACAATTTTATCATGTAATATTTTCTTTTAAACTGTACAACAATATCATACTATGTTTACCATTTAAAAAAAATTGGACATAAAGGGATTAGGATAAAGGTCAAAGGGTCAATATATTAAAAGTGTAAAATCATATTACAACACTTGAGGATGAGAGAGAACAACCAATTAACCCCTCTTCCATCACTAAATATGCATATATATGGTCACACTAGATTTAAATATAGTTTTTTGGTATTTCTAGCACAATAACTCACATTAAACTTCTAATGAAGGCAGTTATATGTCCAAATTTACCACATATGTAAGAATTTAAACGTAAAGCTTTTACAACCACCATTAATTATCATAGAACTTCCATTTTCCTTAGTCCATCAAATAGTTAAATCTTTGACTCACTTTCCAAACTTTGGGTTCATGATCATGCTTGCCCAAAAGGGGATTGTTGAAGCACTTCAAAATTTTATGAGCAATTGTTTAAAAAATGTTGTAAAAAATATCTCGTAAATCTTTTAAATATCAATTTTTACTTCTTTCATCAATAGCATCAACAAAATATTAACGACCAACAACTTTTAAACTAAATTATTTTATGTTTTAAAATTTAAACATGGAGAGGTGTGAGTATATTTATATTTAAGTGATTAACTTTTTATTCACTACATAAATTGCTCATATCACATTAGCATCTTTTGCTTTCTTACAAAATATCATCTCCATTTCTTTTCAAAGCAATTTTTTAGTGGTGGATGCCAAATTTCCCATGGAATTTTGTTTTAAGTCATTTCTGGTTAGAGTTGAGACACATAAAGCACACGAAGATTCATCGTTGCTAACTTAAAAAAATTCTGTGGCTATCTACATATAACAGTTAAAGATGCATATCCTCATATCACAACCACTATCCATTACTTTTAAGTGATCGTAGCTTCATACTTTTGGTATACATTTAACCTACCTTCAAAGATAATGAGAGATGAACCAAAGAGAATTAATGAACTTTCATTAGTGTTGACCTACGATTATACATTTATAGAACCAACATGATGACGAGGTATGGTGACACGAGAGACAATTATATAGCACCTGAAGCAGATGCGACGAGGACAGCGAGGATGTGTGGTGGCACAAGAGATGGAGAAGGGGGGCTTCGGTAGTGACATAGATGAAGACGCTGGGACACCAAGGACAATGGCACGATGAGGACGTGTGGTTGGACAGCAAGGACGGCAATGACAAAAGAAAGAAAAAAATTAGCTGCGATCAATGGAGAAAAGGGAAGGGGGCGGGGCGTTGCGGTAATTTTAGGTTAACACTAAACGATGTCGTTTTCGTTTTATTAAAAACATTAAAGCTGAAGTAAATGACGATGTTTACCTCTAAACTTTACCGACGGAATTGTATTCTGTCAATAAATGCAAAACTTATTTATTTCGCCAAGCATTCCTACCTTATTTACCGACTGAAATTTTATACCGTAATTATATTTCATCAGAAAATTTGTCGGGATAAGTTTCCTCCATATTTATTGACAGATATTTTTTATCACAAAGTGAAAATTTTCTCGACAATTTTACCAACGTAACATGATTTTCTATCGGTAATTTGCTACGGTTTTATTTCCGTTGGTAATTTTTCATCGCTAATTATTAATTTTCTTATAGTGTAAGTAGTTTTTACAAACAATTTAATGTGCAAAAAGAAACTGACAGTAAACAGACATATCAAATTTTATCTGTTTGATTTTTAGGTTTTTTTCTATTTTGAAGATTCACAAATTCTAAAAAAGTAAAGTTGGAAAAATAAAAATAAAAATTATTTCAGAATCATAAATATCATAACTACAACCTTCCCTTTACTTGAACCTATGACCAGTCACAAAGAAGAAACTGGTAAAGTTGCTCTAAGACTCACCCTCCGTCAATATCATAAATAATTGAAATAAAATAAAACTTTTTATTTAATAGTAATAATCATTCTAAATAATATAATCATATCTAAAGTAAAATTAACTTTTATTTGAAATATTTTAGGAGTAATATAACCATTTAATGTAAGTGTAATTTTGAAATTAAATCCAATAAATCTAAAATTAAATAGTTAATTCATAAATTAGTTTGTATACTAATAAAAATAATTCAAAGATGTTAAATTTGATCAAGGTCTTTTAATTAAGTTGGCCTGTAAAAGATAGGCGTAGCTTTGAGAACTTGACTAGGTAACTATGCAGAGCATTCTAAGGGCAAACCTTAGCGTACAAAGCTTCTTACTTTATGAAAGTTGAAGGAGGGTCATTAATTATACATAATTTTACTTTTGTATTGTACAAAAGGTTGTTTCTTTGACTCGAACTTGAACCTATGACCTTGACATACAGCAGTGGTTATGTAATGCAATAGTTAAATTCTAATAAGGAGAATTCATTCACAAGTATTTCTAAATAAATGTTCTGATATGATTATCATCAGCAGAGCTTTACATCAAGATCTCTTTCATGATCAAAAAAGGGTAATTTGGAAGACTTATCACTGATCAGTCATTCCAAGTAGTGATAAGATAATGAACTTGGTAAACAAGGCATCTCAAAGCGGCAAAGAGGGCAACGATGCTTGAGGGTGAGCCACAGTACAATGCAGTTATCGTGAAACATATGCTTGCATGGCATGCGAGTCACTCTCCCCCCAACTTTAATCTTACCTAAACAGACGCTGCACATATCATCTTGTTTTTCATCTACAACTACTTTCTCTAAGCTTTCTATGTCGAACCAACATACAGGATCAATGCGTTTTTCTTTGTGGCAATATCTCCTCACCAAAAGAAAACTCATATAGAAAACCAACTTGCTGATTTTCTCATTATCATTCTCAGCTTTTTCAGGTAATAACTTGCTTGTTTTTTCTACGAACCTGTCCGCAAACTCGTGCACTTCTTTTGTGCTCATTACAGAAGTCACTGCCTCAATCGACAGTAACACATGCGCTAAGCTCTCCTTGGAAACCAACTCGTCTTGTGTAAGCTGTATAGATTCTCCTTTGAGTTGGGTTCGGATTTCTATTCCTGTGTCCCATATTTCGATGATTCTTGAGCTTGGCCGTATCTCGAAGAGAATTGAATATGAAGACTCTTTGACATCTTCAAGATAAACTTTTAAGTATTCAACCTTCATAAAAACTTGTTCTGTATAGCCAATATCTGGCTTATCACCCATGTCAACACTTTCTGATGCCACAATTTGATGAAACAGATCTAGCAGTAGTGAAGAAGTTGGCATTTGAGAGCGAGTACTACTTCTGATTGAATCCTTATCAGTGTAGGAATTGGTAAATCTTAATTTCTAGTTGATCTTTATCAGTGTAATTCCTTAATAGTGTAGGAATTAGTATATTTGAATCTAATGGACTTCTTATTAGTGTAAAACTAGTAAACTTGAATGTTATTTAGTTCTTATTAGTGTAGGACTTGGATTTAAGTTTGAATTTAATTGATTAGCGTAGGTTTTCGATTAGTTTTAAGAAAAATAAAAAAATGAACAATTTCAGTAAGATCTTAATTGTTCATAATAAATTTTACTTTAGTAAATGTTTATTTAAATAAGAATCTACAATGATAATTTTGGCATAACAAGGAAATCCAAATAAAAACAAGAAAGCATTTACAAATGTCAGAATTATCAGCGTGCAACAGTAACTGTACAAAAAATGCAAATTCATCTACATATTCCTTGTATGAAATAGAATGGATAAGACTTGTCCTAATCAAAGCAGAAGCTGTATCAGTTGAATATGTCAACTCTAAACAAAAAGCAACAATCGTGATGCCACACTTAACCCCTGTTCTCGCAACTCTTTATGTACAATAATTTCTTATATCAAAAATCAATCACTTTCTGAGAGGACCATGTCTACAAAAGATTGAGTCGTAACCTCACTAAGCCTTCACTTTCCTCAATCTCTGCATCAGTAGCTCTATAGATTTTTGTATTCTGCTGGCATCTTTCTGTCCTGCTATTTGAGATGCCTGATGCAAACTTTGAATTCCACGACCCAAGCTAGCAATTGAAGGAGCTGCTGGAAATGATTCAGCTACACATTCAATACCGTCTCCACAAATAAATAAACCTGAACAAGTGGTAATACTGCAACCAAATGTTACCCAAGGCAGGATACCAACAGGTTGTAGCCGCCTTTTTCTCATTATTTCATAAAATGCTGTTCTCATTACTGAAAAACTAGTTTTCTCCATTGAAGCTATGATGCTGCGGACGACCATCCTGATTTTCTCAGCAGAAACAGCCGTCTTCAAGACAGATGTTGCACTGGCTCCAGAATTTACCAGTCCTGGGACTGGGGCTAGCAATTCTGATGGTAAAAGACTCTTGCTCATAGCTATTCCCATCGTTCTCTTGGTTTGAAGCAGCATAAGCTTGACAGAAGCAGGTATTTTGAGTGTGGCAACCTTCATGAATGTTGATGCAGGAACAACTTTGCAGAGAGATGAAGCTCCTACAACTGCTGTTGCCCCAGCACCAACCGCTACCACAGGTTTGCTAGTAAATAGCCACTTCTTGCAGATGTTGTCTGAAGCTTCCCCATCACTTTCATAGACATGCTGCTCAATCATATCCATGACCTCTGGAGGTACTGGGGTGTTCCAGTGTCTCCTGATACCTGCTAAGCCACGGGCATGCACTACAGCAACTACAGTCTTGAACTTCTTGGTCTGGCTCTTAAGGGCCTGCGCAAGGAGTGCATGTCCCTTATCCTGAACTGGAAGCTCTGAGAACTCAATCTTAGCTTTCTCAAGCTTTCGCAACCTTGGGATTGGCAACCGACCAGCTTCATTAAGAGCAATCCTCAGCCCCTCAACTGCAATTCGGAAAGCATAAACTTGAGATACAATCCTAGTATCCACGGCTTCGCCCCTGCTTACATTATGCAACATCCTCTGTGCAAAGGCTAGAGCAGTCCCAATTGATGGCAAATCGTTGAATATGTTGTGTAGATCCACAAGCAAAGGATAGAAAGAACTGGCAAATGTCGGAACCTGAAAAGAGCCAGATGGCTCAAGCTCTTTAGATTCTGCCTCAGAAACAGAACTCAAATGACTCAATTTCTGCAAAGAAGCATCCATACTCAAAGATAAAAACTTCACCATCCGTATTTGAACATCATCATTGAGACAAAATGTTCTCAGCCTCGAGGAAACCGTCAAGCCAACCGTATTCGGAACCAGGCCACTAATTGCACCTTTAACCTTGCTACCAGCATTTATCTCATTTGAAAAATCATCTGTGACGGATGCAGCAACAGATTCCGGTGCTTCAATCAATAAAAATGACGATCCAACCTCTCTCGCCACATTCTTGGCAACCAAGACATGTTCGTAAAGCCCAATTCCAAATATTTCCCTAAGAACAAACTTAGCAGCCAAATTTTCATATGTTTCCTTAGTAATCTTCTCAACAAAGCATCGTTTAAGCACTCCAAAGGAAGAAGTCGGAACTGGGTCCTTACCGTACTCATCCAATTCATTCATTCCTAATTGAATCTCACTCGACCCTAAAGTTCCCACCTGGGCCACAACAGCGTCAGGCCGAATTTCCCTAATAAGACACTCTGCATCAACAGCGGATCTCTCGGACAAATTCTCAGCACATAGTATGTAAATCACGGATTTAGATTCGCGATCACAAATAGCATAAACAAATCTCTTAGTGCTTTCAGGAATTGAGAGTTTTCTTACCAATCGCTCTGACTCCCTCAAATCATCGAATTTAAGAATCGACAAAGGCCATAGATTTTGTAGATTGTACGCAAATGCAAGGGCCATCATATCATCACGAGACGCTTGTTTGGCACACAGAAAATCGATCTATAATTATTTAGTGAAAGCTAATCAAAGATCAAAACTTGAACCATCTCAAAACTTATATCCCCCAACTATTTCTACTTTTCCGAGAAAGAAAAGAAACAGGAAATCTTTAAGAAGAATGAAGAGACCGACGGTCGTAAAACAGAAGGCCGAAAGAGCATTTCAGAGTCCAAAGTTTTCAGTGAAGTTTGAGTTGGTGCTTAATACTTCATGTTCAAAATGAACCGTAATATTTGAGAAATGTTCAAAATAACTCTGAATAGAATCAGTAACGGAGTTAAGCGTCTCTCAATGAATTAAATGCTAATGTGACTTTTTTTTTTCTGACGTAACTCTTTTCTTTTTAAATTTTGTTACCTCATACATAAATAATGTGCAATTTTTTAAAAATAAAATTAAACTGATGTATTTGCGAATCAAATCTTCTGATTTAGTTATTCTATTATAATTCTATTTAATTAAATCTTATCTATATATTTATGTGAGGTTCACGTAAATATATGAATGAGATTTAATGAAACATGATATGAATACCGTAATCAGAAGAGGAGATCTGACCCGGTCTGATTGGGTGGGGGTTTGAGTTTAAATAGAAATGAGTCTACATTTCATTTAAATGATGGTGTCATTTGGTGTGGAGTTTAAATGGAAGTGCTATTTGGAAGCAGCAGATGCAGTGGATGCAACGTTTGGCAGAAGATGCAGATGCAATAGACAAACCTATTCTTTTATAGCAAGAGAAGCAACATTTTGAAGTAGCAAACGTAGACTTATTGCGCTCTTCCTTCCTCAATCCGTAATTATGTTAAATCCCTAATCTATAGCGCTCTTCCTCTTCTTCTTTAGCAAACAACAATCCATAATTTAGATATCGATTGTTGTTCATGTATCACCAATCCGTATGGAACAACTGCTTTTTTTGTATCGCCACCACAATCTCCACATTTATTGTTAAAGTTACATCGTTCACCACCTCCTAAGAATTGAGGATCAATAACATCTACTATATCTTCATCATTTGTTCAATTTTCTCTATTTGAGTGCAGCTCTAAAGTTGTGTGATGCCACAGTTCTTCGTACTTCTATCTGTTGTATCTACAATTTCACTTTGAATGTGAATATATTTTGGTGTTGCATTTCTTAATGAAGTAGTGTTGGATTGATTACAAATTAATCGATCTTCGATGATTGGTCTAAGTACGAAAGTTGAATGTGTGAATGCTTATGACAGGATAATTGCTACTAGCAACCAGAATATTGGGTGAGTATATAACAATAACATTGTTACAAAATAACATCGTTACCAAATAGTCTAATTTTATTGTCTTTATTGAATTTATTATGTAGTCATAGAATTGGGTTGTTTTTCAAATATGTTGTTATTCTAATGGTGTGGAAACCAATTTTGAAAACGATCATGTGTCTTGCATTAATACTATACTGTAATTTGTATGCATATGTGGTATATATTTCTCCATAAATGTATGGAGTCAATGCAGCTTCATCGAAGGTGTTCATTGGTCTGCATTTTTGCCTTTATAAATGAAACTTTTGAAAAATTTTAACCCAGTATAGTATGAAATTTTCCTGTATGCTAAATAAATAATGAATTGAAAGAACGATTTCAAAGGATGTACAGATAAGCTAAACTAAATGCCACTGTTTCTTTTGGTGGTAAAATGTTAGCCTCGAGCCTAGTAGACATGCCATAGCAATTATATCATAAAATAATGCTAATTCAATCTATATGACAAAGTTGCTTTGACATATTAAATGGAATATATTTCATGCATTTTAAATCTATATCTAGAGAAAAGATCATGCTTGAAATGCATTCTTTGATTGTACTTAAGGTTCTCTCAATCAATTATGCCTAGCATTTCACTTCTTTGTTGTCCTTGCCAATCATGGGCTCCCTTCCTCCCAATTTCTTATTACTGCAATATGATGATATTTTTACTATTTATAGTGGAGAAAATCTCCTCTTGAATTTTCTATTTGAATCAAATTAAAGAATGTCAGAGATGAGGTGGCAAGAATGAAATGTAACTAAATCGTAAAGCTATATCCTTGTTTCTTTCTTGGGTGGTATGCATATGATCTAATTGGCTCTTTTGGATTCCAGGTTGACAAATGAGTTGTTCCACAATTATTGGAGACTATAATCTTTATAGTTGATTCTATTCTACCATTGATTCGGAATTTTAATGATTTGTGTACTTTGGATTGGTTGCTTTTCAAATGTACTTTGGAATTTAACTTTTACCATTTATTCTTTAGGTTATGTCTCTCCAAAATATGTTGAATTAGAAAGATTAAAAAGGGGTCTTGTGGATGGATGAATAGGTTAATAACTCCTTTTTTGTCCTATGAGTTCATATTTCAAAATTAGTTGATAGATTAGGAGAACTAAGAGTATTAATATAATTTTACAACGAATACCCAAAGATATGGACACGACGTCTTCAACTAACACTACATTAAATTCGAGCAATGATTATCTAGTGTGTTATTGTGGTTTAAGAGCACCATTACGAATTTTATTGAGTGATAATAACCTAGGAAAAAGATTTTATGAATCCCCCTGATATCCTATAAGTTTATGTTTCGATAAGATAAAATTGTTTGTATATATATTTAATATTTTTCTTATTAATTATTAGTTATCTTTTAGGTTGGAAGCTGTGAATTTTTAAAGTGATATAATGACAAATTTAGTGGGAGAGCTATTAAAGCATTTCATAAATTGAAGAAAGAAGTTGATATGTTAAAGAAGGCGTCTCATCAATCCACAATTGAATCACGTTCAACGTTGAAAACTAAGGAGCAAATAAAGCTAATAAAAGAAGACATTATTTTGTTGACAAAAGGGAAATATGAGTTTAAGTTTGTGGTATTAATTATCATAGTAGGGGTTTTTATACTTATGTTGAGTGTCATAATATGGTTTCTTATGGGCAACTAGAAATAAATTGTATTAGTTTGTTTAAATTTTGAATTATGAAGAATGAAAAATCCTCATTTGAACTAAGTTGTAGTATATTGTGCATTGTATTTCGTCTTTATTGTTTTGTTATTAATGAGGTTGCTTTAATGATGCCTTTTTAATAATTGTAAAAATCATGAACAATTATATACAAATGTCATTATATCATAATAAACAATTGGAGCAGCATATACAAAAGTGATTATATAACAATAAATGATTGGATCAGTATATAGAAAAGTGATTAGATTAGTTAAGTGTATAACAATAAATAATTAGAGCATGTACAAATTTGATTAACTAAAGTTCCTACAACATATAGACAACATTAATGTGAAGTTTGTGAATCAACCACATTGCTTCCTACGTTTGCAGTTAACTGAGAAGCTTGATCATATACTAGTTAATTCATTGATGATCTCCTTTTGATTGCTTCAGTTTGTAAATGTTCAGAAGTTATGCTAGATTATCTTTTGAACCTTATACCTCTTAGTTCAAAAGACAATTTGAAAAAATACGGATCAACTTCTCCAAACTTCCGTTTACTACCATGCGAAGAGCTACTAACCTATAAACAAACATATCGTTAACAATATTCATTTATGAAAGTAATCAATAATGTTATTAATGGTCATATACTCATGATATTGCTTTGTTAACTTATTACAACAACATGTTCAGCTTGTAAAGAGACCTTAAGGATGACTTAATAATTATGAATCAAAGAACGTCATAAATGATCATTAGATAAATGAACTAATACATAGTAATCAAAGAATGTTAAATATCTATGAAGATTACTGAGCAGGTTAAATTGAGCTTTAATTTTTACATTTTTTGGCATTGTGGCTAGAATTGCCACATTTTCTACATTTTTGTACTTGACTCTTTCAAGTCAATTTGTTTGGATTTTTTAACTTAATAGGCTCATTTGCTCCTCTCCTTCTAGTTGTTTTAGGTTTTCCTAGCATAACTATTTTGGTTGGGGAGTTGATTAGTTCTACATCAACAGTAGGCTAGAAAATTGGATCTCTAATTTATTACAATATGTGTTCATACAATGCCAAGAATTTGGAATTTTTGTAGCACTTATACACATATGCCTTTAACTGTTGCTTGGAATGGTGAACAACATTTACACCATACTTGCAAGAATATCCAACTACATGATTGGCATTTACCAATCCTTACGATATGCTTACCATCACATTGGAAACTTCATATGCTCTATCGCCATTCCAAACTATTCTCCATTACATAACGTCTTTCTTATTCTTCTCTAATTTCTTTATAATCTTAGGTGTAACATTTAACTTCCAACTATGCACAAAATCTCTCCAATCTGTATGCTTCTTCATCACTATGATTCTAATGGTTTCAAGCATATTAATAATTGGCCTATATCTTTTTCGTTAAGATCCATCTATTAAATGTTTTACTTATATTGTTGTCAACTGTTGGACCCCATTTCTGGAGTCCAACTATCTGGAATATCAAAATACGTGAACGTATTATCTCGTAAGGTCATTTTTATGGGATCTCCCTAGCCAAAACTAGTTCTGGCAGTAGTTCCAACTTCCAAGAAAAGTTTGGAGTCCAACAACAACTACTGAGTATTATGATTTAAAGGATTGATAACATCTTGCCTATGTTCCTTAGAATATTCAATCAATAATGATGCACATCCAGGTTTAATTTTATCTAATCTTTTTAACTTCTCTTTAAAATCTTTAACATATGTTAACCAAGAACAATTCCAAAATTGCTTTTGCAAATCTTTTTCCTTCCAATTCATATGCCAATTATAGGTAATGTGCTTAGCACAAACCTGATGATTGATATATGGTAATGTCTCTTCCACTGCCTTAATCAATCCTTGCAATAATAGAAAAGATTAAGTTAATATATAATTTATAAAACAATAAACTATTAATCATTAAAGAATAAAATACCTTTAGCATATTTGATATTATTGTTAGTCCTTCACCTTTATCTAATTCCAAGTCCAAAGCCAGCAAACTCATAAACGATGTCCAAGAATCAGTGTTCTCTACCTCCAACACAGCTCAAGTCAATGGATATATCCCTCTATCACCATCCCTCCCAACCACACTCAATAGTTAACCTTAGAATTTATTTTTCAAAAAGCAACCATTAATACAGAAAATTGGCCTCAAATGCCTCCATCATCTTTTCATGGCATCAAAACAACTATAAAATCTTTTGAACTATACAAAAGAGATAAAGATGTATGAATAAATGAATAAATGTCATAAATATTGTTGTCGATAATATGTAAAAACTTAATTTTGCATACATGTAACAAACAAGTTTCTTTATTCCTAGCCAACTTTAACTCAATTGTTGATCTAAGATTACTAATCCTCAACTCATGAACATATCCTTGTAGCTTGACATATCCATTTACATAATCACTCTTCCTTTCTTTTCTCAATCTCCTCTTTGCAGCTCTACATATATTTGAGTTGACAAATATATTGAGCTTTTCTCTGCATTCGTCAACCATCTTCCCCGTCGAGATACTAGGCTTCTCAAGTATTCTTTTCCTAAAATGTCTCATTAGGAACATAGCTGAATCCAATTTAGGTTTGTTAGTTGTAAAGTACCCATGCTCAGGATTGTATATCACCATTTTGAAGCACCGTTCATTCTTGTCACAAACGACATACAACTCTTATAGGCGTCCTTTAATACTTCTCACTCTAATACTATGAATTTCACTTTTTTTAAACTTTGTATTGTATCATGTTTGCATTGCCTAATCCATAACATAATCTATAAGTTCTTTTACAGAGCCAAACTCTATCCCCAATCTCCAATATGCTCCCACATCGAATAGATTATGCCTAATACTACTACTAGGTCTTCACAATGTTTCACTAGGCTCTCCTCCGCTTAGATATTCATCACTATCAATAAAACTAACAAAATTAGTCAACTCAATGTCAGCTAGCTGGGGTATAAAACTATCATCATGGTCATGATCATCTATGTCTTTATCAACTCCTTCACTAACTCCTTCGTCAACTCCTAAAGCAACTCCTTCACTAACTCCTTCAGTAGCTCCACAACTTCCCTCCTCACCTTCCCTATTCCTCTAAATATAGGCAATATCATGTGTAAATGATGGGGTGTCTAATATATAAGTCATATAAACATCAATCATTTGGTGGATTTTTATCATATTAATAAGCCTTAGAAAACTTTGATTTGATTCAATCAATCTCAAAGACTCACTAAATTCAAAACTGGGTACCCTATAATAGGCTTTATAGACTTGAAGGTATCCTAACTTCTTTCCCGTCTCACATATTTGCCTATAGCTAACAACATCAAGGTCTATTTTATTAAAAATATACTTGATTTCCTATCAACATATTTCAATTCCAGCTCTACAATGAACTTTCCACTATAAAACAACATTATACTTCCAAATTAGGCCATTATACACCAGCTCAAAATAAAGGGGAAATAAAATTTGTCAACAGATTATGCATTTAGTATCACTTTCGATTGCTTCCTAAAAGTGTTCACAATGACCATAACATAAATTAGATTACAAATGAAAATTATAATATTTCATGCATTGGAGATTTCAAACAAATATATAAAAGCATAGATTTAAATGATATTATCAAGACTATAATGGATACTACATGCACAATTATGAAAGCTTGGAGTGCTAACTTACAATTAGAGGATAATACAAGCATTTAAAGATTTCAAATTTGATAAAGTAATCTCCAAAAACTTAAACTAATAATCATGCATCATAAATAAACTTAAACTAATAATCATGCATCATAACATGATACTAATAAATTATCATGTGACTCAACTATTTTGGTTAAAGTATTTATTGTAACTTATTGAATCAACAACTTTTTTTCATTTCTAATCCATCATTTTTATAGCAACATTAGCTTATGTATCTTAAATCCTCACAAACTAGACTTGCATTCTCTACTTATTTATAAAACATTAGATCTAGTCCATACAATATGTCACCTCTCAAGTTCAAAATTTAGAATTAGGTAAAATTTTGAGTGTTCATACACTTCAAAACTTGTAATGTTTCAACTACCAATATACCAAAGGAATGATATAAGAACTTAATCATTTATGCACATGACACAACAATGATAAACAACCCTAAGTGATGTATCATTGCTTTTTTTGTTGAACATATTGTTTCATATCTTGTTGTGCAAAAGTGATGAGAAAATTGTAGCAGTCACTGCCATGGGGTATTGGAAACTTAATCATACAATGTACTCATTCATTATTGTGCAGGTATACTTGCAAACTTAAAACTTTTTTTCACTTTGTTGAATTAGAGATAGTATAGTTTGAAAACCTTCTCTCCTTCTTACTTTTTCTCCTTAGCTATGTTTTATGCTTCTAATATGGCTTTTACACCAAAATTTAATGAAAATCTATGGGAAAATACAACTACTAAAAAGTTGACTCTTGGTATAGTACAGAACTCATTTAGGGTATTATTAATCTCTTCTGCATGAATTTCTTGCCTAATGCATAAATAAGATACATGAGGGTAGAGCAGTCACCAACTATATATATATATATAAGAATCACCAAATTGTATATACCACATTTATTATTCCAAGTTAGTTGGGTGAAAGTTTTCGTTGACCGAAATGTTTAAGAGAGACAAAATGTATCATCTTTTTAAATATGGAGAAAACTAACACGTTCAACACCAACATCCAGTCTTCGCATTCATAAAGGACCACAGCTTACATCCAACATCTCAACAAGTATAGGGGATCACAATATACAATCATAAACAAACAAGCACAAATAAGCAAATTTAGGGAACCACACATATAAAAACATAAAAACTAGACAACAATGGACTTACCACAATGAATTGTCAAATTCTTGTTCAGAAACCCAAAGAACATGTGAGTTGATTCTGACATTAGAAACGATGTGTGCGAGAATAAGAAATAATTACGGTGGGACTAAAATTTTCTGAGGAATAACAAAAACAAAATTAGGGATTAAGGAAGGAAGAACACGAGAATGTTGTGTTCATTGCTTCTTCAAAAGTTGTCTCCTATTTCAAAACGGTGAGTCTATTTGCTATGTTCGTTGCATCTACTACATCTGTTGCTTCTAAACCGCACCGTTTAAATGAAAGGGGGTCTCACTTTCATTTATAAGGTCAGACACCAAGTAGCACCGTTTAAATAAAAGTAAGACCCACTTTCATTTAAACTCAACCTCCCTCCTAAATGCACCAATTTAATATCGAGTAGAACCCACTTCTATCTTTAAAAGCCCACATACTTCTATTTTTAAAATTTTCACATATCTATATATGGGTTCCACTATCACAAAATTAAAAAAACCATGTTAAAAAATAAGCTACATCAGCATTTAACTGACGGAAGCCTAACTCCGCTACTGATTATATCCAATCAGGGTTTGTTTTGAACGTTTCTCAAATACAGTTCGCTTTGAAAGTTTTGTGAATGTTAGGGTTCATTTTGAACACATTGAAATGTTAAGAGCCAACTCAAACTTCAGTATAAATGTTGGAGTTGAAATGCTTTTTTGGCCTATAACAGAATTGAAAATATTAAAAGAGTTTTGATAAACTCAAATTCGAATTAAGGTTTTGCTATTGAAAGGGGATGTACATTAACAAAGTTTCTTCCATAATATATTTGTAAAAAATATTTCAAAATAACTCTTTTAATTGCGTGAAATAATTGTGTAATAAAATTAAATAATTTATTTAAAATACAAAATGCATTTTTAAATATGTAAAAGTGAAGTAACTAACATAAAAAAAATGAGTTAAATGTTTCTTTTTAGACGAGATGATTGCTTAAATGAAATAGTACAATTTAATTAAAAAGAGAGACAAATAACAAAAAGACTTAAATAAAAACAAATAAAACGTGAAACTAAATTCAAGACATTAATGTTGCGAATACCATATTAAAGTTGATATTAGTTTTAATTTTGGTACGATACATCATCAGTATCAATTAATATCAGTTGTTATTTTGAATAATTTTTAAAATTATAAAATAATAATTTAATTTATAAAGTTACAAAATAGTCCTTCAATATATTGTATCATAAATATTTTTTTACTTTACTTCAATTTTGTCTAAAAATTTATAATAGTATAAATTTAGTATAATAGTTATCTTTTTGTTCCTATTAATCAAAGTAACACTAATAAAAATATAATCATTATTACTCATATAAATAAATATCTTTCACATTTGGTATCTCACGATAACTACAATTAATAAAACAAAAAGATCTTTTATTTCTTATATAATTTCAAAGTAATAATAATACAAAACACTTAAAACGCTGCAATTAATTACAGCAAAATATCACATAATAAGAGCATTAGAGATCTATAACAATAAGAGTTTACGACCATAAATACAACAAAATAGAAGTCAAACTTGAAACAAAAATACTTTGAGTTATATGTTTCATATTTATATTACACGTTTAGAATTTATCATATTCATAAAATACAAATGAAACTAAAAGTCAAGAGAAAACATTAAAAAAATTGAAATTACATTTGACGACATGTCCACTTAAATTATATTGATCCAACTTTTATTTCGTACAAAGTCCTTATTATTAAGGAGATTTTCATCATTCACGTCTTCAAGCTAACACACCAAATGACATGTTAATATTTTCTTATCCTAGATCATATTTTGATTCTTTTGAAACATAATTTGCTAAGATTAATATGATATAGGCAAATTAAATCAATAAAACTATATATTCTATTAATAGTCCTAGTAAACAAATAAAATTGTATTCTTAAATTATTATACAAGTATAAAAATTTTCTTTAAAATTTATAATGATAGTAAAATACCTTTATTAAAGCTTCCAGTTGTATCAGTCAAATACCACATCATTCAACCTTTTGTGTTCTAATTTATTTCATTTTTTTAACGGATGAAGTTAAATATGGTCCAATTCCTTTTAAACACGTTGCACTAATAAATTAGCTAAAAATCTGAATTGTAAACTTTTGTAATTCTGGAACACCACTTTCAAATTGGTCCTACCAAACAACTGTATGAAAACAAAATTAATCTCATAAATAAAATAAACTGATAATTAATTTTAAATAAGAACCTAAATTAAATTTATATTTTTGCGCGTTGCAATAGACATGTCGAAACTACTACATGCATCTTTGTGTGCCTCCATTTATGATTTAAAGAGGTCTTGCATAATGTCCTTTAAATAACTGGTAACTTTAACTTTCTTTATGAAACTTAGTCTAAAATAGACACTCAAATTAAGAAATACACCAATAGCAAACAAAAAAAGATTAAAGTTATTTTTCTCGCCTCTCATTAATGACTGCAAGATAATATGTGTACAAAGAGGACCTATTTTTCATATGAGCCTTACTTGTTTCCTTCGCCCTTTCCTAAATATCATAAAAATGGCCCATTATTGACTTCTCATCAATATCAGCTAGATAAAATACTCTTATTAAAGCTCACAAACTTGGATGACAAACTAACACTGGGACTCAAATGCTCAATATTCAAGTATAATCCTAGAGACGTACATTCTAACATTAAATATGGTATACTAAGATGCAACTCTCTTATTCCTTGTAAACGTTTATCTAAACTTTTTCGTTTAAATACTCATTAAAGTGATAAGAAATTAGTTGCAAATCTTATAATAAAATGACAACACAAATTCTTACTATTTGTAAAATCTTTTTTCATCAAATTCAATACCATGTGTGATTATAAATAAACGTAGTATCTTTTTTTCACTTTCTATATGGTTTCATCAATAATAGGAAAGTATCTACCGTCTCTTATAATTTTCAGCGCCCAGTTAATACAATGTGCAACACAAGGAGTCTAATATAAAGAATTATACATGTTTTGTATCCTTGTTCCCAACTATTTTATAAGTAACATGATTTTTAATGATAGGTCATGTATTAATTCTAGACCCAGTTTTATTCACAACATTATAAAAATCTCCATCAAAGTATCAATACCTTTTGCAAGGCCCGATGTACCAAATTAACTTTAGAACATTTTCTTCATAGTAGAATGAACTTGTATCTCCTATTTGTCGAGCTATGACATATGATTGAATACTTATAAGTTGCTCATCCTTCTTTTTATAGTAAAATAACTTTTTATTTAACTAAAAGAGTTGTTTAAAAGATTATATCTATAGTCATCAGTTGAAGGGTCTTTAAATCTTAGACGATAAGAGGCAACAACCTCCACCATAGGTTGGTAATATTAAGATTGGTTAGCATTAGATGACATATTTGCAACATGCTACCATCTAATCAATTCCATTTTCACGCTACTTCTTTGATTGTAATGCCATTTGAATAAAAGATTAACCTCCAAGATTTGTTCATAAAAAAAAGTTTGGTTGTTGACTTCTTCTTTTTCATATACCAATTGCACCAATCCTTTGTTCTTAAGTAGGAATAGTAGCTCCAGTATTGTCAATATTATCCTTATCATTGCAAAATGAACTTCCACTTCCAATTTCATGGTTAAGTTTTTGCCTTCTTTCTTTCTTATTCTTATATTCTTCATGTAAAGTTTTTTTAATCATCTTATATTATGACTAACTTTCTTACAAGGTTCTCTATCACCTTTTGTCCTAACTAAATGTTTCTAGTGATGGGAAACCTTATAAGAATGTTAGCCATAATGTAAAATAGTATATAAAAGCTTTGCCACCTTTCAAATATTTATTAAAATTCAAACATGTATTATGGTTTTCCATAACTAATCTTGCATAAGCCTAAGCTCTATCGTCAAATCTTCCTAAAAAGTTTAAATTGTAAGTACTTGAATTTCCCTCTATTTATCTAGAAAAAGTGCATATATATGAAAAAATAAAAAATAACTTCATATCAAAATAAAGTTTCTTCAAACGAAAGTAAATTTACTCAATGCAAATTGATCATGCTATTGAACCTTTTCAAGAAATTGATCATATAAAGGGATAAGGGAACGTTACTAAATAACTTGAGCTAATGACTTTGAGATCCTTTTAAAGATTGATTGCTTGCCTAAATTGAATAAAAGTATACTTGAGCTTTACACTTTTCAAATCCTATAAAGTTTTAATCAAAAAATGTTCGAAACTTAACAAATTTAGCAAACAAGTAAATTTCTCGGTGAGATCAATCTAATGAAAATAGTCTATCTTACACCCTGAAGTTCTTGAATCATTAAAACACAAAAACATAAACCAATTATCCAATCAATTCCTTCTTCCCCTAGAGTCCTAGAAATGAAAATGAAAAAATGCATTCATCAAATATTATAGGGTTGAATATACATATGCATTTCAATAACTAATATTAGTTGTTGAAACCAAAACAACATTCAACTAAAGCTAGTAGAAACATAATCCACAAGCATAAAAGGGAAACAACCCTTTCACATACATTAATAGTAGTGGTGGTGGCTAGGAAAGTCTCAAAGAGAAGGAAAGAGCAAAAAGGTGACTATGAGTGGAGATGACTACAGGGAGAAGAAGATATATAGTTGGGTAGAGAGTAAAATGATGTAGTCCCTTTTCTTTGGAATCCACCAATCGTATTTTTAAGGTTTTAGCCTGTGGAATAAACAAAGAGAAAGAAGAAAACCATAATCCTCCTTTCTCCCAGATGACTAATAGGTCTATATTTAATGTATTATTTGGGGTTAATTTACTCGATATTTAGCACTTATACAACATGTCTTATATAAATTTTAATATATTTTCTATATTATAATGACTATTTTATTAAGTATATTAGACTATTTTGAGTATACGTAGGCTTCATACAAGTTGTGTGAGTAGTTTTGGAAATACTAGATAGTTGCTAAAAATATTGAGAAGCTAGAGAGTTCATATATGCATTACATCACATATATTGAAACTTCAGTCATTAGCGTGAGCAAGAGGAGTTTTTAAGTTGTATAGTTGCTATAATTTGGGAAATTGCTTAGGATATACTTTATGAGTGCTCCTTTTGATCTTAAACATGATGTATAAAGGATTACTCTTCACCTATATTGAAACAAAAGGATTGTAAAGCTTCTTCTTCATCTATGTCGAAAAAGATATTGTATAGATGGTTGCTCATCATCCATTGAAGAAACAATATAGTAAATTTCCATGTGGAGCTTGGGAAGTTGATGTAGGCCAAGAGTTGTTCGACCATACCATTACAAATTAGTTTTTTCTCTATTTTCCTTCTCCCTTTTAATCATTACTATTATTGCTTTATGTAATTATCATATATAAATTTTTCATAATCATCCATAATATGCAATTCATTAGTTAGTTTACAAATAAGTCATAAAATAAAATAAACAATTCACCTTCCTATCATATGTTATTAGGGGAACATAAGTCTTAAAACTAAAATGAAATACCTAGAGCTAATTCTTAGAAACTATAAAAAAATAAAATAGAATGGAATGGGTAAAATGGATTTTATAGTTTTAAAATGGAGAAAATGCCTAAAGCATAGAAATAAAGTAAAGTGAAATAAAATGTTTATAATAATAAAGATTTAAAACAAAGAAAATTCTAGTATTGTATTCGAGTTTTAAGTGAATCTAATATGCCTATAATAAATTCAAGAGTTTGAAAAATAAGATGGAATGTCTATAATTAAGTTTCTAAGTTTTTAAATTAAAATAAATACTTAAAGTCAATTATTAGGTTTTAGAAATAAAATAAAATATATGGTCATCGTAATTAATATAAACTAAATTTCATTTGCAAATAAACGGGTGACCTGTATGTCATGCAGAAGTGTTTTAATTTATAATAGTCATAACAACCATAAAGGACGTAAATTGATGTAGGTACCTTTCTTTTAAAAAAAAGTAATGATTAAAAGATTGAATCAATTCGGCCTATTTAATTGTAAAATTTTGAATCGTTCAATTTTTTGATTTGATTTATCTTAATAACTTTTGTTATTAAATATCGATTGATTTATTAATTAACTGATCAATTTTTATAAATTAACCAATTTTTATAAATTAGAATAAACCAGTTACAATCTCCTTCTTTGATTAAACTTCAATATCTTCAATAAGTAAAGATAATCTCCTTCTTTAATCATATTTTAAGTTTTCCAATTTTGTTTAATTTTTATCGTATACCAGTTTTATACCAGTCTAATAGTTATTGAACATTTTAAACTTTAAATCTCTTGTCTTATTAGTTTAATTTTTGATTTATTTTTAAAAAATAAAAAAGAATTCAATCAACAGCAACATCAACAACTCGTGCACAAGGCTCTTCGCTTTGCGAATGTTAGAAAATAGACATTAATAATATGTAGGCTTTTCTTTGTATTTTTCAAAGAAGTTGTTTCCGTGATAAGAACTTGTGACCTTCTGGTTACTATCTTACAATTGCTCTGAGACTCACCCTAAAAAAACAAAAAGATTCAATAATATTAGAAAAACAAGATTCTAAAGTTCCAATGAAGGAAAAAAGTCATTAATAAAGCTTTAAGTATTTACTAACTCAAAATTAACCTAAAATGAAAATATTGTTAATTATTTTCTATTTTTAATTATATTTTTATAACTAATAATATTAATTGATAGTATGATATATATGTACACATTTTATAGGCATTAGAAATAGTGTTACAAAATAAATATTAAGATGTATAATATTTTACTTATAATGTAAAAATTTTAAATAACTCTCTTTTATATATTAATTAAAATTTATTAAATTTTCATGATCAAATTTTCCCTTAAAAAAACAGAAAAAAATACCAAGCATTTATCATAGAACAACATAATGCTATTATAAACTTGTAGTCCTGACAAATTTAAACATAATCTCAACCTATATAACTTGTCTTTTTTAATACATAAATTTAAAAAATGCAAACAAAGGCTGTACTTGTACTTGAGTAAGGAACACAAAATCAAAAGGAGGCATTATTTTCATGACTAAATCGCATACAAACCCACCCTTAAAAACTCTTTTAAGTAAGATTAGTGCCCCAACTAATCTCTCGTTCGAGAGGAACAGCCGACCTGCAATTAATAAATAGAACCCAACTTAGATAGTGTGACTGTCACCCACTCCCGCTTCCATCACCCCTGCCTCTTTGTAATGTGATTGGCTACACGAGACTTCCTGTCACTTTGATCCCACTCCTCTCTGGCACCTGATTGACGAGTCACCTTCACATGAGAGCACTCCTGTTACCTTAATACTGATGAAAATATTTTGAATTTTATTTTTTTCTTAAAATGGTAATAATAACATATAAAACCCGAAATGTTGTTAGTACAAAGCAAGTGAAGTTCGCGTTTAAGGACAGCTCTTTTTAGTTTCACGTCAAACAGATAGAGAGAGAGAGTGAGAGAGACAGAGAGGGAGAGGGAGAGGGAGAGAATTCGATTTCTGATTTCGGAATTTCGAAGAAGGCAAGAGAGGAGCGGTGATTGGTGGATTTCGCTGGCCCGAGCTGGGGATCTGATCCGTGAGTTGGCAGTGCGGCGAAGGTTGTCTTCTTCAGAAATGCGTTTGTGAGAGTTCTCGTGCTGTTATATTGTGGTTGGGTGAGTTTAATAATGTCGTGAATTTGATCCGCTTTGATTTGGTTATTTTCCTGGTGATGTTTTTTGTTGGTTTGAACTTTTGTTTTGTGTTGGTACAGAGAGTGGTCCGGACTTAGAAGTGCAAGATCTGATCTTGCTATTATGGTTTTCATATCCTTGTTTGTCGATTTAGTTTTCTTTTTTTCGATGGTTGGAGATCTGATTTGAATTTGTTTAATTACTCAGTGTCTTGGAAATGGAAATATAGGTAATGAGATGTTGAACTTCGATGGAAGTTGGAAAAAATAATTGCTCATGCGCAGTTAATTTGTTGTGCTTTGATTGGATGTTTAGCTTTGGATTTTTTTTTTTGTTCCAATTATATTTGGAAGATGGATTTTTTATATGCTGGCAAGGCAATGCACTGAAGTACTTCTTTTCCCTTTCTATTTTTTGTTTTTACTTTGAGGTTCAGTTTTGGGAAGGGTGAGTAGTTTCGAGGTTAAACCAATGAAAAAGGGCATGATTGAGTGCAGTGTCTGCCACTCAAAATTAGTTTCTCCATCTTCCAGAAGTATATCAAGGGCATATGACCAACATAAGAGCAGGATATCATCAAAGCAACGTGCCCTCAATACCTTCTTGGTTGTTGGTGATTGTATCCTAGTTGGTTTACAGGTAATTATTCATCCAAGTTATTTTCTTGTGTAGATTGCATCTTGTTCAATGGTGGAGGTCTATCATTCTATTTTTATGCAGTTTGACTCATGTTCGTAGAAGATACTCTCTGATCATTTGATACATTGTCAATACATTATGTTACATTCATTTTAGTGGATGAAGGGCAGGTATTTTCCCATTTAGCTACGAACTCTCTCTTTTAATGGTGCTTTACTAATGACTTCTATAAGTATTTGCCATCCCTTGATGCATTCAATCATTTGCCACACAGATCCCATTCACACTTTAATTCTTCACGTAAACCACATTAGGTAGGTAAACATTGGGTTCTTAAAGTTAAGCTTGAGAGTCTTCTCATTTAACATTTGAATTACACCCTTTGATAATATACTAGGCTGCCTTCAGTGACCTGCGCGATATCGCTTATTGTTTTGATATTCCAACTCTTCTCATTTCTTTTAGTCTTATTCTGAGCGTTGATGCAAAATACACATGGAAATTAGTTCTTGACAATTTTATGCATGTTTAGACTCTCTGATCTGTCCAATTTGATTTTTTTGGCAGCCTGTTTTGGTTTATATGTCCAAAGTGGATGGGAAATTCAAGTTCAGTCCAATCAGCGTTAATTTCTTGACGGAGGCGGCAAAAGTGCTTTTTGCTATTGTTATGTTGTTGTTCCAGGTACTGTTGGTGGTAGTTCTTCCATGTTCTTGAATGTTCAATGATTTATAAAATATTGCGCATTAGATTTACATACGGCCACATATTTTTATAATTGAATGCATTGGCCCCTTAGAAATTGCTTTCAGCTTGCAACTGAATGGGTTGAAGCTTAAGCATTGAGATCAGACATTTAGTGCTGAACAGCAGGATCCTCTCCAATTCTCTCTTTGATATTTCTCCTTCCATGAATCATAATTAATTAATGCCCTTTGAGTTGCCTTCTATTGCAAAATTGAAAGTATGCATCTGTTTTTATCTTTCTTCCTTTTGGAAAGAAGTCATTTGGTTCTTAAATAGCGGCACATGTTATAATTTTGCCTCACAGCGGAAAAGTAGTCTTTTAATTTTTTGTTTCAGTTATTATGTACTTGTTTAGTGCTTGCATGCTTATTTGCAAGAGTGAGAGAGATGATATCTGGGGGTTGATTGATAGAGAGTAATAAACGTTTTATCTTGGAAAGAGGATGGAGAATCCTCTAGAAAGTTCAATCTTGAACAGGGAGTTGATGCTATTGTTTGACTTTGTTATTTAACAGGCAAGGCATCAAAAGGTTGGGGAAAAGCCCCTCCTGTCGGTTTCCACATTTGTACAGGTATATTTGACTGGTTATATATTCATAAGTCGAGCTGAGTTATTTGGCATGCACTTTAGTAGGTAGACTGTTGTTGGTTTGATGACATAATCCTAGGTAGACTGTTGTTGGTTTGATGACATAATCCTCCTTAACAATTTGTGATTGAAATTTCCCTGATATCTCTCTGAATTTTAATTTCAAAGTTATCATGTGCCAAATTTAGAAACTAGAGTTTGAACTGAAGCTTTGTTCTTAACTGGGCTACATCCTGATTTATAAAGGAAGTATATAGTATCTTATCTTATGTTGACTTAATATTGGTAGGTTTTATGATTAAGGCATTCCTATTGTAAGAATCAGAATTAAATCCAGTAGACAATTTCAATTTGTAATTGTTACGTACAATTGAATTTTTTTGTGCAAACTTGTGATTTTGATATCTACATTTTCTACTTTGCAGAAGTTGTTATGAAGTTTGATATATTTTCTCAGTTACCTGTATCATAGCTGTCTGTTGTGTGTGAAAAAAAAAAAAGATTTCTGAGCTAGCACCTGTAAAGTCTGGATGGCTAACATGCTATGATATTAATTCCACCAACCTACTATTTCTTTGCAGGCAGCTCGTAACAATGTTCTTCTGGCTGTTCCAGCTTTTTTATACGCTATCAATAACTATTTGAAGTTTATCATGCAGGTAGCTTTTGCAGGGTCTTTCAATTCTGTTAGCCTCCTATATCTCAATTTACTCATATAATTGTCCTAATTGCCAAACTCCGCTGTAAGAGGCAGATTTGCATTTCAGATGCCAAGTGGTTTTGTGAAAGAGTTAGGGATCTAAGTTGCATAAATATAGGGAAATATGTTTTGAGCTTGCAGGATTTGATATAGATTCGTTGATGAAATTGACTGTAAAGTGAATTTCAATTGCAGTAATCAAAACACAAAGCATGGTGGGGTACTCGTTTCCTTTTATTGAATGCATCTTATATTACTCAAATCCAAAGTTAGTTAATATCATGCTTCTCAGCAAGACATCCAATTTACTTATCCGATAACACATATCCTAATTGATGAGCTCATGAACACTATAACATACTGAGAGAAATAAAAAAGTTGATGTATTCTATTGATAAACTGAAAAGAGGAGTGGTGTATCTACATATTTATTACACTTGTGAAGGAAATGATACTGAAGATGACCAATTTCGTGATTAAGTCACAAAAAGTTCAAATCTCTTCTGTGACTATGAAAATGCTGGTAACGTAATAGAACAGTTGGATCACATACTTAGACATTATTATGGAGCTTCTTCCATTTCCTTTTTAAGAAGTAAAATTATTTTTAAATCAGCCTGCACCAACATTACAGCACATTGAGCAACTAATGGTCATTTGGAATCTGGTCTCTAGGTAAGATCATGGACCTGGAGGTTTTTAACATCACAACACGTTAACTAAATGGTTGTCTTTCTCTCCTCGTTCAACACTTGTGTGTTTAATTCATGTGGATATGCAATTTCTATCTCAAGATTTATTCAGAATCGGGACTGAATCAATTCTTGGGTTCCTAAATATTCCTGTTGCATTCCTCATTTTTGATCCTGTACCTGTTGTTTGCCCAAAGTTAACTTTCCATAATATTCCATGCTCTCTTCATTTGTGGTTAGCTGCAGCAAATGACAATTTGATGTTTGGTTGGATTTACTTATATGTAATTGTTTATTTGGCAGTTGTACTTCAACCCTGCAACTGTAAAGATGCTGAGCAATCTGAAGGTACTTTCTTGTTCTGATCTTGAGGAAGGAGTTCAATTGTGTCTGATGTGATAGACTGAGAGTTAGTAGGTCACCATAAAATCCAGCCAAAAGCTACCATCTCACTCTGTTATATAATAAAATATCCCATTCTCTGATACCCACTCTGGAGTTTCATAGACATGCATATCCTTTTCTTTTCTTTTCTTTTCTTTTTTTGAAACTTTCTGAAGTTTGCATATGAAATTAAAATGCAGGTTTTGGTAATTGCTATTTTACTAAAGATAATAATGAGGCGGCGATTTTCTGTTATTCAGGTGAGTTCCGTCTTCTTATTGATACTCTCACAGTTAGTTGATGAAGAGCTTAATTTCCAAGCTTTATCAACTTGAGTATGCATCTTTTGTGCCATCGGATAACATCAAATTGTTGTGATTTTGTGAACAGTGGGAAGCTCTTGCATTATTGCTTATTGGCATTAGTGTAAATCAACTGCGTTCTTTACCTGAAGGTACTACCGCTATGGGACTTCCAGTAGCAACGGGTGCATATATCTACACTTTGATCTTTGTAAGTGATCTGAAAAACTACAGGGAAATTGTGAGTATATACTTGTTTAGCACCTTAAGAGGATGCTATCAAAGCAGTTTGGACATAAACAATGGACACTCACTTTAGGAAAATTTCAGGTAACTGTGCCTTCTCTGGCCTCTGTCTATAACGAGTATGCTCTGAAGAGTCAATATGAGACGAGCATATATCTACAGGTAATATGTTAAGGTTAAGCACTTCGATTTCCTTTTGAACCAAAGAATTGATCACCAAAATCTGACAGAATTAGTTTTTTGGTCTGTCTAAGGGATTTAGAGCCCCTTGTAGTTTTGTTATGTGTCAAGAAAACACATCCTTAGTGGATGGTGCTGTGCTGTTTTCAGTTTGAGCTTAGTCTGCCTTGGATGGATCCTACTTATGACAACAAAAGAAGGCTGCTATGTGATTTTGATAGATTATTCATTTAAGAGAACGTTTGGGGCTATATGACCTACTCTGATGTTCTCTGTTTTCCAGAATTTGTTTTTATATGGCTATGGAGCTATTTTCAATTTTCTAGCAATCCTTGGAACTGGCATTTTTAAAGGTATGTATATTGATTTTTATAGGAATCCTATGATAGTATTGAGAACAAAAACTTAAATTTTTTAGTTACAGGGAGTTTTATAATTAAAACCTTGTGGTTGGGTTGATGTGTAATTTGCTTTCTCTTTTGATATGTGGTTAATCTAAAGTTTACACAAATCCCTTGCTTTATGAGGCCTATATTATTCTCTTATTCTTGTTATTACATTAATGTAGTTTGATTTTCACCAAGTTATAACATAATGCATAATGTAGACATGATCATGCAATTCTATATCATACATTTTTTGCTTGTTATTAATGTTTAGACGGAGTTTAGGAGGTATTCGCTTTGATTGCCTATGAAGATATGCATATTGTTTTTCATCATCTCATAGAATTTGTGCTTTCAAATCTATTGAAGGTTTTATATTATATATATTGATGTCAAATAAATGTTTATAGACTATATTCATTTTGCAATTTGACCTTCTCAATTTGGTAGATGCTTATAGGAAATTGGAAGTTTTTATGAACTCGAATATGATCATGTACCTACGAAGTGGTTTTATCTTTTTGAAAAACTTTTGATTTGTCATTCTAGAAAAATTAAACCATTAGACATTTAAGATAGCAAGATTTGTGTTGCTTTTGTTTTTCCACTAGTGTCAAACTTGCAGTTATCATCTTCTATTTTAAATTTAATATTGCAGATCCCAATAGCTTTGACATCTTGCGAGGACACTCAAAAGCTACAATGCTTCTGATATTTAACAATGCAGCTCAAGGAATCTTGTCTTCATTTTTCTTTAAATATGCAGGTACAGTGATATGAATTCAATCTGTAATTTCCTTGTCAGTTGACATGGAATCATTTATTATCTTATTACCTTATCTGGATAAACATATGGATACTGTTTTTATGAACATTTTTGCTATAATGAACTATGTAATGGTAATTTTTAGTAACATTTACTCATTGATGGCCTTATCTACCATGTGCAGACACAATTTTGAAGAAATACTCTTCTACAATAGCTACAATTTTCACAGGCATTGCGTCTGCTGCGATGTTTGGTCATACTTTGACCATAAACTTTATGTTAGGAATTTCGATTGTGTTCATCTCAATGCACCAGGTGATTATGAAGTTATTTTAAATAGCTTTTTGTGGATGAAGTAAGGGGAATAATAAAAAAAGTGAGACGTGATGGTTCTTTTGCTTCATTTGTCCTTTCAGTTTTTCTCGCCACTCTCCAAAGTCAAAGAAGAGCAGCAGAATGGTATGGTAGAACTAAGGGATGTTCAGGAAGGCCACAGGTTTGATTAATTCAGACTAGTGCATATAGAAATTTCCAGGCCTTATTCTACAAATGGTCTTTTATTCTTCTATATATACATTTCAAAATCATCTCTTCCATACCGGTATTAATGTGTACGTAATTTCTTGCTCAGATCAAAAGATTCATTCATAAACATGGCCGCTGGAGCTGATGAAGGGGTAAGAACTGTTAGTCGTCTTGCTTTCTCCTTTGTTTTGGAATCATTGTTTGTATTAACTTCATTTTGCTATGACTACAGGCTAGTCATCGTGTAGGGCATGATGATGATAGAGAGCCTTTACTTCCCAAGTAGAGTTTTGTAGAATATAATACACAATGAAGGTTGGAAAGAATGAGAGAGTCATTTTTTTTTTTGGAAATTTTGTTTGCGAATATGAAAATCTTGTTACTGACATCTGCTTGGACTTGAAACTGTGTGGTTACTGGACTTTATTTCAGGAATTTTCTTGGAAGGAATTCTTTGGCTGGGCTTACGAAGACCATTTGCAGGTGAAAAGTCAGTTACCAGAATCACAAGAATAAAAAATGAATTTTGGTACACAATTGAGATACATATCCTGCTTCGTTGGTCCACACAGTAGTTATGTATTGCACAGATGCTGGACTCTCCTACGTTTTCAGAACCTAGCGCATTACCTGCTTGCCAATTTGTGGGGTTTACATGTATTCTTTGTACGGTTGGTCCAGCTGTATGATTTTGCCCCCCATGATTTTCGTTTTCGTTTTCATATACAATGTTCTCTGTTTTTGTAACTAGATGTTGATATGAGAATACAGTCCGATGAACGAGAACATCCCTTCAGAGAACAAAGTAGCATGTCTAAATGTATCCGAGTGAAACTTTTTAGAACATTTTCTAACAGCATAATCGAAGTTCAAATGTTGCTTCTCTCTTTGTTTCAGGCCTCATAGTTAATGCAAGATATTTTCTCATTGTATATGGACCCATGCCATGCTATATTTTACATTCTCATGGATGGATATTGATATTGATATTGTAAGAAGATGGGGTTATTGTATCTCGAAAACTGATTGGAAAATTTAAGGCATCTACTTTAGGGAATTAACATTAGATATTTGCAGTTGCTGCGGAATCAATATCTATATAGATCGCAAAAGCAAAAGCTGGCCTTTAACATATGTTATCATATACACATGTTTGGAGAAAACAAGACGGAAGACGGAAGACGGCGAAGGGGAACAGATCACCTAATAACATGGGAACGAAAACAGCTGATCTTTATTCTGTATGTATGCATAATAAAACAGAGCCTAAAATGAATCCCACAATTTTGTATTTGACTATATCAAAAGTAAAAAACCAAAATTCCTCCAAATAAACTATAGGTTCCAGCAGAAGTTAGGAGTTCCAATTGGCCGGCCAGCGTCATCACTTATCACGCGCTTATTTACTCTTAATGTTCGTTACGCAACAATCTATCGCTCTGTCCTTCTCTCCCTATGTATTACACATGTAATAATATAACACCACCTTCTTTCGTTATTATTGTTAGCAAAAGCTATTTGAATTTCAGATTAACTGACGCCTTTTTCTCTCCCTCTCTCTGGTTAAACTCTAAGAAAACTTCAAGCTTTGTACTCAATCCTACCAATTCCAAATCATTCTCTTTTAGATCCATCGTTCGAGTTAGCTTCTCCTTTCTCCAGATTTGTTGAGGTAACCTATGATTTATCCTTCTTTTTTCTTTGTTTTTGTATTTCCTTTGGATCTATTGTAATCGTGATTTTTATTCCTTGTGCGCTGATGCAGTTATATAGCAAGAGCCAGTACCTTAACCCTAATCGCATCGGAAATGATTAACTTCGAGATGAACGATCGGAAAAGTCAGTTTATTTTCATTTTCCCATCATGTCTACATTCTTTTGCATTTCTCGAATTTTTTGTATATATCTAGGTTTTTTTGTCTGTTTGTTTTCGGCTTACATTTTAAGTGAATCGTGTTCCATTTGGGATCTTAAGGGAGAAATATGTTGCACTAGGAAGCTAGAATATCGTGATGTAGAACTCGAGAGACTTGGGTTTATGGATTTATATGCATCAATCACCTAGGAAGCGAGACCATGAAAAGAAGGGGAAAAAAAGAAAAGAGAAAAACTAACACAAGAGAAAACGAAGGCTAGGCAATGAATTGAAAGATTATCTGGAGGTTGAATCAGTTTCTTTGTTCTTATGCATAGGCAGTAGTAATATTAAGGGTTTCCCATCGAATGCTGCATTTTTTACGTTACTTTTTGGTTGATGGTAAAGGTATGACCATGAGTTAGTCTTGGGATCTCTTGGAAGATTGCTGGGTTTAGAGATTTGGTTGTTTTAAATTGAGCTTTACTTTCTTTTGTTTTTTATGATTTGGCTTCATCTAGCTGTGAGAGTATGTTAGTTTCGTTCAGTATTGACAAACTGATTTAGACAACCATGCGTTTGTTTTTCCAGTAGTTTGATGCACTACGGAACTTTTGGTAGCTTACATTTGATTGTGCAATATCTACGGTATAATTGGTTCCTTTTGGTGGGTAAATCATGATGCAACTATTTTTTCATAGTGCCTCTGAAATCTTCCATGCTTACTTGTACATTTCGTTTTGCAAACTTTGATTAATATTAGTTGGTTGATTGGTTGTATCTTGAATATAATGTTTTACAGGTCAGCATTTTTTAAGATCCTATAACTTATGTTGCAGTTATGATTTACAGCAAACACCAACATTCTTCTTTATTCTTTATTTATGCTTAATGATCTAGTAGAATTAACTTTGACTGGAGCTCATCCATTTTTAATACTTTTGATTGAAAAATAAAACAGAGATCGGGCTAGGATTGACAGGATTTGGCATATTCTTCTCATTTCTGGGTATTATCTTTTTCTTTGATAAAGGACTGCTTGCAATGGGAAATGTAAGTGCCTTGTCACAATCATCCTTAGATGTTGATTTTTTCTGTGCTACTCGTGCAACACTAAATGATAATTTTACCAGATCCTCTTTATCTCTGGAGTGAGCTTAACAATTGGCCCGAAGTCTACCATGCAGTTCTTCATGAAACGTCAAAATTTCAAGGTGGAAATTATCTCTTTAACTCACCTCGGCATAAACACTTGTAGTTATTCAATTGATAAACTGCATTCATCACTTCTGCTGTTGTGTCATGCAGGGAACTATTTCCTTTGGTGCCGGTTTCTTCTTTGTTGTGATAGGATGGCCAATTATTGGCATGATATTGGAGGCATATGGTTTCATTGTGCTCTTCAGGTCCTTGAAAGTGTTGTCTAATTGTTTCTTGTAAATGATTTTATTCCTCATGATTAGCATGCTGATGAAAATTTAATGCAGTGGTTTCTGGCCAACACTGGCTGTCTTCCTGCAAAGAATTCCAATTCTGGGTTGGATATTCCAACAACCTTTTGTTCGATCGGTATATCCATCAAAATCTGATGCTTTATTTAAACTATTCTTTTTGAATTACTGGTTTATGGTTTCTAGATATTTTTCCTCTTTCTTTTTCCCCTATTCTGCCTTTTTAAACTCTTCATGTGATTCCTTTTTGTGTTCTTATCTAACCTATGAACTGGGAAACTTGGGCAATTTGGGACAGTTTTATTGGTAGAGTGAATCCGCTAAAACTATGGCATCAAAAGCCTAAAAGTATGGTCTACAAATTATGATGGGGCTTGTATATGCCATATACGAATAACAAATGGAAGTGTGGTAATAGCTGTGGTTTTTTTAGTCTTTAACTATGGTTAGGAAGATATTGGATATAGTGCTTCTCTTTCACTTATCTTCAATTCCCTTTGGTCTTCCATTTTTGTCTGGTTCACATGTGGTTAGCTCTTATGTGCGCATACCTGCAGTTGCTCACAAAAATTCTGAATAATGTTTAGATTTATGGACACGAGGATATTGATAGAGAATCTTTAAGAGAGGGAGAATTGATTTTGAGCGATCTTGATAAGTTTTAGATTCTGTTTGCTGTTATAGAGACAAGATATTAGTTAATTTGTATCTCTGCTCAGATATTAGTTAATTTGTATCTCTGCTCCAATGTTTAATGGCTGCATTTTTCTTTTCAGTTTAACAAGTTTCTATTTGTCCTTGATGTGCAGTTTCTTGATCGTTACCGGGGCAGAAGAGTGCCTGTGTGAACGCAAAATCACTAGGAATTGCCATGAAGCTTCAGATAGGTCCCCTTGTGATTGTTGTGAAAGATGATAGGCCCCAGAAGTTTTGGGCATGTGAAAGAGGGGTTGCTATGTAGCTGGAACGGAAGTGCAACTAAGCTAGAGATAGGTCTGTAAGTCATTGTAAAATACTGGCTAATCAAAATCTAGATTTTTTTGCTTTTGTTTCAGTTTGCTTGGCATTACACAAGATTTTCATTTGTTAACAACTTTAATGTTCCCATGAAAATGAAATGAAATCAAGTTTTTTGAGATTCTCCTTGTCCGGTAATTGCTTAGCTGGAATCAGATGAGATTCTGCAACGAATGTTGACCGCCAGCTTTTTATCTTGTTCATGCCATGAATCTTGGTAGGAGTGAAGATTTTAGAATCATTTGTTGCAACCAGGACAGAAGATTTCAATGGAAACTTGAATAAGACTTGACATGAGTTTTAGTCATTGGATGCTCACGACGAATGTTGTTAGATGGCATCTTTTGGTTAGTTTTTATCCTTGTTTAATTGAGGTTTACGGTTTAAAGTGCAAGAGAGTGTGATTAGGAGATTTTCAGATACATGTTTAAATAAGTTTTTATATGAAACTTAGGCTCTTAGATATCGTTAAATTTGTCATTATGTTTTAACTTGCCAGTGAATGAAAATAACTATTAGAATTTTTAATATGGGTAGAATGTAGAGCCTATTAATAAGAATTAGACTTGGGTCAGCTATTATCAAAATGAATAGAACTAGTCATTTGGATAGTTAAGTCTTAGTACATATGAATCCTTTAATACTTTCATGTTTAGTCAATATGGGATACTCTAATATTCTCCCTCAATACAACTAGAATTAGACATTCAGTTGTTACTTGAAATAAATGTAGTGGTAATCGAATTGGACTGTTGGGACTGAACATTCATACAGACAATCGAGAAATTAATAATCTAGATCAAATCTTCAATGATATTATATTAGAGCTTTTAATATGAGTAAAATATAGAGTCTACTAATAAGTATTGAGTTTTACCAAAATAATGGACGAGGAAAAGCAAATCAAGAAAAAACATGGCAATGGTGCAACAGTAAAGGAAGGCCTTGTTTGGTGAAGAGCTGATCGGCTCTTTTTTAGCTGGTCAACTCATTTTAGTTTATTGACTTTAAGAAAAAGCTTATAAGTTTGTTTGGTAAAGATACCCAACCAGCTAATTTTCAACCAGCTCCTCTTTAGAAGCGTTTTATCCCATCAGCTGATATTTTTTTGGCCTTTTCTCCATTTTGCCCTCTATACGCTTAACTCTCTCGCGTCTCTGTTTTCTCCAGACTCTTCCCCCTTCTCTTTCGTTATTCTTGTTTTCTCTCATCGTCTCACCATCATGCAATCTCAATTTCCTTGCTTCATTCGTTCACTCCCACGCATCAACAAAGGAGAGTAGACCAAATGGACAGAAGGTTTGAAGTCAATTTTGGTGCCATTGAGTTCAGCCCCGAAATGGAAAAGGAAGAAAATGGCACTGTCGATGAAAGATCGTCTGCTAAGAGGTGGCTTCCTCTTGAAACTAACCCCAATCTGGGATTTTGTTGATTTGGAACCTCGCAATTTCAAAGGACTTCAAAATCTCACTTCTCTTGAACAGCTAAGCATCTTTAACTATCCTAAGTTCCGGTCCCTTCCAGAAGAGGGCCTGCCCTCTTCCCTTTCTTCTTTATTGGTCAGTCAATTCTTACGCAATAGATTAATTTGGTTGGATGGTTTTGTTTAAGGGGTTAGCATGGAATAGCAACGAGGAAGGATAAGACAATATGGTGATCATGATTATCCTTACTGAGTTGCCATTTACACTCTTTGTTCACGTAAATGCAAAGGCTAAAAAATCGCACGCTTAGGTATTAAAATTTGATGAGTTTATTAAATAATTAGTTAATTTTTGTTAATTAATTAATTTTTATAAAATATATTTTTAATTAAAATTTTAAAAAAATTGTGATAAATTAGAAAAAAATTTTCATTCATATTTTAAATTCTTTAATTATATTAAATCTTTAATTACCACAAGTGTGATAGGCTTGCGTTCTTCACATTTAACAAACTAGGCATTGCTATTATATTATTATTATATTGTTATTGTTGTTATTATTATTATTATTATTATATGTTATATATTTTTTATTATAGTTATAAACTTAATTTTTGTTGAATTTAATATCTAAAATCTAAATTCCTATAAGAATATTTAACAAAACATTAACATATATAATATTCATATCATTATATGTTTTTTAAAATCATGTCCTCATAAGTCATTTTACACATAAACAGTTAATACTAAACAGCTAATTTTACCAAACATTAAATAACAAACAGCTAATACAATCAGCTGATCAAATCAGCCGATAGAATCAGCTATTAGCTAACAGCTGATAGAATCAGCTAACAGCTAATGCAATCAGCTGATTGCCAAACAGGGCCGAAGCATGGTGGATCGGCGGCAACGGAGTAGAAACAATAGAGGCGATGACAAGCAAAACAAAAACTAAATCTAATCCAGAAACAGTGGGGCGCGTGCATCGCAACTGGAGGAGGTGACTTTCATGCTTGCAAATAGGAGGTCTTCTGGCACCCTCCATGTTGTATGTTTTGATTTTTTTTAAAAAATGTGTCAAGCCTTAATTTTAAATAAATTAGTTTAAATTCTAAATAAATTTAGAAAAGTGTTTTCTAATTATTTGGGAATTGTTTTCAAAGAGTTGATTTTATTAGGAATATATTTGAATTTAATTTATCAATTTAAAAATTAAAATCAATCAAACATTTAAAAGAGTTGTCTCTTATAATTAGATTATGTTAGATAACCAATATAATGAGATTATATTAATTAAGATGAGATCTTAATTTCAAAATTAAAGTAATTGTTTTCTTATCTTGATTCAGATAAGTAATTATATTTATTCCTAATTAATTTTAAAAAAGTTAGTTTCTAAAATTAAAATTAATTAGCTTCAATTAGATTGAAATTAATTAATTAGACTTCTTAAAATTAAGAATAGTAGTTTTCTTAAATAATTAGGAAAGATATTTCTTAATTAAATTTATTTATTTGAATATGATTGAGATAAATTAAATTTATTTTGCTTAAAGAATTATTATTTATTTTATTTATAAATTGTTTTTATTTATAAATAATAAGTTTCTTGATTTATTAGAAATTATATTTTTCTCGATTAAATTATGAAATGTATTTTCACTTATTAATTAAGAAAAATATGAATTCTTTAATATTTTGAAAATAGTTCTCTAATTTATTAAAGAAAGGTTTGCTAATTAATTAAAAAATCAATCTCTAAATAAATAATATAAAAGTTTTTCTTTTTAATTTTAAAATTTTTATTTAATTTTGAAAGTAATTTCCTTTTAATATTAGAAAATAGTTTTCTAATTAAGAAAAAGTAGTTTATAATGAATTATAAATAGTTTTCCAATTGGATTAGAATATATTAGTTATATAATTTTGAGAAAAGAGTTTTTCTAAATTATACTAAGCAAGTAGAATAATTTATTGAAAATTGTTTTCAATTCAATACTACTATAGGAGTCAAGATAATTAGAATAGTTTTTAATTGGATTGAAAATTGTTTTCAAATCAAATTAAATTTCTATTTAGAATGGGAATTTAATATATTTGGGAATCAATAAGTTTAATCTAATTTAATTTTTCCAAAAAGTTGGAAATATTATTTTAGATTAATAATTAGAATCAAACGAAACTTGATATTTTGTGCGTATAGTTTGATTATTATTGCATAAGCTGCATATTATATATATATATATATATACAACATCCATAATGAATCCCACTGAGACGTGGGGTCTGAGGTTGATATATATATATATATCATATGCATGTTAAAATTGTATGTTTTATATGCGTGATATTTTGCATGCAATATGAGACGAATGAAATTAAGTCCCTTGTTAAAATATTAAGTATACGTTGATAACATGATTGTTCCCTTCCATTGTTATAAGAATAAACCAGAGTTCTGTTTATTGTTTGGTTTATTCAACAAACTCAAGGCTATTTTAACCTAAACATATTTAGTCTTATGATAGTGGATTTTACTTAACTAAATTTGTGTAATTTAGGTGAATAAACTCATAATCAAATAAATTTAGAGGTAGGGTTAGAAATAACATATACGCTATGTTTTGGCAAATGTTATCACCTAACAGATCTAAGGGTCACATAAGATGTGATTGATAAAGTTGTTGTCAATATAATTTAAGTTTAGTTGGTTTGTTGAGTAAACTCAAGATCAACTATATTTGAATGAGATTGAGTTGTTGTCATTTGAGTTAATTAATGTCTCGTAAACTTTAATAACAACATGTAAGATGTATGTCAACATCGTGATAGCAAGATACAAGAGGTTATATAGAGTAGAACTGAAAGGTATAGTACCTTGTTAGAATTGTTCCACCTAATTTAGCCTATTAAAAACATAAACATGGACATCAGTTAGAGGCATTTTCTATAGTATGATAATAATTTCCATAAGAAGGAAAATGAATGCATGACTTTTCTTACCTATATGAGATATAATAAAGATTATAGTATTTATACTGAATTTAGATAAGAAAAGTCATGCATTCATTTTCCTTTTAAAATGTTGAATCTAAATTCAGTATAAATACTTATAAGCATGAATTATAAATATATTGTTCAAAGCATGATAAGAAATATATTGTTAAATAAAAGTAGTTGATCTAATTTTATACAAATGATTTGTATATGTTGGATCAAAGGAGACTTATGCTTAACATCGAAGAAAAGAATAAAAGTTAAATAACTGAGACCATCCCTTTATGCCATGTTGGTTAAATCAACATAACGAGAATCATAAAGTTAAATACAACGATATGTGTATCCTTTTGATTATGAATCATATGAAACTTGTCAAGTTGAAGAATAACCAAATCAACCATTAGTGAAAGGATAATGATGATATTGAATTGTTAAAGCTTATACATATGATGTGTTGGATGGAATGACAATTCATGAAAGGATAATACTTACATTTCATTATATTACTAATGACTTTGTGTGATATATTCATATTTACTAAATAAAATGTTGATTTAAAATTTTGAAATGTTCAAATTGTATAAATCTAAGTAGAAATTAAGCATTGAGAATGTTAAAGCACTTTGAAGAGATCATTTGTAGTAAGTTTTAAATTTTCAGTTATTTATAGGGAATGAGATTCTCTAGTGAATACCTTCACAACTAAATTCATAAGGATATGGATTAATGTTATGAGGAAAATACAATATGAGATATTGTATGATGTAATATTATTCTTCTATAGTTATGCCTAGTACAATGACTTGCCTTCAATAGTTCTAACTGAATCAATTAGCAAGATTCCATGTTACATATGAAACGTTAAGTCTTTTAAAGAGCCAAAGTTAATGATTTAAGGATGTAATGCTTAGTTGAAGCATATTATCCATTAAGTTTAGAATTAAATTGTTTAATAAAAGGTTATAAGATATCCAAAAGGATGGATATAATCTTATAGACATGTTGAACAAATTATTTGTTTCAATGTATACTTATAAGAGAATAGTTCTAAAGAAAAGTAGTGGGAGTATGATAAAATTTGAAAAGTTCAAATCTCATGACGATATCAAATTAGAACTATGATAAAATTTGAAAAGTTCAAATCTCATGACGATATCAAATTAGAACTATTGCATTTATTTATACATTGATGTATAGTTGAAAGGCTACAAGACATTGAAAGATTCACTTTCTTGATGAATTCAAAAGGTTTGTTTTTTAAATAATTGTGAATTTATCTTGTTTGTAATAAGGTCAATGGGACTAAAATTGTCTTCTATAATGGGAGTATGTGGAGACATATTGCTCATAGAGAACAACAATTCTAATTTTCAATTGTTAAAAACATAATTGTCCAAGAACAACTCTTGTTGGATATGAAAAGGTAACAACTTAATTATGGGAATTAGATCTATAGAGATAGATTGGAAGTTTTTTCACCTATTCTAAGTCCAATTACATAAATAATGTACCAAAGATGTATAGTATTTGAGATATTAGATACTTTTGAAGTATTATCCATTATTCTATGTATGAGTTAACATTTTAGTTTAAGATGATAAGAATATTAATTTAGAAGTAAATCTTAATTAAGATATATTCTACCTAGAACAATATCATTTCAAGATTGGAAATATTCCAATGTAGCAATGGTTGCTAATTAAGCATTTTTGATTTAGTTGAAATGATTAATTGGATCAATAAATTCTTTAGTGAACTTGATGTAATTCCTTGCATTGTTTAAGACAGTTATGCAATATGGAATATTATAGTCAATGAGCATGCAAAAGGAGTTGAGGTCTTATGAAATATCCAAGGTTGAATTTAGGCAATTTTTCTTAATTATGATGACAATTAAGATGAAAGTTGTAAGATCTAAGCGAGTGCTTACTATAGAAAATCTTATAGAATTCTATCATTAAGCCATTGTCTTATCAATAACATAATCATCATATAGAGATATGGTATGAGATACTTAAATGATTGACTTAGTGCAAATGGAATATTATTAGTTTATGCCCTACAACCAATCAATTGGTTGTAGTTTAATGATAAATTAATTTAAAGGCATTATTTATCTTGTATATATTTAGATGTATATGATAAAGTTCATGGGATAATTATACATTTCAAATGATGTTATAATGAGATTATAATTATGAAATTCCTATTACATCTATATATTATCCCTAAATTGTTCCTAGTCATTGTTCTATTAAGACAGAACATTATAGAATGTAAAATAGCTAGCATGCGTTATGTTTTTTCTTATAAAGGAAGTAGTCGATTTCATAGACTAAAGTATGGAGATACTTAAACAAACATGTGAGTGCTTATTAGAGAACAAGTTCACTGAACTGACCTGATATGAGAAATTCATTTTAAATGGTACTTATATGCCTATGGAATTCTCATTGTGATGATTGTATAATTGATCCTTTGACTTGAGGTCTCTAAAGTTATCTTTTATAGAGATTGTTATGTTTTGATAGTACTTATAACCTATTTAATCATAAGTTGTTTAATCGATAGTCATTGGATGTAGCATAAACTCTATGAAGGTAGTTGTGTGGTCAAGATAGGATTCATCACCCTAAAGTAATTAGGTAGAATGTTCCAGTGTTCTTGATTAGTATTTATTGGAGAAATCCTTGGCCAAGGTGAAATGACATTTTGTAAATAGTTTACAAATGTTATTAATTGAATTGATAGCTAACAACGGAGAACTAATATGATTAGAATAAAAAAAAAGTAGACATTAATCCCATGCCCTGTCTAATCAAAACATTTTATGATGAAATGATTGAATTATACTAAAAAATTATGCACGGAAAGGCTAGTTAAAACTACTTTGACATTCTTAAATATTTGGGTAGTTATGATGCATTGATAGATGTCAATCTTGATATATGATTTTAATTGTATAATTATAATTCATAATCATAATTAGATAAATTAAAACTCCTTTTAATTTATCTTTATTTTTTATAATCATTGTCAATATATTAGGAAACCTGATGGTTCTTACATAAAGAATGGGTTATACAGAGCAAAGTTATTTTAATCAAATTAGACTTGATTGGGAAGTTTGAGAAACTTTATGACTATATATAAGGGGCTAAATGCCCAATTTTGGGGCAAACGTTTTTCATTTGATCGTTTTATAGTCAAACATTTTAACCTGTTCAATTAAGGTCCAAACTTTAACAATTATGCTCAATGTTAAGCAAATTTGGACGGAAATTTGACTATGTAATGCGCTTGCCATTATTATTACAAAGGTCTAACATAAAACTCAAACGCCATTAACCATTAAATGAAAAATGAAAAACTGCAAAGAGAAAGTTAGGACACAAGTCGCATCAATGTCAGTATCTCATACCACTCCCCGTAACTTTCTCACATTCCCTTCCCAATTATATTTCTCTTCGCCTAATCATCATCAATCAAACTTCTTCTCCATATTCTTCTTCTATCTATCTCTACTGTAGTAATAATAATAATAATAATAATAATAATAATAATAATAATAATAATAATAATAATAATAATAATGCATGACTTAGCTTACTGTACTGTCTTTCTTCACTCTTTCCTAAGCATGGATAAGTCCAGAGCCGGCCCTGGGCAAGGGCAAGTAGGGCACTTGCTCAGGGCCCACCATAAAAAAGGGCCCTTAATATTTCCTAGCTTTAGCCTTTAGGTAAGCATTGAATGTAGAGATTCTAGAGAACGTTGGTGAGTTTTGGCAAATTCCAACAAGGCAACAAAGTTGATAATTACGTAATAAAGGCTTCTTAACATATTAGCATAATAGTCTGACTTGAAAACAAAGGAAAGTGTTCCATTTTACAACGATAATAGCATTGAATAAGGATAACGTTGTGGACATAGCAACTTCCATATTTATTAAGTTAACTTTAAAAAATCAAAGTTAACGTTAACTTGTTAATTATAAATAGTTTTGAAGTATTTAGGTTACTTTTTTACCCTCTAATTTCTTTATTTTCATTAATATATGTATCTAAGGTTCTTCAACTCAAAACTTAGCAGTAAAAAATTTCATGATTCTGTCTTCTGAGTTCTGAATATAATTTGAAGGTAAAGTTTATGATTTTTTAATATATTTTTAGCTTATTAAATATTTGAATATGTTATAATTAATTTGTAATTTCTCATTAACGTGAACATTATATTAGCATTTTAAATCATAACATTTATATTAAATGATATTGTATTTATTTTTGTATCTTCTTTTTTATATTTGGGTTACTTATTATTTATAAAAATAATTAAATATTAATAAATAATTTAATTTTTATAATTGTAATTTTCATTGTACTTTGCCACAAGTAATGTAATAATTGTTGGATTTGTGTTCTTGTATAGGTTATGTAAGTTTAGTGATAATATGACTAAATCAAATAATTTAAGTTACTCAATTCAAAGATTACATAAATGGTTTCCTTTATTATAAAAATACGTATGATTCTATTAACCATGTAGTAGCAATAATAATAATAATAATAATAATAATAATAATAATAATAATAATAATAATAATAATAATAATAATAATAATAATAATATTCAATCATTTCCACAGCTTATAGAATAGGATAATATTTGATGTGGGAAACTTAAAATAGTTAATAACTTAGAATATTATTTGCTAAATTTTTTCCTAAGTATGTTAATTTCTTGTATTTTTAGAAATTATTGTGTCTCTACCATTAAAATTTGCCCTTTGCTTTTTATTTTCAATATTAGATATTAAATTTTGCTATTTATTTTTTCTCTATCACATATATAATACCATTTATATATCTTTGTGATATATTGTGAAGCTATTAGAGTTTGGTTGTGCCTGCATACTTCTTCCAGTTCCATACAGGTGTTTTGTTCTTTTTCTAGTGCAACTATGTTGTAATTGGTTTATATTATGTTGCCTAAAAAGCATTTGTCTATAAATAAAAAAAGGAAAAAAAGAAAACAAGTAACACAGTTGACGGAATCCCAAAAAGGAGCAATTAATAAATTTATTAAAAGAGTAGGCTCCTCTAGTGAGAGTCCCGAGGAATTAGGTGAA
>JANZXR010000001.1:21333514-21370351 GCA_027575705.1 Erythroxylum echinodendron | reverse complement strand
AATAAAATTTTTATTAATGAAAATAGAAAATATATAAAAATTATTCTTTAATTATTTGTATATATTTCTATATAAATGAAAATATAAATAAATTATTTTAAATATAAATCACATAGATTAGAATAAAATAAATTTTAATATAATATAATATAATATATTAAATAATTAATACTAATATTTTTATATAATTAATAATAAATTGTATATAATTAATAATAAAATATTAAACCTTCTATAATAATCATTTAATATAAGGGGTATAATAGTCATTTATTATACATTCCATTCTATTCCATCCCTCTTCCAAACAACATTTCATTACATTGCATTATGAACCCTTCCATCCCTCCCAAACAACTTTTCACTGTATTACATTCCATTCTATTATAAACCGTTCCATTCCGTCCTGTTACATTCTATTCTATTCCATTAACTAACATCCAACCAAACAGGCCCTTAGACAATACCCCTCATCATTTTTCTTATTCTTATTATTATAGAAATTTGAGTAATGAAGAGATTAGCGATAGAAAACGGTTGGTTTATTCTAAACATGTAGATAAAGTATATTGTTTTTGTTGTAAGTTGTTCAAATCTACTAACAAACAAAGTGGATTAGCAATGATGGATTTAGAGATTGGAAGCATCTTAGTGAGAGACTCAAACAACATAAGAATTGCATTGAGCAGATGACTAATATGAGAACCTGTAATAAATTAAGAGTAAGATTGAGCAAAAATCAAAAAGTTGATAAAGATTTGCAACAAGAAATTGCAAAGGAGAAAGAATTTCGTGACAAGGATTGATAAGAATGGTTTCTGTTCTAAAATATCTTGCTAAAATATAATTTAGCTTTTCGAGGATCCAATGAGGAACTTTACTAAGATGGTAATGGTAATTTTTTAGGATTGATTGAGATAATTGCTAGATTTCATGTGATAATGCAACTTCATGTTAGACGTATTCAAAATCATGAAATTCATCATCATTATCTTGGTCACAAAATTCAAAATGAGTTGATTTCTTTGTTGGCCCATAATGTTAGAATTTATATCATAGAATTCATTAAAGAGGCAAAATGCTTTTCTATTATTATTGATTATACCCCAGATTTGAGTCATCAAGAACAAATGAGTTTGTTAGTATGATGTGTGAATATGTCAAATAAAAAAATAAAAATAAAGGAGTACTTTTTAGAGTTCTTAAATGTAGATGACACATCTGGATTGGAACTTTTCAATGAATTATTGAATGCATTTAATTCTCTTGATCTTAATGTTTATAATGTAAGGGGTCAAGGTTATGACAATGGTTCTAACATGAAGGAAAAACACCAAGGGGTTCAAAAGCGATTACTTGAAATAAATCCAAGGGCATTATATATGTCATATGCTTGTCATAATCTTAATCTTACTCTTAGTGATATGACACATTCTTGTGTTAAAGTTGTTTCATTTTTTGGAGTCGTGCAACGTATATATGCATTATTTTCAAGTTCTCCTAAAAGGTGGAAAGTTTTGCTTGATAATGTTTTAGGCTTGACTATGAAATCATTGTCTAACACTCGTTGGGAGAGTCGAATAAAAAGTGTTAAAGTTATTAGATTTCAAGCTCCTCAAATAAGATTGGCTTTGATGGAAATATCTAGATCTTGTGATGATGCCAAGTCAGAGAGTGAAGCAGAAAGTTTGGTTAGTGTATTTGAGAGTTTTGAGTTTTTACTTGGTATGGTTATTTGGTATGATATTTTATTCGCTATTAACATGATGAGTAAAAAGTTGTAATCTAAATCTATGTGCATTAACGCTACCATAAAGCAATTATAAGGTGTGATGGTATTTTTTGAGATATATAGAGATGAAGGGTTTAGCTCTAGTATGAATATTGCCAAAAGTCTTGCGCTTGAAATGAATATAGAGCCTGCATTTCCAACTAAACGATGTATTATTAGGAAAAGACAATTTGATGAAATTAACCATAATGGAGAAATACAATCAGCTGAGGATTCTTCCAAAGTTAACTACTTTCTAGTTGTTGTGGATATGGCAATTACTTCGTTAAAGAATAGATTTGAACAATTAACGACATTTGATACTATTTTTGAATTCTTATTTGATTCAAAGAAGTCGAGGTCATTGGATGATAACAAATTAAGAGAATATTGCACTAATTTTACGACGACTTTTTCTCATGATAATGTGTCAGATGTGAATTTAGATGATCTTTTTTCTGAATTAAAAGTATTACAATGACTTTGCCAAATGAGTTAATGTCATCAGTTGAAATTTTAGAATTTGTTAAAGCTGCAGATTGTTATCCAAATGTTTCAATTGCTTATCAAATTCTATTGACTATACCTGTGACTATAGCATCAGCTGAGAGAAGCTTTTTGAAGTTAAAATTATTGAAAACCTACTTGAGGCTATCAATGTCACAAGAAAAGGTTGAATGGTTTAGCTATGTTATGTATTGAGAAGGATATGTTGGACAATATTAATCTTGATAATATTATCAATGATTTGCATCTAGAAATGCATGGAGAAATTGTTTTGATTGTTGCTATTGCTATTTTATTGTTATTGTTACTATTTTTAGTTATTTTATTGTTAATAATATTTGTAAGATATTATTAGCTAATGTTATAATTATTTAATATTTGGTTGAGTATGTAGATTTATAAATTGAGTCATATTGTCGATTTATTGATGCCTCAGGGCTTATAAAACGATAGGAACGACTCTGAATAAATCCCTATCTATATGATCATAAAAAAAACATAACTTTACACCTATCTTGTCTCTAACGTATATGGTATCATCCCGTCTTTTATTTTCAGCTTTATAAAACAAAATTTGATTCTTGAGTTTCATGAAATAGAACTTGACTGGAACTATATTGTGATCTTGATTACATTATAAAGATATATTTAGATTGGAGTTATTACTCTATATCTATTGGTATGGCAAGCACAAATGGTTATTGGCCATCTGAAAATGGGAGACCAAAGTGTGAAGGCTTTTAACTAAAGACAACTTTAAATGTTCTAAACACAATAAATGCTCATTGATATCGGTGTTGTGTAGATTATTGAGAGCAACAGTAGTAAATATGGAGAAGAAGAGGCCTCAAACCATTAGTGCCTGTGGCTTCTTATTGATTGATCAAAGATTATGGTGTGACCTTACAACATTTCCTTGTGTAAGAGGTGAATATTGGGTGGTGCACAGGTTTGGTTTGGAGTAAAAAGTTCTTGTTACTTGAGATTAGTCGTTTGTGTGGTTTTGTTTCTTGCTCTTTGTAACTTTGGTGAGAAAATATCATAGAAAATAAGACAACCTCTGCTATTTGCATGTCTCTTATTTTTGGTTCCTGGTAAGAGAAGTCAACATTCCTATTCTTAATTTGTATATACTGTAGAGATGTATCCTACATGCAACCTGTGAAGTTGGGACCATCGGATGATCTGATCTTATCAAACTTGAATTCAGTTTGTCACTTAATTCTGAATTGTTATTATGAACAGGAATACACAGTACTACTAAGAGGGACCATAATAGAATTTATTTCTATATCATTTAATTCTACTAACTTCCCTTCACCTAGCATTCATGAGACAACTAACTGTTTTAATTACAATCATAGCAGGACACTACGAATGCCTCTTCCTCCTATCTGATACCTCATATTCGATGACCTGACTCTTCAATTAGCCCCAGATTACTTTCTCCTTCTTCTTCTTCTAAAACACCCCTTGTTTCAATTTACTCTTCATAAGATCTTCATTTTTCTCAATCTGGAAAAAAGAAAATGTCTGAAAGCACCACCAAATGGCTGCTTTTGATTCTAACAAGTTGTTTAGCTTTCAAGTCCTTTCTCAAACAACTAATCGACTAGAAAGAATTACATTGTCCAAATGGACAGATCCACTATGCCAAAATAGTTCATTGATCAACTTCAATGTCACTCTTCGAAAGTGTAGTAAGTTTATCCAAATCTAAGACCAATGGTAGCGTAGATAATGAACAGAGGATAGTTTACAGTTATTAGACTGCCTTTCATAGGGTAGCTGCGAAATTGAATGAGGAAGAAGCTCAGAGGCTAGAACAAGAAGATGGTGTATTGGTTGTGTTTCAAGACACTGTATGCCAACTTCACACCACAAGAAGCCCCATGTTTCGCAGGTTAGAACCAAAAACAAGCAAAACTATTTGGTCTCAGAATATAACAAGCCACGACGTGATAGTTGGAGTTTTGGACACTGGAATCTAGCCTGAAAGTTCTTAAGTAGCGATGGCTCAGAAGAAATGACGATGACGTGATGTTGAAGGAATAATATAAAAAAATTGTTTAAACTATAACTAGCAGTTAGTTAGTTAGCGACAGTTATTGTGTTTAAAGTTGTAGTCATGCACGTACGTAATATAAGTGATCAAAAATTCATTGATCTATACAGTATCTCAATATCTCTTATACTCTCTTCTTTTCTTTCTTATTAAGCTTGCTTTAATCTTTTTCTTTCAAAAAAACTACAATTGGTATCAGACCATTTCTGTTCATGAGGGACCTGTGAGTGTGTGATTGTGTGAGGAGCTTTCTTGAAGATCCGACGTTGGCGATTATTCTTGGAGTGCTGTGATTTAGACAAGTTCGTCAGAGATGGCTGAGAACTTATCTTAAGGCCCGCAGCCTCCAGTGTTTAATGGTGAAGGATACGTAGTCTGGGCAATCAAAATGGAAGTGTACATGCAAGGACAGGATCTTTGGGAACCTGTTGAAAATAAATACACCGTTGAAGTGCCTGCGGAGGATGCGACAATATCTCAGCTGAGGTGGTTGAGGGAGAGGATCACCAAGAAAGCTCGAGCACGATCTTGCTTGTATCAAGCGTTAGCTCCCTCCATTTTTACAAGAATTATGAAGATGGATTCAGCAAAGAAAATCTGGGATTTCTTGAAGGAAGAATACCAGGGAGATGAAAGAGTTAAGCATATGAAAGTGCTCAACTTTATGAGAGAGTTTGATAGACTACAGATGAAAGATGGTGAGTCTGTCAAAGTGTATGCGGAAAAATTGTTCCAACTTGCTGATCAAATCAGACTCCTTGATGTTGAATTTAAAGATAAGAGAATTGTACAAAAGTTACTGATCTCAGTTCCAGAGAAGTATGAAGCAACTATTGCTTCTCTGGAAAATTCCAAGGACATGTCCAGCATTAAGCTAGCTGAAGTTGTAAGTGCTTTGCAAGCACAGGAGCAGAGGCATTTGATGAGGAAGGGTGACACTTCAGAAGGTGCTTATGCGGAATCCACAAAGACTGTTGAGAAAGAGAAGTCTAAGAAGAAGTGGTCGAAGTGAGGTTCTAAGGCACAGAAAAATCAGAATCACCAAAAGGGGCAATCGAAGATGCAGCCTGGTGATAAAAATGCAAAGTATAATCCTTGCCCTCATTGTGGTAAGTCAAATCATTTGGCTTTCAGATGTTGGAAGAGACCAGATGTACTATGTAGAAAATGTAATCAGAAGGGTCACATGGAGGCCATTTGTAAGCATCAGTCTGAATACTCTACTGCTGAAGCACAAGTTGTCGAAGAAGAGGAACAACTTTTTGTTGTTACCTGTGATTTGGTGAAGTCACCCTCAACTGAGTGGATCATAGACAGTGGCTGCACAAGTCATATGTCTTCCAATCTCAGTATGTTTAAGTAGCTGGATAGATCTTTCTATGCAAATGTCAAGCTTGGAGATGGACAGTGCATTTCAGTGGAAGGGAAAGGGGTAGTTGAGATTTGTACCAAAGAAGGCCTTAACACAATTTTATATGTTCTTTTTGTGCCTAAGATTCACCATAATCTTCTCAGTGTTGCACAACTCATTGAAAAGGGTTTAAGGTGTTTTTTGAAAATGATGAGTGGAGAATCATAGATCCAACTAGAAAGGAGAATCTCAGAGTTAAAAGTAAAAAATAAATGCTTTTCTATGAAAATGGAAGATGTTCAACATATTGCAATGGTCAGTAATGCTCAGATGACAGATCTTTGGAACAAGAGATTGGGATATTTTCATATGAGAGGACTTGAAGAAATGGCAAGAAAGAAGATGGCAGAAGACTTTCCTGTAGAGCTGAGTGATGGATCCCAGTGTACAAAATGCTTTAAGGGGAAGCAAGCTTGACTCCCATTTCCTAGATCATCATGGAGGGCTACTGAAACACTGCAATTGATCTACATGCATGTGTGCGGACCAATGCCTGGAGAATCCTTGAGTGGGAGCAGGTATTTTTTGTTAATGATTGATGATTACTCCAGATACTCTTGGCTTTATTGTATTAAAAGCAAGGGAGAAGTAGCTAACATCTTTAAGGATTTTAAGAATCTGGTAGAAAATCAGTGCAGCAGGAAAATCAAGTCAGTAAGAACTGACAATGGAGGGGAGTTTACTTCAGAGAAATTTGAGCTGTTGTGCAGAGAAGCTGGGATTAAGCATCAGCTGACAACATCTTACACCCCTCAACAAAATGGGGTGGTGGAGAGAAGAAACAGGACAGTCATGAAACAGGTATGAATTTCACTAATCCTTCTATAATTGATGATGAAATTTCAGAAGATGGAGATGATGATGAGAACCAAGAAGAAGATATTGGCCATGTTTCTGTAAGAGGAACAAGAAGTTTGGCAGAAATCTATGAAAGAAGTAATGCAACTGTATGTGAACCTTCTCATGCGCAAGAGGCTTTGAAAAATGCAAAATGGAAATGTGCAATGTAGGAAAAATTGAACATGATTCATAAAAATAAGTCTTGGACACTTGTTGATAGACCAACCAACAGAAAAGTAATTGGCCTGAGGTGGGTGTTCAAGCTCAAAATGAACCCAGATGGCTCTATAAGTAGATATAAAGCACGTCTAATGTGAAGGCATATGCACAGGTTGAAGGGGTAGACTTCAGTGAAACCTTTGCACCTGTAACAAGGTTAGAGACAATAAGATTGATCTTGGCTTTAGCTGCAGAAAAGGAATGGGAGGTGCATCAAATGGATGTTAAATCCGCCTTTTTGAATGGAGAGTTACATGAAGAGATCTTTGTGGAACAACCAGAAGGCTTCATCATCAAGGGGGAAGAAGGAAAAGTATACAAGTTGAACAAGGCATTATATGGGCTGAAGCAAGCTCCCAGGTGCTGGTACTCAAAGATGGATAATTTCTTGTTACAAATCAGTTTTCAGAGAAGTAGCAGTGAACCTACACTCTATGTAAGATTTGAAGGAGGTCATGTAGCTGTAGTTTCTATTTATGTAGATGGTTTACTCTTAACTGGAAGCTCAAGTGTTCAAATCAACAATCTGAAGCTTCAATTTAGGAGTACATTCGAAATGACTGATCTTGGCTTAATGAAATATTTTCTAGGTATGGAGTTAAGTCAAATGAAAGGACAGATCTTTGTGAGCCAAAAGAAGTATATATGTGATGTGCTCAAGAGGTTTCAGATGGATCAATGCAAATCTGTCTCAACTCCTATGTGTCTAAAATAGAGTTTGTTGCAGAATGGTGAGCATGAAGAAGTTGATGGTAGAAGGTATAGAAGCATGATTGGTTGTCTCATGTACATCACAGCTACCAAACCAGATGTGCAATTTGCTGTGAGTGTGCTTGCTAGATTCATGAGCAATCCAGGGAAGCTGCATCTAGTTGCTGTTAAAAGGGTCTTGAGGTATCTGAAAGGTACCTTGGATTATGGATTCTGTTATAAGAAGACTGGAACATGCAATTTGAAGTGTTATGTGGATAGTGATTGGGGAGGTTCTTCGGAGGACATGAAGAGTACTACAGGATTTTGTTTCACTCTTGGATTTGCATGCTTTTCATGGAGTTCCAAGAAGCAAGAAGTGGTGGCATTATCGACAGTTGAAGCTAAGTTGGTTGCAGCTACTTCAACAACAAAATAGGCGATTTGGATTAGGAAACTACTGTGGGATTTGCAATTGACTGTGCAGAATCCTACGATGATGTATGTTGATAATCAAGCAGCTATTGCCATTTCAATGAATCCAGTATTTCATGGAAGAACTAAGCACTTTAAGCTTAGGTACTACTATTTGAGAGATGTGCAACAAGATGGTGAAGTGAAGCTGGTATTCATATGAACAGAGGAGCAGATGGCTGATTTGTTTAAGAAAGGCATTTCATGTTTCAAGGTTTGAAGGTCTTAGAGAGTTAGTTGGAGTAGAGATTAATACTCTGAGCCAAAGAGGAGAATGAAGTAGCGATGGCTCAGAAGAAATGACGATGACATGATGTTGAAGGAATAATAATTAAAAAAATTGTTTAAACTGTAACTAGCTGTTAGTTAGTTAGTGATAGTTATTGTGTATAAAGTTGTAGTCATGCACGTACGTAATACCAGCGATAAAAAATTCATTGATCTATACAGTATCTCAATATCTCTTATACTCTCTTCTTTTCTTTCTTGTTAAGCTTGCTTTAATCTTTTTCTTTTAAAACAACTACAAGTTCAAGCTTTAACAACATAGGAATGCTTCCATTACCTGCACACTGGAAAGGAACGTGCAAGGCAGGATGAGTTTTTGAAAAGCATAATTGTAACAGGAAAATTGTGGGCGCAAGAGTGTTCGGATATAAAGCTGGATCTGGAAGAATAAGCGAACATGATGAGTATAAATAACCAATAGATCAAGATGGTCATTGTTCACACACAATAACAATTGTTGCTGGTTTGATAGTATATGGTGTGAATCTACTAGGCTATGTTTATGGAACTGCCAGAGGAATGGCACCTGGTGCAAGAATCACAATTTACGAAGTTTGCTGCACTGGTGGTTGCTTCAGTTCAGACATTCTCTTGGCGGTTGATAGAGCTGTGGCTGATGGAGTGAACGTGTTATCAATATCATTAAGTGGTGGAGTTTCATCTAACCATAGAGATAGCTTGTCAATAGTTGCATTTGGAGCTACAAAGATGGGTGTCTTCATTTCATGTTCTGTAGGAAATGGAGGATCAGACCCTGCAAGCCTAACCAACGTGTCTCTATGGATTACCACAATAGTTGCAAGCATAATGGATGGAGATTTTTTGGCGACTGTTAAACTTGACACAAGTAGGGTTATGAAGGGAGTCTCATAAACTGTCGACTGAAAGACAGTATATATTGGTTTACGTGGGGAGCAACACGTAGTCTTGATCTAATCACTTTGTTATTGGAAGGGAGACCCACGTACAGTCGCCCAAAAAATAGTGATATGCGAACATGGAGTTAGCCCTCGAGTTCAAAAGGTTCAAGTCGTGAAGATGCCAGAGGAGTTAGTATGATTCTCGTGAACATTGCAGCAAACGAGTTTGTCGCCGATTGCGATCTTCTACCAACGGTTGCTTATTAATAATACTACCTTATTATAAGGGTCATATGTAAGGAAGCAAGCACAAAGACAGAGGAATAGCAAAGTAAAAGGTCATATGTCAAACTTAACGGCGCGTGTATAGCAGTGCCACATTTCGTCTAAAATAGTCTAACACTGAACGAAACCAATAAAATTTAGATCTTAATTAAGTAGATTAAAATGTTTGGCTCTCAATCGATTAAATGAAAATATGTTTGGCCCAAAATTGAACATTTAGTTACGGTTTATAATATTTGTAGTTACGGTTTACAAAAGAGGCAAAATGTTTACTCTCATTGGAATATTTATAATTACGATTTGAATTATTACTTTTATTTTTCACAAATTATCGGCGTAGTATAACCATACTTTGTAATTTAAAATCTTGAATAAAAAATTTCTTTTATTCAAATTAAAAAAATAAATTTCAACTAAAAGAATCTTAGAATAAAAGATTACAATACTTCTCTTAAATACAGATATTTTAGTCTTACATTTTGAAAAAAATTAAAAAAATATTTCTATAAGTTTATCTATGTCAATTATATATTTTTATTTGATTACTCTAATTTTTAATTTCATTTTTTATTGATTGAGACATCATTAAAGTGTTAGTTTCATATCACATGCATATCAACCAATAAAAGGACGTGGAAAGACTACCTTTTCTTAACCATTCAAGCTAGATTATGGATCTTTGGTTAAGAATGTTAAGCATACTAATTGGAGGGTCACATATTGTACAATTATTATCTTTATTCTCAATGTTTTCAAGTATTCTTATTTCATGTTAGTTCTTTTGTTCATATATTTGAGGATATTTTTGCTTATGAATTATTTCCAAAGTGATCTATACGACAATATTTCAAAAAATCTTCTTATTTTATGTTAATCATATATTCATGCTTTCATGGATATTTTTGTTAGCTAAAGGCTTATTAATGATTTTGATGATGACCTTATAATATTTTAAAATTCAAATTGCTTATTTCCTTCTATTGCTAATGAGATAATTCTCAAAAGGAAATAAAATCATATGATAAATGTTTCCTTTCTTGCAGAAACCTTCTTTATGAATTTACAAAATCCGAAAGTATCCTACTAATCACATATTTCGTCAATCAGCTCTAGATTTCTCTTAATGGTTGATTATTGCAAGATTTTAGAAGAGATAATATTGGAGATTCAAAGTCAAATTCAGAACAGAAATGAAGCAAGCACTAGTTTAAGAAAATGTCTATTTAAGCAAGAGCCACTAAAGTTGCAAAACAGAGAAGCATGGAAAGAAAGAAGAGAGAAAGCCAAATTATTGAGATACGTGAATACTCTTGAAGGTTATATCATTATCAAATCTCTTGTACCTTAGAAAGTGATAATTCTTTTTAAGAGAGCTCAATGAAGCTCATATGGAACAAATACTTGTTCATTTGTTCAGAGCTTGTAGAGGCTAGCAAAATACCACTAGTTTGAAAGGTTAGGAAACCTTAAAAAATATGTACTTGTGGGAAGGTTAGAGAATCTTGAAAAATATGTACTAATGGGAAGGTTAGAGAGCTTTTAAAAATATGTACTCATGAGCTTGAATAAGCTCATCAAATTACTACTTAGTTTTATAGTGAAACACTCAAGTTGGATACTCAGAGACTGAACATAGACTTGGGTTGTGAGTCGAACCAGTATAAATCAACTGCGTCCTTTTCTCTCTTCTTTTAACTTTTATATTACCTTATTATATTATGTGTGTGTGTTTATTTCAGCAAGAGGTTCCTTCACTTTTAACAGGCATCTTCTGTTTTTCAACTTGCAAAAAGTTCTTTTTAGTTTCTAACAGGCACCTTTTATTTTAATTTGTCTTAACTGGATTTATCCTTTAGTAGACTCCTTTTGTTTAATAGGCTCCTGTTGCTTTGTAGGTCCCTATTGTTTTAAACTTCGACAACTTTTGTCGTTTTAATTGAATTGAAAGTATCTCTTACGTGTGTTTGCCTTTATCAATTGATATCAGAGCTAGGTTTCACATTTTTTTGTTTTACAACACACGATAAATCATGGAAAAAACCTTGAGAAGTTTTGAAGGAAAATTCGTCTTAAAGCCTCCTTATTTTAATGGAAACAACCACCCATAATGGAAAGAGAGAATGCTCATTTATCTTAGTTTGGGGCTACTGTTTCATCTCTCTGTGAAGAATTCTCAGTTTTAATGCAGAGGGAGAGTTAAGAGTCAGTTGATGATATATTTTCACCTTGCATAATTTTGGGCACGACATGTTATATATGTCTTTGATAACTTTGTTACTTTTTTTCCTGATTTATTATTTTCCCTCTATTTTTTATACTGACAAAGGGGGAGAATTAAGGAGATATATTTTGATATATGATATTTGATATACTTTTCTGAGAATTAATCATATAATCTGTGATATATTTTCTGTGAAGTCTATATGGCAAAAAGGAAAGGCTCCTTCTAATCAGTAAGAACTTATAAAGCTTACAGGTATCTCTCGAAAACTACTGTTCTTACTTGAATTTTGAAAATATATCTATTATTGTTTGTCATCATCAAAAAGTGAGAGATTGTTAGCTCAAGGCTTATTAATGATTTTGATGATGACCTTATAATATTTCAAAATTCAAATTGGATTTATTTCCTTTTATTGCTAACGGGTTAATTTTCAAAAGGAAATAAAATCATATGATAAATGCTTCCTTGATTGCAGAAACTTTCTTTATGAACTTACCTTATTTATTTTACAAAATCCAGAAGGATCCTGCCAATCACATATTTCGTCAAGCAGCTCCAGATTTCTCTTAACGGTTGATTATTGCAAGATTATAGCAGAGATAATATTGAAGATTCAAAGTCAAATTCATAACGAAACAAAGCAAAGGCTAGTTGAAGAAAATGTCTATTTAAGCAAGAGTCACTAAAGTTACGAAACAGAGAAGTGTGGAAGGAAAGAAGAGAGAAAGCCAAATTATTGAGATACATTAATACTCTTGAAAGTCATATCATTATCAAATCTCTTGTGCCTTAGAAAGTGACAATTCTTTTTGAGAGAGATCATTGAAGCTCATATAGAGCAAATTATTTCGTCATTTGTTGAGAGTTTGTAGAGGCTAGCAAAATACTACTTGTTTGGAAGGTGGGAGAACCTTGAAAATATGTAATCGTGGAAAGGTTGGAGAACCTTGAAAAATATGTACTCATTGGAAGGTTGGAGAACCTTGAAAAATATGTAATCTTGAACTTGAAGAGACTTGTCAAATTACTACTTAGTTTTATATTGAAACACTCAAGTTGGATAGTTAGAGACTGAATGTGGGCTTGAGTTGTAAGTCAAACCAGTATAAATCGACTGCATCCTTCTCTCTCTTATCTTAACTTTTATATTACCTCATTATATCGTGTGTGTGTTTATTTCAGCAAGAGACTCCTTCACTTTAACAGGCTCCTCTGTTTTTCAACTTGTAAGAAGTTCTTTTCAGTTTCTAACAGGCGCCTTCTGTTTTAATTTGTCTTAATTGGATTTATCCTTTAGCAAGCTCCTGTTGTTTAACACACTTAGCAGGCTTCTGTTGCTTTGCAGGCTCCTATTGTTTTAAACTTTAATAGGCTCCTGTCATTTTATTTGAATTAAAAATATCTCTTGCGTGTGTTTCCCTTTTTCAATTTTTACCTATGCATTATTTCTAAAGTGATTATTTAAGAAAGATGTTATTTGATCCATGAAATTCACCTATATAATAAATGACGGTAATATCCATTATTAGTCAAGAATATCAAAACAAAATAATTTAAAATAAAATATCTATTTACTTTCTTAATTATTTCAAATTTTATTTTTCCTCTTAGGCTACTCTTTAATACAATAATAAGAGATTTAAACTCAAGATCATTAGTATTCCTATCATATTTTGATGATTTATGCATACACTTCTACAAATATTTAAACTAAAATATGAGAAAATTTTCTATTCTGAAATTAGAATTAAAAATAAAATTAAAAAGTAAATCTTAATTGTGATGCATATTTCTCCAATTCTCTACATTTTTTGTTTTCTTTTACCTCACTTTATTATTATTGTAGTTTCATAAGATCTCAACTAAGGTATTCAGTTTTTCTCTCTTCCACTTATTGTCAATCTCAAAGTGATGATGAAGAGAATATATTGGTGAGATGAGATATTAGGTGCTTGATAAAGGAAAGTTTATGAAGTAATATATATAATTAAATAGGTCAGCCAACAATATATATATATATATATATATGAGATGTAAGTTACTTCAGAACAATATTTTGTTTTCTTCATTAGCTTCGTTTTTCTTGGTAGTTCATGTCTTACCCTACCATTTACTATCGAATTGATGAACACGACAAGTCCTTAGTGTGTTCATGTAATTGCCTACTGGTTTTACAATTTTAATCTATATATATTTATATTATTCATCTAATCAACTTGTTAATAATTTAAAATTAGGTCAATTCTTAAATTAAATTTAAAAAAAAAAGATATAAAAATATTCAAGTGTACTTGAGAATATACCATAAAATAAAATTTAATAAGTGATAAGATTTTAATTTTATAACCTTTTAAAAAAGTATTTTAATAATTATTTTTATTTATTTCGTTAACAAAATAGATGGGTGAATATTTGATGTGACTTCTTATATTTTCTAATTTCTACCTTTTCTTTTGGTCTCTCCACTTGTTTTGTTCCAAGAATATCACTTGGTATGCGAGTACAATAAATTTGGAGTATCTTGGTTTGAGTTATAATAAACTGGGTAATACCATGCTAACAGGAATAAGTGGTAAATTTGAGCTCATCTATCCTAATTTTAATTATTGTAAAAAAGCCAGATTTAATCATATATATCCATAATATTAGCTAAATAACAATAAAATCAAACCAAAAGTTCTATATATATATATATCCTTTTGTAGGTATGGAAGAATTGCAAAAACTGAGGAACTTAGAGATCTTTGATTTATATATATATAACAACAACATTTTACCATTGTTGCATGGATTTCATTCTCTCACAACTTTAGATATTTCTTTCACTCAACATGAAAGGTTGGTTATTATTTTTCTTCTTAATTATCAAAAGAAATGATATTTGATTTTAATTGTATTAATAATATCTAACCACCTTTGCTTGCTTAAAAGACTTAATTGCCTTTCAATATGGAGGAATTAAATGTTGGCAGCAACAACATTGACAAGTTTATTATACTCAAATCTTATTTAATAGCATAATTATACACTTCTTCAAGTACTGGATCTCTTTGATAATTACTTTACTGGAAAAATTTCACAATCCCTATTGAAATTCCTCACATCTCTCACATCCCTATCACTGAGTTACAATCAATTTGAAATTCCAAGTTCACTTTCTCCATTCTTTAACCACTCCAAATATAAGAAATTTTATATCGATGAAAATGAAGTTTGTTTAGAAACAGAGGAGTTCAATCATAATTTGGCACCTAAGTTTCAATTGGAGAGGCTTAGGTTAATATCCACATCTGGAGGAGGATTATTTCCTGAATTTCTGTACCATCAACATAATTTGCAATATCTCAACGTTTCTGGCATTCCAATGACTGGATTGGGCTTTCCAAGTTGGTTACTAGAAAACAATACAAAATTAGAAGACCTTTCTCTCTCCAATTCTTCTCTTTAAGGAACTTTGAGTTTTCCAGCACGTAATCCTAATTTAACTTTAAGGAATTTATACATCTCCAGAAATCATCTTTATGGTTGCTTTCCAACTAAGATGGGTGCATATTTTCAAACATTAGAGTGGTTAAATCTATCAAAAAATGAGTTTATTGGAAGCATTCTGAAAAGAATTTCTAATTGCTCTTTTTTAGGGGTATCTGTCATGCGTGATAACAAACTATTTGACAAAATTCCGAATTGGATTGCAATCATGGATGCTTTTCTAATGCTGGATCTTAAAAAAAAACATGCTTTTTGGAAGCATACTTGCAATGTTGGGAACTTCACAGTTGCAACAAATCTATTTGTCGAAAAATATATTGGAAGGACCTTTTCCTCAAATCTCGTATTCCAATATTTTGTTAGTTTTAGATCTAAGTCATAATTATTTAATAGGTATCATTCTAAAGTGGGTAGAAAAGTTTCATGAGTTAAGGTATCTTTTTTCAAGTCATAATAATTTGTGGAAGATGACGAATAAGTTAAAGGTAATTGATCTTTCACGTAATAAGCTCTCTGTACTCTTTGCCAATTATTCGTATAAGAAAGAAATCTTTGATTACAACTTAGATTATATGGGAGAGTTTGAATTTATATTGAAGGGAAACATTTTTGGTTAAAAAATGAAACGAATACTTGGCATGGATTTTGCTGGATTGGATCTCTCTAACAATAATTTGAAAGGCCGAATTCCTTATGAATTTAGAAATATTCAAGGTTTCAACCTTTTGAATCTTTCACACAATAGTTTATTTGGACCTATGCCTCTCACATTCTCAACACATGTCCAAAATTGAGACGTTGGATCTTTCTTGCAACAACTTGAACGGAACAATTCCTCGTCAACTTACAGAGCTAAACTTCATTGAAGTTTTCAATGTGTCTTACAATAATTTTTCTGGTAAGACACTCAATAGAGTTGCTCAATTTGCCACATTTGATGAGAGCAGTTATGAAGGGAATCTTTTCTTTTGCAAGTTACCACTATCAAAGAATTGTACTTCAAAAATAGCCACAACACCATCTTCAAATGATGATGAAGTGGATGATGGTTTTTTTGACATGTATGTCTTCTATATACGTTTTTCTGTGACTTTTAGTATTATATTAGCCACAATATTTACAATTTTGTACGTAAACTCGTATTGACAACAAGTATGGTTCTACTTGATCGAGAAGATTATTGATGGTTGCTACTACTTTTTTGTAGATAATTTTTCTTTTCTATCAAAATTAAGGATAAGAAAATTTTTGTATGTAATATGTTATCTTTAGAGTACTCTTTGATTATGTATCAATTTACAATAATAAACGATGTTGCTTATGAGTTATGCTAATGTCTATAATACCAAATTTTATTTTTATTTCAATTTCTTAAGCAGAGTTGATACTTGTATAAATTTCTTTTTCTTATACTCTGATTATAAATGATGTTATTTCTTTAATGTTATTCGACATTTTACTGAATTGCTCTAAGGATTAAAACTAAACAATGTGTAAACAATTTATAGAATAGGAATAATAGAAAAATAGGAATTTGTAACATGATATTTAAATATGTACTTCATTTTTATCTAAAAATGAATACTTATAAATAAAAATTAATAAATGCGGCTAAACCAAATATATTTTTCCATATTTATATCAAGCTAAAATTGAATTGAAATATTAAACTTAAGTTCCATATAAGAAACAAAAGATTTTTCTATGTGATTATTATAGTAAAGTATATATTTATTAAAAGTAACCCAAATTTTTATATATGATTATTATAATTACATATATATAATTAAAAATTATATTCTAAAAGCTATTACATTTACTTAGAATTATGAACAACCAATTTGATGAATAATTTATATTATAATTTTTCAAATTTAAAATAATTCAACAACTTCAATTTTAAATATGAAATTCCACATGCATCTCTCTATTTATACTGAAATTGACAAATTCCAATACAGATACACAATAATGCACATACACACATCACTTTGCATAGGAAATTTTGAGGAAAAAGATCCAGAGCTTGAATTCAACAATCACGATCACTTCTGAAGAGATGAAAACTGTAGAATGACTTAATTATGTTTAATCCAATAGATAGATTCTGGAGGCAATATCCTGAACCAACCAGTCAAATCCTTCAAGCAGTCCTGAACCAGTGTATGCACTACAACCAACAATTTTCCAGTGACGGGTTTTATCCATATTTTCCAGATTCAGCACCTGCATAAGTAGAAAGAGATCATTTCAACATGTTATACAAGGACGTGAATCGCCACACAATTATCGCTCCCTATCGAAAAGGAAAAGAACGATGTGCATTTGACGTTCACACAAATACTTTCAACAGTATATTGATGTGAAGAAAAAAAAACCTTAAACATTATGGAAAACAGTATGTTGATTGTGAAACCATACGATTGACATTTCTAATCAAGAATGCATTATGGCAGTGAAGCTGGTAGTCGAGTTCCAAATTTCAGTTCATGTTGAAAGATCATGGTCAATGATACTGATGTATGAATGTTGGAATAAACTTAGAATTCCAAAGAAAGATGATAAAATAAAGAAAAAGAACAATCATAGAGTAGAACTTGAGCTAAAGGAACATACTCTAGCAATTTCTTCTGGTGTAAGAGCCCCTTTTATGTCTTGCTTATTAGCTAGAATAAGTAGAGATGCTCCAGATAACCTCTGCCAATTGAACAGATAAATCAAAAGCCAATAACTAAACTAAACAAGAGCAAGGGAAAGAAACCATGTGAAAGGAACAATCGAAAGCACTAGCAGATTAAAAGTAACAAAGCTCTAACAATTACATAAAAGGAGAAACCTTGAAAAGACAACTACCTCTTCTTTCAAAAGATTGTCAAGTTCCATCTTGCAATCGTCTAACCTCCTAAGATCAGAGCTGTCAACTACCCAAACCAAGCCATCAGTTTGCTCAAAGTAATTCCTCCAATACGATCTAATCGTTTTTTGGCCCCCAACATCCCATATGTTCAAGGTATACCTGATAAGCAACAATACCATTTTTCCTGTTAATCCAACACAGTCCACAAGTAACATGCTAGTCCATAGATGACTTCACTACAGTTACCATAGTAGCCAAAGATGCAATTTTTATTCATCCAAGGACATTACACAAGAAAAAACATACACACACATATGTATATATGTACAAAAGTTTTGTTGTAAACCTATTTGGTCACTTCCAATTATGTAAATCAATATTTCAAACCGCAGTCAAAAGTAGGACATTTGGCATTTCAGAAGTACTGGAAATAATTGTATCTCCAATTCTAGAGGGAGAGCAAGTGGCTTACTTTTGATAATTGATAGTTTTGATATTGAAGCCAAGGGTAGGGCCAATAACGCTGGTGTCTTCCCCATTGATCTTAAGTACAATCGTCGTCTTCCCAGAATTGTCAAGGCCCCTAAACGGCTCATAAGAATTTCAGAACAATGTATATACTTATACATAACAAGGAGACAAAAATAAAAGAGTACATACACCATAAGTATACGCATTTCCTTCTCCTTCCTCTTGATTTTACGAATGATGCTAAGCAACCCCATCTTACCTTAAGATTTCTTTGTTCTTCCAAGATGGGCTGTTCCTACAATTTACAATAAGAACACACACATTCAGGGACAAGAAAACTAAAAGTTAAGCCAAACCCATCTAGTTATTCAACCTAATCACGCAAATTAACTCATCAACTAACCAATTGATCTCATAGATTGCGGAAAACAAACCTAAATAGTTGAAAACTAGAAGAAGAGGGTCGTTGTCAGATTGCAGCTCCACGAAGATTCAACGGTGAACGGCGAATGGACGACGAGACGATCCAAGCAAAATGAGTGAATTTACTAGATAAAGTGATACGAACTTTACAGTCAAATTTTGATTTTGAATGCTTGACTCTAGTCTCTATCTACAATGCCAGTTTTTTCTTGGAATGATTACCAAGATTTTCACTTGGCATGGAGGACCCCCTACCTCGCCATGACAAGAAGAAAGGGTGTGAACATTACCTTATTCTATGACGAGTTGGATGAGATAGCAGGCTAAGGCCAGTAGAGGAGCAGACTCTGGTTTCAGTGCACGCGTGGAAAGAAACTCCTTTTAGCCAGCAGAAAGCGCCTCCTGGAACTGACTCGTAATGCTAATCCGTTACATTAGTATTATCTCGAAGTTTGCTGTTTGGCAAGAGTAGCTGGGCTTCGGGGCTTTGGAAAGAAAGCAAGCACATCTCGAGAAGTTTGTTTGTTTCAAAGTAGATTGGGAGTTCAAGCAGATGTTTTATTAGGGTGGGGTTCGGGTCTGCTCGTAAGGTCCAAGAACTTTAAGCATAAGGCCCAATAAACAAAACCAGTTTGGCGGGAAAACATTGCTATATTTTTTCAGCAAGAATTTTCAAGATCAGGGAAAAAAGAAAGTGCTCATCTTTACTTCATTTTGCTTTCTCTGCTTCGACCCTTGACATTGATCAATGGCAAAAGACACTGCCCAACTGAGCGCTGCTAAGGTATCGTACAAGAACGCCCGGTCGGAAGGAAACCGGCAAGAGCAAGCTCGGTGGGCGAATGTGATCGGGGACATATTGAAGAACAGAGGAGAGTACGTGGAGGCTCTAAGGTGGTTGCGAATTGATTACGAATTATCCATAAAGTACTTGCCTGAGAAGCACTTGTTGCCCACTTGTCAGTCTCTCGGTGAAGTCTATCTCAGACTACAACAATACCAGGATGCCTTGGTTTATCAGGTGAAAGTTCAAGCTTTTGTTTTACATTTTCTCTGATTTAGTGTTTAAGAATTGAATTTATTTGAATGATTGTGTCGGGTTTTAATTTTGGACTCATAGATGTAATGAAATGTGAAAGACATGTGAGTTTTCGATTTGGGAATGTGTCTGTAGAAAAAGCATTTGGATCTTGCCAAAGATGCCAATGACCTCATTGAGCAGCAAAGAGCGAGTACTCAACTTGGTCGGACATATCATGAGATGTTTTTGAAGTCCGATGAAGATCATTACGCAGTTCGAAATGCCAAAAAGTATTTCAAGTCAGCCATGAGGCTTGCTGAGAAGCTCAAGAAAAATCCACCCACTAATAAAACATCTTTCGTGAAAGAGTACATTGATGCGCATAACAATATTGGAATGCTTGAAATGGATCTTGACAACCTGGAAGAAGCGAAGACAATGCTTACCAAAGGGCTAGAAATATGTGATGAAGAAGAGATTGGTGAAGATGATGATTGTAGAAGTAGACTCCATCACAATCTTGGAAGCGTTTATATGGAACTGAGAATATGGAAGGAAGCTCGGGAGCACATTGAGAAGGATATCATAATTTGTAAGAGAATTGGGCAATGCCAGGGGGAGGCAAAAGGTTATATTAATCTTGGAGAATTGCATTACAGGATTCAGAAATACGAGGAGGCTATTCGTTGCTATGAAAAGGCACTTGATCTGGCACAATCCATGGAAGATGAGGATGCTTTGGCCGGACAAATTGATCAAAACATTGACACTGTTAAAGAGGCAATTAAAGTAATGGAAGATCTGAGGAAGGAAGAACAGAATTTCAAGAAGCTAACAAGAGATATAGCTGCTGCTAGAGGTACAGAACGTGAGAGGAAGTGTTTGCTTCAGCAGAATGCCTCACTAGACCGTCTCATTGAGAAGTCAAGCATGACATTTGCGTGGCTGAAGGTAGTCTGGTTGTTCACATTGCTTCAAATTTCACTCAACCTGGGTGTCTTTCTCTTTGACTCAACCATTGCATTTAGCTAGCATGTGAATTGCGTGAATTTCAATATTCCAAACTCTAAAAGTTACCCAATCAATTTTCTAAATATTTAGATAATAAGCACATAAATTTTATACTCCATCCGATTTAGTTTTTAATTTATCTCAATGGACATCAGTGAATGTATTATACTATTTTGGGAGTAAGTCCTTCAGTTCTTTCTATAAGTTCCATCATGCGTTCTCATTGTCCTTAAACTTTGAGTTTTATGGCTCAGGGGGCTAGATGCATTCTTTAGTTGTTAGATCTGATTTCACATGTATTGTAATATTGTATTTCATGTTGGATATGAAACCAGCTGAATATTTGCTTTCAAACACCATGAATGTCTGATTTATCTTGACTTTTTTCCGAATATTGACTGACAAGAAAATTAAACAATGTTATGGGGAGTAATAATCTGTAGATGAATGGCATTTGATATGTAATGTATGCTATCATTTTCATTTTGCATTCCGTCTTTTACATAACTTCTTATTTGGATTTTAGAGTTATGGACAAAGTTAAATCATTTAAATAGAAAATGCTGGCATGTGCTTATCATCCCAGTCTGACTTCTTGATTTTTGTAAATAGAGGACTTAAGAGTTAATGAATATAGTAGTGAATCTCATTCTTCATTGTTTGTGCAATAAACTGTATTTTATGGTGTTAGCATCATGAATTTGCAAAGCGGAAGAAGAGAATAGCAAATGAACTTTGTGACAAAGAGAAGCTAAGTGATTCATATCTGATTCTTGGAGAATCCTACCAAAAGCTCAGAAACTTCAAAAAAGCGATAAAATGGTTTAACAAGAGTTGGGAGACATATAACTCTATTGGAAACTTGGAGGTAAGCTGGTACTTTGCAGGTTTTTACTGCATATATCATTACCGTCTTTGTTCTTGGAAAAGTATCAGCAACAAATTTTTTTGAACTTGCAATGTGCGTAAGGACATGTATTGTTTAAGCAACATTTAATATATTTTTTGGTAGTAAAAATGGACTAACATTTCCTTAAACTTCCAGGGTCAAGCATTGACCAAAATCAACATTGGCGATGTCCTGGACTGTGATGGGGACTGGATGGGAGCGCTAAGTGCATTTGAAGAAGGCTATAGGTATTCATATTTCGTTCATTTTATCCTCAAAATTTTCCATTGTGTTAAATTCTTAGTTTGCTGAGCATGGAATGGTTAGCTGAATACCTCATATTAGCTTATGAAAAGGTAGCTCTTTATACCTTTCATAGGCTTCTTTAACTTATATGCAATAAAAATGATCCTCTTGCTATTGCTTTACATGTTAAGGAAGTTGCATTTCTATACATTTGACTTAGCTACTAGGCTTAAACACACATACCTTGAGTCCAAAACACGAACTTTTAGAAAATCCAAAGACAGTAGTACTGTTCTCTAGTAAATTATCAGTAGCAAGTGGTGCATGCTAGTTATCTTTAACATCAGCTCTGTTCTTATAAAAGCTAGCAGTCTATAGTTTTGCAGAAGTTATGTTTCAAGTCTGTCTGAAGATTAAGGAGAACATAATTGATATTGCGTGATGTTATGTTTATCTCACAAGTAACAATTTACAACTAATAAACAAGGACAAGAAGGTAATATTCTATTTTTTATTTCTTATCTGGGCAGCTTGAAGCATGCTAAATTGCTCCTACTTGGACTTGGAAGTAAATAAAATTATATATTTCTTGCATTTGGTCATAATGGTTATGCTAATCCTTATTTATTTTCCTCATATACAGAATTGCCTCTGAGGCTAAACTCCCCTCTATTCAGCTTACAGCACTAGAAAATATGCATTACAGCCACATGATAAGATTTGATAATGTTGACAAGGCTAGGTAAAGTTTCTTTATGATGATAAGCATTTTTGACTGAGAGCAGTACTAAGCTCAGTAAGATTGCAACTTAGTTTTCTTGGCATAAACGTTGGTTCTCTTTTGTAGGAGGTTGCAACTTGAAATTGACAATTTAAAACAACTAGAAATCAGGGAGCTTGAGAAACAAAAATCGACAAGAGATTATTGCTCTGAGACTGATACAGACGAGAGTGATTATTTATCAGAAAGTAAATCTAAATCAATGGCCAAGCTCTGTTCTACAAGATCAGAGACTTTGGAAAGTGTTGAAATCATGAATGATGATGTGCCCCTAGTTTCACTCCTTCAGTCCAGTAAACGCTGCAATAAACGCTCATCAAACATTAAGGCAGCTCGAGCTGAAGACAGCAAAGTCCATGAAAATTTAACTAAAGCTTCTAAAAAATGTTTTACTGGTAACCAGCAAACAGTTGTTGGCCGAAAAAGAATTAGAGTGGTCCTTTCAGATGATGAAGACGATTTTCCAAATGAGAGTGATATTTCAAAGGAGAAAATTACTGAATGCTCAGTAGAGGATGTTGCTACTTCTGATGAAAGTGGGTATCTGTTTTTAACCATGTCACTTAATATCTTCTTTGTAGTAATTCTAATACGTCTTTTTTCTCACTACAGTAAGAAGGAAAAGCAATTCTGGTGGTTCTGCATGTAGATTTCAGGTACACTAACATCTTAATCAATACATGAGATACTGTTTCTGCGTGAATCTGGTGTCTTAGTACTTGACACTTTTGGCATGGCAGGATAGCTCAGCTGTTGCCTCCCATTGTGCTACCAGTTCATGTGATCCCATTAATGTTGAAGAAAGTGCAAGTTCATACAAATTTAGGACTCCTAATATGGTTACCAGTGGCAAAGTTCTCATGTCTTTAAGCACAAATGAAAATGTTTCGACATCTGATCTTGCTGCCAGTGGTTCTGGACATGAGTTTGACACATCTGAAAACCTAACTGATAAACTCAATCCTGGCCATCTCAACTTACATAATTCCAACTGTAGCATCACAGTGAGTATTTCCTGATTTATGTGCAACAGAGAGTAAACACATCTTTGTCGTGATTTATCATAGCAGGAGGTTATTATCCGATTTTAATTCATTTCCAGATATCAATTTTGAAGGACATTCTGCTTGTTAACGTACTCTACTTAATAGTGCCATCTAGCTAACTCCATTTAGCATGCGATCCATGCAAGGATGGATCCATCAAGGCGTAGGGAGTAGTTGCCCCACTTAAGAGATTTTAAAAATTATATTTTGTCAGCAATCGGTGTAGTGTTTTTACTTTTGGCCAGCTTAATGAAAATCCTAAATCAATACCCAAAACAAGGTCTAGTTGTTTTAAGTTGAGAGGTTATTGTTTTCAATATGTTTCTTGCCATTGCACAAGAAGCCTCTCGCTGATGCACTTAATGGTCTTCGCATATCGCAGTGACATAGCATGTTTGCTTATTGGAATGGTTATTGTTTCTTATTTCTTGTTTTATGTTCTCATTCTCATTGTTGTAGCTTCTTCTTTGTTATCATCATTGTGCTTTAACCTGTTGCATTTGTTGACTGCAGCAAAATATTACCTTCAGAATTGACAATGACTTGATTCAAGTGGAGGCAGGCTCATACAATGCTGTTGATAAATTGGACATTGAGTCGTTAAAAGTTGAACTGGCATGCTTATATTATCTACGTCTATCCATGGACAGGAAATCAAAGGGTAGAAAAAATTCTTGTAGAAACTTTCAATTGAAATTTTTTCTATTGTGAGCATGCATAATTGTCAACAGCCACCACTTCATGCAATTGATAGAATATTCAATCTATTATCTTCTTAGGTCTCTTGCCCATTATTCATCAGATGAAATATGCCGATCAAGTTCTGGAGTCCTGTGAATCATTGGATACTTTTAAGAATGGCCCAGGAAACATTATCATTGAAGTTTCTATTGCTGGTATGATTTTCTTTTCTTATTTTGGTAAGTTATAATAGCATCACCCTTTTCAGTGTGCCCTGGAGTTATAAGCACTCTGGTACCTGTTATGAAGAACACGAATGAGGGTTTCCCACCTGTGAGGAAATTTGTTGACTAACATTTCTGAGATTTGTTAGTTTTCCAATAAGGATGTATCAGCAGTAAATTGCTTCCTAAGATAGGCAGCTTCTGAAAGGAAATTCCCTACTTTTTACTTTAAGTTTGTTGAACATGATTCTGTTAGAAATATATTAGTTCTTGGATTGGAAAATGCTAATGTCGAGGTCTTATATAAGCTTCATATACCAATACATATCTGAAACTATGTTTTTACACCATGGTGCAGTTTGCTTGCTTTGAGAGAATTGAGCTGCGAAATTTTCACTTTGAAATGAAGTAGATTTTCTTAATGCTGCAAAGATGTAATATATACTGCGGAACCTTTAGGGCAAGTTTATGTTGCTTACAACACCTATTTAGTGAACCATAATTCCTTTGTTTGTTTTACTGTCAAGTTCATATTTATATGCAACTTAAATAAGTTTCTTTTGATTCATGTTCGCCAGGATGGGTTCAAAAGCGCTTGATGAAACTTTATATTGACTCCTGCATTGAATTATCCGAGACACCTAATATGAAGTTGCTTCAAAGACTATACATTTCAGAGGTAGCAATATTAGTTCCACAGGCAGGAAGAAAATGGACGCTTATTTTTCTCCCCTTGTTACAATGTCGAGATAAAATTTCTTAGTTGGAGAATCAACAACTTCATATTTTCTTAATCCACCCCTTTTCCTTTACCAGGTTGAGGATGAAGTGATTGCATCTGACTGTGAATTGCAAGATATATCTGTATCTCCGTTGTTAAATGCCCTGCATAAACACAAGACATTTGCCATGCTTGACTTATCTCATAATTTGTTAGGTATGTTTTCTTTTGTCTTTATCGGTTAAATGCTTAACAGAAAGCAGGGCATTAACTACCAAATGCATGTTAACAATGCTTCCAGGCAGGATGCTATTATATGTAATTCTCATTGTATTGTGTTTAATAAGTTATGAATGCCTTTTTTGACTAACAATAGTTGCTAACTGCTTATGCTTAGGGAATGGAACGATGGAGAAGCTTCAACAACTTCTCATATCAGGCCAAAAATATGGTGATTTGACCCTGGATTTGCATTGCAATCGATTTGGTCCATCAGCTCTATTTCAAGTCTGTTACTTAATCCCAAACTTTCCGAATTCTGCGTGCATGAATCATAAGGATTACCTCTTTTAGGTCCAATTTTTATAGAAGAGATATCTCCTTTCTGTTTTTTTACTCTTGTAAATAGTATGCTTCAAGCAAATATTATGAATCATGATCCCCTGCTTTCTATCTTTCATCTTTCACTTGATTGATTTTCACTAGTTGTGACCTGTGTCATTGTGGTTTATAACCCCTTCGTTTGTACTCCACCAATTTCATGTGAAGGAATGTACATAAAATGTGACTGTATATAGTGGCTGAAATTTGGCCTTTGAGAAATGCTATCAAGATTGCCACAGTTGTCATATGTATTCCCATGTTGAATTCCTAAGAACCCCCAAATTCCGTCTTCGTTGGAATGTTGAGATTTTGTGGAGTCACTATTAGCATCTTAGAAGAATAGAGCGACATTTTGTAGTTCAGCTCATATGAACTTTTTAATTGTGGTTATGCAGATCTGTGAGTGCCCTGTGCTCTTCACTCGTCTAGAAGTGCTTAATTTATCTGGAAATCGCCTCACTGATACGTGTGGATCTTTCCTTTCAACTATATTGGAAAAGTGTAAAGGTAAAATCCTATCTCTTATGCTCATTTTGGCATAAAAGATCCTTGTAGATGCCATGACTTGATCTTGAAGCTCTTCTTATTGGCGTGTTAGCATGGCCAACTACTCTACTTCATGACTTGTCCAACTCTGTTCTCAAGTTGAACGTGTTGGTCTTGATGTTTTCTCATGATGCTTTTTGCTCTTGCAGCCCTTTATAGCCTAAATATAGAGCGGTGTTCTATTACATCTAGGACGATCCAAAAGGTCTCTGATGCCCTAAATGATTGCTCTGTCCTGGCACAACTTTCAATAGGTGCTTAAAGAGCGAATGTGTTAAGTACACCCTCTATATTATTGCTTATGTCCTGCCTAATAATCTGTCTTTTTGACAGGACACAATCAGCCCATATCTGGAAATGTTCTCAATAATCTATTGACCAAACTTGTTACTTTGAAAAGGTTCAAGGCCAATACCCTTTAGCTAGTAAAATACATTTCCATTTCTATCTTCAGATAGGGAATAGGTATTGGCCACCTTAGATCAAAATGTTCTGAATCTGATGTTTTGATCTTCGCAGTTTTACAGAACTGAGTCTGAATGGATTGAGTTTGAACAAGCCAGTTATAGATACCCTTTGCCAACTTGCTAAAACCTCGTCTTTGTCTCGACTAATACTTGGGAGAACTGGTGTAGGAACTGTGAGTACACTTCTGCCTTTCTTTATGTTTTTTCTGCATCCAACCTTTGCATGCGGTTTGAATTTCTCTTCCTCTTATTAATTTTGCATATTGATGGAAATTCTAGGAAGGGGCACTACAGATAACAGAATCCCTTTTCAGAGGGTTTCAAGACTCTGTGATACTTGACTTATCCTTCTGTGGATTAACATCTACATACATCCATAAACATAACAGTGATGCTACTTTCATTTGTGGAATTCTTGAGCTGAATCTTGAAGGAAATCCTATTTCAGAAGAGGTTAGTTAATTAATTCTTTACAGTGCCATTGGCATGGATATCTTTTACCTTTTTCAATTGAACAAAATAACTTTAATCAGTTCTATACATTCAGGTTCTAATAGTTATATGTTACTTGAATGTGGTATTTAAGAAATGCCAAATATATAGAAATAAGTACTACAAATTTCAGTGCCATGTATTGCAGAGTCAATACATTTTATAGTGTTACGGGACTTATCTTCAAACGAACATGCACTAACTAGTTCTTATTTTCCTTTGTCTGAATGTTTCCTATGGGAAATGAAGGTTATATAGTTAGTGTTCGTTAGTTTAGAAAACTTGACAGGAAGTTATTAATGCAGGGTGGGAGTGCATTAGTATCCTTCCTCATGGATCCCCAGTGTTCTCTGAAAGTTTTGATCCTAAACAAATGTCAGCTCGGGCACATTGGAATTCTTCAACTGGTTCAGGCCTTGGCAGGTTTTGTAGAAAATCAGATGGAACATTAACATTAGCTGATCAAAATATTTATCATACTTACCGGCCATTTCCTTTTCTGCAGAGAACGAATGCCTTCAGGAGCTCCATCTTGCTGATAATGCCGTCTTAAAGGAAAAACATATATTGGAGTATGCTCATGCCGCAAAAGAGAGGGTAAAAGGCATGAGTTCCCTTTTGCAGCCTGAGTCCAATGTATCTGAAAACTCTTTAATTAAGTTTCCATCAAAGGAATGTGGTAGTGAATGCTGTGAGCTTGAAGTTGCTGATAGTGAAGATGGTCCCATCAATATGGAAACTGTGCCATCAGAACTAGATGACAGTTGCACAAGCTCTTGTCAGAAGAATTCGTCTATGGAGGGCCAATTCATCCAAAACTTGTCAACAGCCATTAGCATGGCAAAAAAGTTGCAACTGTTGGACCTTAGCAACAATGGCTTTTCTTCCCAAGTTGTAGAATCATTGTATGCTGCATGGTCATTAAGACAAGTAGCTGGTTTGGCTTGGAAGCATGTGAAGGATGAGATAGTTCATTTCTCTGTGGAAACAAATAAATGTTGTAGGATGAAAGTTTGCTGTAGAAGGTATTGATTAGTCATTTTCAATACTTGATATATATAATTACATGGATTTTATGTTATTAGCATACAATTCAACTATTGAGTAGGGATGATAAATTGGGTCGACTTGACCTTCTTCAGTTGACACACTAAAACATTGTCAACCGATCGATTAGGCAAGGTTCGGGCTGCCTCCTTTGATGAGAGGTTGCTCAATTTATGATAATTGTATTTAGTGTGAATATTGGAAATAAGAATTTGTATAGATAAGTATGAAATTTTTGGAGTCTATGAAGACAAAAGTTGAAGGATTACGATTGGTATTATATTAGTGAATAATTATGCATTATATACTTTTCACAGCACTTAAATTGAAGCAAAAATAGGGTAAGCATGCTCTTAAAAGGCAAACAAATAATGACCAATGATAAGACGATTGGTAGGAATTTCGAAATTATGTAATTTTCATTATTGTTATTGTAGTTAATCATGATCCGAACTCTACGGTAGTGATAAAATTTAACATCTTTTAATTAACTAAATTTGCTAAAGGAATAAATTTACAACTTTCTTTAATCATATAAGATTCATTAAATATAAGAAAATGATATTTCTATCTAACTTAGTTGCAAATTATATTTGAGATATAGATGACATTTGAAACCAGACTTAACCCAAAACTTAAATATTTTAAGTAAATACAATATTGTTTCAGTAAATGATGCTATTTTTAAAATTTCAATTAAGAAAGAAAATAATTATATTAGATTTAAGTATAATCAGTCTCAGATTGCTTAATGTCGATAATGACCTACTTCGAGCTCAAACTTGCCCAATAACATCCCTTATTAAGGATGATATAAAAGTCTAAGCACAAACCATTCTTGACCTAAATTGATTGAAATCAAACGAACTAAAGTTTTAAAAAGTTGGAATCTAATCCAAGCTTCGAGTACATAAGTTTTGAACATAAAATCTGATTTGAGCCTATTTCAAAATATTTTCATATAAATACAATTCTAATTATTTTGCCATATCTTCCTTGACTTCATGAAATTAGAATTAAGTTCAAACAAAATGTCAAAAATTGTGTGTTTTAATAAATAAATAAATTAATTTCCGTTCAATTGATCAAAAATTGAATTATAACCTAATAAACTAACTTTTGAAATATGTTTGAAACTTAAATGAAATTAGATAAAATTACTTCTTTAAATCAAATCAGATTTAAATTTAAACTCAACTCGATAAATTTTTTTCGAATTCACTTGAACCCAACCTGACCCATTGCTACCTTATTCTTAGTCCAAAAAAAATATAAATATGTAGAGAGTATAAGAATCTTGTGTTATGTGAGGAGTATGATTCCAAAATATTTGCATCATTTGTACAAAAAAAAGGGCATCAATTACGATCTTTAGAAGACAAAATGTGACTATAGTGACAGTCTTAGGTCTTAGAAACTCATGATTGACTTCATTTCCACTTCTTCTTAATCCATCTTTAACTTTCTAATCTTGAGGCACCATTTGATGTAGTTTGTAATCATTTTCTTCTTCTTTAAGCCTCCCTTTTCTTTTCTCAGAAAGCCCTTCTTCAGTTTTTTGATTGTTTCTTTTCTCCATCAAACATGGAAACAGTACAATTGAGTAAAAGTCAAATTAATTTTAAAAATCAGATTAAAATTAAGGGTCCTACTACATATAAATTAAGGGTCAATTATATATTATTGCAAATAAGTTTTTTTCCAATTTTTAATTCAACAAACCAAGAAATTTGAGGACAAAAAAGCATAATAATTCAAGGTTGAGAGGTTTTGATAAGGTTATTTTTTATTGAAATTGCATGGAGGCTCCCTTCTATATTTGACTTTGCAAATTGCAAGTATTATTTTCAACTTTCAACTCCTTTCACCCATCATAAGCTTTTCTGAACGTTTTCAAAACCAGGCTGGAAGTTAAACTGGTGAGATAAAAAATTTAATCAGTATTAAATCGTCATAAAATTGATTTAAGATAGAATAAAATTAAAGAATTTAAAAAATGAGTGAACAAAAATATCCTTGCCTTAATCTGTTTATTTTAATTTATAAAAACTGATTAGTTTATTAAAATTGACTAATTAAGTAATAAATTGATCGGCTTTAACAATACAAATTATTATATTAAATTAAACCGAAAAGTTAAAAATCAAATTAAAAAATTAGCTGATTTAAGAGTTTTGCTGTTAAACCCACTGAATTGGTTTGGTTTTTAAAATATTGATATACATAATTAAGTGGTTGGCTTTCTTTTCCCAACCATTTTCTTTTTCAATGAATTCACATTGTATTGATCTTAACATAGTATGAAGAAACAAAAAAACTTGTTGAAATCTTGAATATATATATATATATATATACACTACCAAATATATGCAAATTTTGATTAAAGAGTAAATTATATTTCAAATTTTCCTATTTTTTTAATATGATCCAAAATTATACTTATTGATGTTTTTATAGACTTAATTAGTTTGATAAGATTAGGTAAAGTTTTTATTTAAAATGTAATTACTCTTAGTTAAATCCACCTTTTATGTATACTACTAAGAAAACTGAGCTTGAAGGACGATGTATAATATTCAACATTAAATTATTTTTTTGAAACACTTTATTCTCTCATTATTAATAATGGAAAATATATATTGTGTTGTCTTTTATCTTATATTGCTATTAAGTTTTTACCTCATATTGATATTAATAAAAAAATAAATATTGAATTGGTGATTTAATTAAGGTAACTTTTAATTTTAAATTATTAAATTATTAAATAATTTATTATACAATTTTATTCATATTAATAATAAAAAAGATAAATCTTAATTCGGCTGTTATATTATAATGGTTTAAGTTTTTTTTAGAATGTGAAATACTATTCATTATAAAATATGATTCAAACCCTTTTTTCTTTATTCCCAAGTTAATTTTCTCGTAAGGAATCCAATAAAACTTCAAATAATAGGGAATAGATCTTCTGTTACCACTATTTTAATTCAATTCTATGCTAAGTCTTTAAGGTTGCGTTTGGATCTGCGGTGTGGTGGAGATAAGTGTTTATCTACCACAGTTTTCAAACTCAGTCATATATTTGGATCTGCGCGACAATCGGAGGTTGGAGGAAAGTGCAATGTCACCGCAGAAATTGATAAGGTTGCGGTAGAAAAGTGCTTCTGCGGTAGAAATTCTACTTTTCATTAATAACCTTATAATAATAATTATTTTCTATTATACTCTCAACTAATAGAAAACAAGTCCAACATATTTATAATTTATATTTATATGACTAATAATATATTTTTATGAAATATTTTATTTACTAAATTTATTTTATTTATATTTTTCTTATTTTAATTTAATATTTTATTATTTATAATTTTAAATTTATATGACTAATACTATATTTTTATGAAATATTTTATTTAAATTTTTCTTATTTAAATTTAATATTTTATTATTTATAATTTTAAATTTATATGACTAATAATATTTTTAAATTATTTATACAACAATTAATAGTTTATTAAGTCAATCGACTTTTTAGTCATTTTATCTCTTTTCAGCAACTGCAACCACACTTACCAAACACCTATTTTCATGTTTCAGTAGTTATTAAAACATCAATCATAAACATATAAGTAATTATTATCAATAAGTACTTATCATTTTAACAGGTTGATTTCAGCAGGTTATCAACCGCCACCGCTCCCCCAAACTAAACCTATATCAGGGAACAAATCTCCTATTCTCAATTATTTGTATCATTTTGTTCCCTTTATCATCTATTCATATATAAAGCATCAAATCTCCAGTTTCCGATTATCTGTGCCCCTTATCATCCATCCAAATCTATGCCACTCTGTTACCATCCATCCATACATAAAGGGATCAAATCTTTTATCGCTGAGATTTGATCCCCTTGTATCGATCCAATGCTTAGGCATAGAGTGGAGGGGGAATAGAAGATATGTTCCCCAAATAATGACCCATCAGTGTGGTGAAAGCTTTCTGGTCTGATGCTTGGAGGATTTTCGAGTGATTGTACAATTTTCCATGATCATAAGATACCATAAAACACCACCAAATACAAAGAAAACCGCCATGGAAAATACTTCTCTTCCTCCACCATTAACACATTTTTTCTACGTATACCATTCCATCTTGGTCAAATCAAGAGAGTTTAAAGAAACCATAACACATTGTTGATGGAACACAATATTATCGTACACGTAATTTTCCCTGAATCGAAACTTCGAAAGAGAAGAGAGTAAATAAGAACTAACTTTATTTCGTATATCATTGTTGACATAAAGTCAGATTTCCTTATATACAAAACATATAAAAATGAAGCTAACGTTTATTTACAAAACTACAGCCTATTTATAAAAACGGCTACACTTTATTTTAAATAAACAACACATAACCTATCACTTAACATCCCATCACCCCTAAAGTTGGAGTTTGGTGAACATCAACTAAACTTGGATAGCAAGGAAACAAAAACTAAGGCTGCCAAAGCCTTGGTAAACAGATTAACCGATTGGTCTCTAGAAGAAATATGAGCAGGAGTAATAAAACCCTTCTTATATTGATCACGAACCACGTGACAATCAATATCAAGATGTTTGGTGCATTTATGAAAGACCGGATTAGCAGTAATATGAAGAGCCGCCTTCTTATCACACTATAAAGGAATAGGAGAGGGAAAAGAAATCTGTAAATCATGCAACACATAAGAAATCCATAACAGTTCACACACAGTAGAAGCCATACTAAGATACTCTGCTTCAGCAGAATAGCGAGAGACTGTGGGTTGCTTTTTAGTCTTCCAAGAAACTAAAAGAAGAACCCAGAAAAACACAAAAACCATAAACAGATCTACGAGTTGTCAAACATGATCCCCAATTAGCATCACAATAAGCTACAGCTAAACAAAGAGAAGAGATTGCAGGACCAGAAGATGCAGTGGAAGCAGGGAAAAATAAACCCTTAGAAGGACAACCTTTCAAATATTTCAACAAGTGAAGTGCAGCATCCCGATGACCTTGAAAAGTAGCATTAACAAACTGACTCAATTATTGAACAGAAAAAGTAATGTCAGACCATGTAAAACCCAAATATAATAGCCTACCAATTAACCGATGATACTACCCAACATCCTCCAATAACGAACCATATTTATCTGACAACTTCAAGCCTTTAGGCAATGGTGTAGAAACCGGCTTGGCTCCAGTCAAACTCAAATTAGACAAAAGATCCAAGACATACTTCCGCTGATTAACATACAAACCAGTAGAGGATCAAGCAATCTCTATACCAAGGAAATATTTAGCAGGACCAAGATCCTTAATAGTAAATGTAGAATGCAGAAACTGCTTAACATCATTCAAAACAACTGCAGATGGTCCAGTCAACAGAATATCATTCACATAGATAAGAAGAGCAGCAAAAGGAGAACCAATGGATTTAACAAACAAACAATGATCATGTTAGGACTGGACAAAACCATAAGAAAGCAAATGCTTAGTAAATTCACAATTCCATTGACGAGAGGCTTGCTTTAAGCCATATAAGGACCGATTTAACTTGCAAACTTCATGAGGGGCAGCCTTAGTATACCCATCCGGAGTTAACATATGTACTTCCTCATCAATAAAGTCATATAAAAATGCATTATTAACATCTAACTGATGTATAGGCTAAGAAAAATGTGCTGCAACAGCTAACAACAACCTACAGTGACTATCTTAGCAACTGGGGAAAAACTATCAGTAAAATCAATTCCCTCAATTTGATGATAACCTTTGACCACTAACCTAGCCTTATAACGATCAACAGTCCCATCAGGCTTAAGCTTCATCTTATAAATCCATCTGGAACCAATGGCCTTCTTACCAATTGGTAAAGAAGTCAAAACCCAAGTATTATTGGATTCCTATGCAGCCAACTCTTGCTGCATGGCTCTTACTTAATGATTATAGCATTTAGCCTGATGATAAGATTGATATTCTTGAATAGTAGAAACATTAACTAAAAAAGACATGTATGTGGAAGAAAAATCTGGAGTAGGTATAAAAGGGAAAGTAGAAAGAGAATAAGTAGAGGAACCAAATACAAAAGACTGAGAACAAGAAGAGGAAGACAAAAGGTGGTTGGTGGTTGCATGAGATACAAAATCATTAAGCCAAACTGGCTTATGAGATGTTCTATTGCTTCTAAACAACGCTGGAGTAGGAACAACTAGATAGGATAAAGAAGGAGAGGATGAAGGTTCGGTGGGAAATGTATCAGTGGTTGAAATAGGTAGACTGATAGGAGAACTATTAGGTTCAGAAGGTAACACATCTAGAAAATCTGAAGGCTGATCAAATGGAACTAAAGGAAGTGGAACATCAGGAGTTGTATTGGAGGAAGATTGATAGGGATAAGTATTTTCATGAAAAACTACATCTCTAGAAACCATAAAAGAGTTTAAGTCTAGATCAAACAACTTATATCCCTTTTGTCCATGACTATATCCTAAGAAAACACACTTATAAGCTCTCGGATCAAACTTATCCTTATGGGGCTTAACATTTGTGGCAAAACAAAGACATCAAAAAGACTTCAGATGATCATACTTGGGTGGATAGCCATACAAAACCTCATAAGGTGTTTTCCACTTGAGGAGAGAGGTAAGAAGTCTATTAATGATACAGGTGGCTGTAAGGATAGACTCTCCCCAAAATTGTTTAAGTAAGAGGCTTAAAACATGATAGCTCGAGCTATCTGCAATAAGTGTCTATGTTTTCTCTCCACTATCTCGTTCTGTTGTGGTGTATAAACATATGAATTGTGATGCAGAATTCTCAAGTCCTGAAATTTTTTTTGACATTCCCCATTTAAAAACTCAGCTCCATTATCTGTTCTAAAGGTCTGAACAGACTTCTGAAATTGAGTTCTAACCATCTTCAAAAAACTTTCCAAACAATCGATTGCTTGGAACTTATGAGTTAAAAAATATGTCCAAGTGGCCCTACTATAATCATCCATTATTGTCAGAAAAAATTCCCCCCAGAGATAGAATGATGACTATAGGGACCCCAAATATCAACATGCATTAACTAGAAAATAGAGATAGTATGAATATTACTAGAAGGAAATGCCAATTTATGTTGTTTAACAAGTGGACACACATCACAAACAACATCATTTCCAGTACTTCTATTATCAAAAGAAATAACATGTCTAAGTACATTGTCAGAAACATGGCCTAAAAGTTGATGTCAAAGTTTGTATATAGACATAGATTGAACATTATTGGTACTACTTGCAACAGTACACAAAGAATATCTGGCTAGAGTGTCAATCTTGAATGAATCCCTATCTAGGATATAGATTCTTCTTAAAACTTTTCCTACTTCCAATATTCGGTTAGTCTTCAGATCCTGCAAAATACAGTAGTTTGGATAAAATTTGAAGGTAACAGAGGATGTATATTCACTGACGACAGATTGAACTTAAAAGTAGGTATATGCAAAGTTTCTGTCAAAATAATGTCATTAGGTAAGAAAACATCACCAATGTGATGCACACGGTTCTGAGTTCCATTAGGCAGATATACAGCTACAAAGGTGTTAGGTACAATAGGTTAGGTTAACAAAGAAATATCCACACACATATGATTTGAGGCTCCTATATCTAATATCCATGAATCTGAACCTAGGCCATGAAGATTAGAAAGAGCTTGATACAACTCACCAAGGCAATGGAGACTTGAGGATGCCAATGGGTCCAATTACAAGGTCACGCTCCAATAAGCTCAAAGCACAATTTCAAATTTATGTACAAGCTTTTATTCTCAAGAACTTCAAGAAGTTTTATTGATCAAGCTTGGGGAAGAGCTTAGGAAGACGCCTAAATGTGTGTGTACATTGGAGGCATCAAACCAAGAGGGCTAACACTTAGCCAATTTTCACAAACACAAGCCTAATCAATGGGCTTGGGCTTATTTTATCTTGTAAAGGGTATGTAGACTTCTTTTAGGCTTTTTCATGGGCTGATTTGCATTAAGTGTGCATGTGCTTCATTAAAAAAGTGTTTTAATGAACCAAGCTCGTGGGCCTAGTTTAAAAGCCCAATTCGCCCCTCTTAAGTTAGTCTTCTATTTTTGTAGTTTCTTTATCCTATTTGGACTAGGACTAGTCAATTTTAATTA
>JANZXR010000001.1:21318110-21333414 GCA_027575705.1 Erythroxylum echinodendron | reverse complement strand
TTGATTGAATTTAGGTTTGGGAGCAATTATTGAAACGGAGGTGATCTAGACATTGATTCTAGGTTGTTGCCGTATCAGAGCTAGAAAAGGAAGTGTACCTGCAAAATCCGAAATATATGCTAATTTCACTATAAGAGGATCTATGAGTGCTTTATTCTTAACCAAATTTAGCAAATCTTGTTTAATCAATTCAGACAACGGAGGATTGAAAGTACTAACAACATTATCTGTGGCCAATTTACTGTTACCTACAGTTAATGGAGTAGCTTCATTCGCTGCATTAGCAGTATAGGATTTCCCATTCCCCTTCCCTCTTCGAATATGTAACTCCTTTTACCAGTCTCGTACACCAGTGAGTTTAAAACAAATTTCCTTCAAATGCCCATTCTTCTTGTAATAAAAACAAAGCATCTCACTCTTGTCACTACTACCCCATTTTTGTTTAAACTATTTCCCCCTCCATCTATGACCTTCTTAGTACTCCCTGTATTCACCAACATCGCACTATGTTCCATTCGTTCACTAAACACCATCTGCACCTCCCTTTTTGCTTTTCTACCTTAAAACCATAGAATATGCCTTGTTGACAAATGGTAATGGTTCCATAACCAAGATTTGATTCCTAATATGATCATAACTTTCATTCAGACCCATTAGAAATTGCATTAACTGATTTAAGGATGTCAAATTAGCTAGAGCCCAAAGTGCTCCACAAATACACTATGTGGCCGCCTCATAAGTACATTGCGGGACAAGCATGAGGCACCAAAGCTCATCCCACAATTTCTTAAGACTAGTAAAATACTTAGCCACAGACATAGTGCCTTGTGATGCAGCACTAATTTGTCTCTGTAAATGATATAATAAAGGTCCATTACTTTCTCCAAACCTCTCTACCAAATCTGACCTTAGTTCTTGGGCAGAATTTGTATAGATGAAGGCTTCATTTATATCCTTTGACATTGAGTTCAGAATCCATGATCTAACCATGTAATCAGTCCTAATCCATTTATCACATTCAACAGATCCCGGGGTAGGTTTCTAAAAAGTTCCATCTATAAACCCTAACTCTCCTAGAGCAATTTTAACTTATCTACTCCAGCTCAAAAAATTATTCTCATTCAATACTACATTCACTAAACTCATACCTGGATAATCTAATCCTTGAAGGTAAACTTGAGTTTCTTCTAGCACATCTCTCAACCTGGGATCCAGAGTCGATCCAGTGGGTGACTTGTGCAATACACCTTCCATCGTTGTAAATTTCTTACACCAGACTTGTATCCGTGAGGAGAAAAGGTAGTTCCTGAAACCCTAATTCTCAACTCCTAAAACCAGCTACTCCTTCCACCATAGAAGCAAAATAGAGTTGTTGATGACTATCAATAGACAACTCCTTGCAATATCTTGCTCCAATCGATCAAAAATGACGATCAATTATAGTTTTCGTTCTTTGCTCTGATACTGTGAATTGAAAATTCGAGAGAGAAGGGAGTAAATAAGAACTGACTTTATTTTGTATATCACTATTTAGATTTCTTTATATACAAAACACATAAAAATGAAGCTAACATCTATTTACAAAACTACAACCTATTTACAAAAATGACTGCACTTTACTTTAAATAAACAATACATAACCTATCACTTAACATTCCCAGAAAACACATATTTAGGTACAGTCACTGTCCTTCTATTTAAGGAGTGATTGCAATACTAAGAGAAATGTATGCAGAGACTAGGCTGTTGTTTCCCTACATGCAAAATTTCTCTCAAAATATTCAACAACTTGAAGAATTTCACAATACAATATTCTATTGCAACATCTTTCAATTGAAAAATTTTCTATTGTGAGCATGCATAATTGTCACTAGCCACCACTTCATGCAATTGATAGAATACTCAATCTATTCTCTTCTTAGGTCTCTTGCCTGTCATTCATCAGATAAAATATGCTGATTAAGTTCTGGAATCCCATGAATTATTGGATACTTTTAAGAATGGCCCAGGGAACATTATCATTGAAGTTTTTTGTATATCATTGAAGTTTTTATTGCTGGTATGAGTTGCTTTTCTTATTTTGGGAAGTTATAATAACATCACCTTTTCGAGTGTGCCTTGGAGTTATAAGCACTTTGGTGCCTGTTATGTCAAGCACAAATAAGGGTTTCCCACTTATGAGCAGCTTTATTGACTAACACATCTTAGATTTGTTAGTTTTCCAATAAGGATTCATCAGTTGTAAATTGCTTGCCAATATGCGCAGCTTTTGAAAAGAAATGGTCTACTTTTTATCTCAAATTTCCAAGTCTCTCTTATTTTTATAGATCAACTGATGGTGATATCGGTTGCTGGCTAAGAACATCAAAGTCAACCGTACTAGTCTAAGACAAATTTTCTCTTTTTCTTCCTTAAATATTCGAAGTCTTCCTCTTTTTTATGTTTTCTTCTCAGGTCATGGCAAGATTACATACTTTTGCAATTCTTTATAGCTTTAACCTATATTAGTGACTTACTCGACAAATGTGGAAGGCAAGGGCTCTAATGCATGTTTGGAGGAAGAGAGAGTTTCTGTCCTGCAGCTTAAAGCTTCTTTTAATTACACACATTTTGATGAATCCTCCAGAATGGTTACATGGAGGAAAGACGTTGATTTGGATGTAATGCCACAATAGGTCGAGTCTATGAGCTCATTCTTGACAGGTTTATAATATTGGGAGGATCTATAGCTAATTAGTACTTCAATGCCTCGATGTTTCTTCCATTTCAAGAACTCTAAAGGCTTAGTTTAGAAGGTAATCAAATTGTTTGCTGCGAGGAGAATGAAGGTTCTTAACACTTTTATTTTCTTATCAAATCACTCATAAATACAAATTATGTCTCAAACTTGTGATATTCTTGATATGCAGGTTTTGAAATGTTGGCAAAGGCGATCAATTTGGAGTATCTTGATTTGAGTTATAATAAGTTGGGGAATGCCATCTTACCTTATATGGCAGGTTTTTCATCATTAAGGTCTTTAGACACAAGTAAGATTGGACTGACAGAAATAAGTGGTAAAATTGGGTTTATCTATCCTAATTTTGATTATCATGAAAAAGCTACATTTAATCATATCTGTGTGTACATTTAATTGGTCTTTTCTCGAGTAAGTTGAAGGTGAGTGAAACATTATAGGTATTGAAGAATTGCAAAAGCTGTGGAAATTAGAGATCCTTGATTTGGGAGATAATGAGTGAACAACAATGTTTTACTATTATTGTATGGACTTCACTCTCTTAAAATTTTAAATATGTCTTTCACTCAGTTAAAAGAATCTATCAGCATGAAAGGTTGGTTGGTATTTTCTTTTTAATCATTAAAAGAAATAATATTTGGTTTTAATTATATTAATAATATCTAAGCAACTTTGCTTTTTTGGTTGCTCACAAGACTTGGTTGTCTTATTCAATGGTGCACTCAAATCTTATTTAATAGTGTAATTATACGCTTCATATAATTTATTCACTCATTTTTTATATATACACTTACTTAAAGCATGTATGTTCTTTTTTATGTAAATAAATGTGTTAGAATTCAATCAACTCACGAAAAATAAACTTGACAATAAAAATCTATAATCTTCGACTTCTTTTACATATTAAAGGTCAAAGCAATATAAGCATTCTTTGGCAAAATGGTGTTAATATGGGAAGCAACGTTCAATTGGAATCGTTAAAAGCGTTACCAAACCTTACTGAAGTCTTATTTTCATAAGGTAAATTAAAAATATATTTTTTATTTGAATTAAAATTAGAATTGTCTTTGTGCTTATATTAAATTTTGTCTTCCTCAAAATAGAGCCGAATAATGTGAAAGAGTTATATTTGAATGAATGCATGTATAAACATTTTTCATGTGCAATCCAATTTTTACACGCACAAAGCCTATTTTTCAAAAATCACATTTTATTCACAATTATACCGGGAAATGTCATGAATGCATGTATAAACATTTTTCATGTGCAAAAATCACTGTTCACAAATGCATGAGCATGAGTTGTGTTTTCCTAATTTCTCCAATTGATCTCTCGTGTACCCGTTTCTATAATTCAACCCGTTATATGGAAACGGGATGTTACATTTGTTCCCTTTCAAGTTCATTTTTTGGGCACTGGTTCAAATTGAACCTATCACCCTTCACAATAGAAGCTACAATCGGTGAACAATCCTTCATCCTAAATCTCTCTAAAATCTTATTAATATAGGTTTCTTGGGATAAACTCAAAATGTATTGAGATTTGTCCTTATGGATCTTAATGCCAATGACATAAGATGCCTCACTCACATCCCTTATATCAAAATTCTTAGAAAAAAATTATTTCACCTCATATAGCAAACCCTTGTCATTGGTGGCAAGTAGAATATCATCCACATATAAAACAAGGAAACAAATTTTATTCCCACTAACTTTCTAATATATGCATTAATCCATGATATTCTCTACAAAACCATATGAAGAGATGATATAATGGAATTTCAAATACCATTGACGGGAGGCTTGTTTCAATCCATATATGGATTTCTTAAGCTTACACACCAAATGTTTACCATCACTAGAGGAGAATCCATTTAGTTGTTTCATATATACCTCTTTATTGTTTTCACATCTATTTGATGTAGTTCTAAATCAAAATTGGCAACCAATGTTATAATCACTCGTAAGGAATCCTTTTTAGATATAGGAGAAAAATTCTCAGTGTAATCGATTCCCTCTTATTAAGTAAATCCTTTGACAACAAGTCTAGCTTTATATTTTTCAATGTTGCTTAATGAGTCCCTTTTTGTCTTGAAGAACCATTTACGTCCAATGGCCTTTGCACCATTAGGCAACTCAATAAAATTCCAGACATTGTTAGATGTCATATAATTCATCTCATCTACCATAGCATTATACTACAATTGAGATTCATTGCATATCATGGCTTATGAAAATATTTTAGGGTCATTTTCGGCTCCAATACAACTTCTTGTAGATACACAATATAATCACTAGGTAATGTTAATTTCTTATCTCTATTGAATCTTCTTAATGTTGTATTAACGCCCTCCTGAGGAGCTTGTACAACTAGTTTCTTAACAACCTCTGGTGATTGTTGAACAATCGGATCTACTAGATTGTCATTAGTAGTGGAACTTTAATGATTGGTTATTCAACACTCGTTTGACTTTGAGGGATGCTATGAATGACAATCAATCTATTATTTGAAGTATGAGTTTGTATTTCACAATAATCCTTCTCAAAATTTAAGTCCCAAGATTGATCACTCCCACTGATCAAGTTAAACCTAGTGCTACGAGATGAACAATAAAATATATACCCTTTCGACCTTTCAGCATATCCATTGAAATACCCACTTATAGTCCTTGGATCCAGTTTCTTTTCTAGTAGATTATAAACTCTTACTTCAGACTAACATCCCCAAATGTGTATATGTCACAAACTCGGTTTCCAATCTTTCCATAACTCAAATGGTGTTTTAGAAACAGCCTTGGTTGGAACTCGATTTAATATATACACTTTCATTTTAAAAGCTTCAATCCATAAGGATTTAGGAAGCTTAGAGCTGCTAAGCATACTCCGCATCATGTCTAACAATGTTTAGTTTCTTTTTTCTGCTACACCGTTTTGGTCTGGAGACCCAGACATAGTGTATTAAGTTATTATCCCATGCTCCTAAAGAAACTTCACAAATGAACTAGGTGCTTGTCCATCCTCAATATATCTACTATAAAATTCTTCACCTTTATCTGATCTCACGATCTTTATTTGCTTACCGCATTGTCTCTCTACTTCTATTTTAAATACCTTAAAGGAATCTAATGCTTCGTTCTTGTTATGAAGCAAGTAGAGGTACATATATCGCGAGTAATCATCTATAAATGAGATGAAAGTACTTCTGAAAAAATGTTTGTATGTACGATCTCTAATATTTTTGAACTCCTCTTGACACCTTTCTTTGTCATGTTGGTTTAATTTCCCTTTATGCAGTTCACACAAATATCAAGTCAGTAAAATTTAGAGTATTAAGTACTTCATCTTTCACTAATTTTTTAATTCTTTCAAGGAAAATATGACCCAATCTTTGGTGCCACAATATAAAGGATTCTTCATTCATAACACATCTTTTGATACCAACATTATTATTACATGCATTGTATTATGAAAAACATTTTCTTGCAAATTAATTCGGAAAAGACCATCAATCATTGTACCATTTTCAACAAGATTAAATCCATGATACAAACCAAATTATGTATTTGAAAAGTTAAAGGAATATCCCAAAGATACAAGTCTTGAAACCGAAATCAAATTTCTAAAAAAACTTGGAATATAAAATGTTCTTTCCAAATTCAAAACTAATTTGCATATTCCAATAATCAATAAAATAATTGCATAATAAAAAGTAATTAATTAATGATTTTTAGGGAGATCCATTACCAAGGCACTAATATTTGGTATTAAGTTTCCTCTATTCTTCGTTCATTATTATTTCCGATTTTATTTTATTTATTTAATTAAATTTCATTTGTTTTTCGTTCATTATTGTTTTTTATTTAATTTTAATTAAAAACTATAAAATCCAATTCGTATACTAGATAATAGGAGAAGAGTATTATTAGTATTTACCGTTTTCCTGTAATCGACCCATACTTACATGTATTAGCTACAACTATACTGTATACTTGCGATTAATTTAAACGTTAGTATAAAAATAACCAATCAAATATTGAACTTGGACAATAGAAATTCAAAGGTCAGCCTTGTTGGCCTATCATATTTCTCGATGCTCCTTAACAATAATCGATGCTCCTCAACAACGATTCAATGACCAAAAGCCACTCCTCGGCACCTCTAGTCCTCCCAGATCTGTGTGTCCCTTCAGAAAAAGCTATATCTTGAGTTTTAGAGAAGAACTCAAAGCTGCTAGTAAAACGGTTACTTGAGCCATTGTCAATGGAGTGCAACATCGAGGTTATACTTAGAGCAACTATTTATCATTCTCAAAGGATGTAGGGAATTAGTCCATGTGTACATCTTAGGTCATATAACCTTGCCTATAAAAAAGAGAGTAGTTCACATTCAAACAAAGGATAACATATCTCTCTCTGAACACGCCATCTTTAAGCTTGTATTGACTTAGGCACTATAGTGATTTTGCCGAAACCCGGCTGGTTTGAAGATCAATATATTAGAGTCCAATGCACAGGGGAGTGATTGAAATAATAAGCCTCTACCCCAAAAAGTACGAGTCCACTAACTTTTTGAATGACTGTATTATTATCAGATTTGCCAATGTATTGGAAAAATACTATGGAAGAATATAATTTACTGAAGTAACGTAACATACTTCCCCGGAATTGTGAGCAAAATCTAGATGCATTAAACGTTTGCTTAAAATGAAAGGAATTGAATGAATTGGAGCACTCACAAGCACACAGACGAAACATAAAAAGGGAGAGACTGAAACATACAAATAAGAGTAAGAATGTACAAGACTTTCTTTTCATTCAAGAGCAAAGTAACAGTAACACACCTTTGTACTAGTTCCAATTACAGAAGAATGAAAATGAAAATCAATGGTATTGATATAATTGTGTTCCTTAGGAACCAATGTTTGGGTCAGTCGCATCGTATATTCAAGGATTGTATACAAGTCATATACGCAACGGAAAACAATCATTTGCCCAAGTAAACTGTTAGTGAGATTTATGGAAATTCCTCAATGCACATAGATGTTGAAATGATTCCGTCTTCCCCTTGCTGCAACACCTGTACACAGCAGAATGAACCGCAAAATGCAGAAAGGCAAATACAATGCCAGAAAGCAGTAATATAATGTAAGAGAAACGATTCTTAACACACTGGAAGAAGAGAGACACAGAGAGAGGGAGCTTACCAAGAAAGTGAGGGGCATCTTCCTTTTTTTGTTGAGGTTCAAAGATCAAACGGTAATTCTCATACTTTGAGGCGGCCAAGTCATCATATTCGTTTACAACAGTATGTCCAAGCCCCCTATGTATCTCTGCCCACAATCTTCTCTGTTCTACAATGTTGACAAACCGCAGGTCCTCCATCCCCTTCCTATTGTACTTTCTTTTTGTTCCATTCGCTTTCACCGCACCATCATTTGGAGCCTCGCCAATTTCACTTGTCCCCAAAACATCTTTCACATGCTTACCCTTTCTCCGTGGTCTCTTTCCCTTGGCATCTAATTCTTGTTTCTCCTTCTTTTCATTCCTCTCTCCAACTTCCACACCACCATTCACAAATTTCGGGACTACAGTTGGTTTGATCAGTGCTGTATCATCAACCACTTCAATGTGCAGGGATTTTCTACCTGAACCATTCATTCCTTTCAGACTCCCGAAAATTACTTTACTACTGTAAAAACCATCAACAATGTCCCCTTGACTTTTGTCACTGGAGATGGATCCCGCCAAAACTTGCTTCTTTCTGGTTTCCAAGAAGGTTTCTTTTTCATATTCTTTTGAGTTCATAAATTCGTTATTCTTCGAATCACTATCCGAACCAAATCCAAATTCAGTGACTTTGTACCCTTCAGAGACCTCTTTTTTTATCAATTTCTTGGATTTCAGAGAAAACCACCTCACCTTTCACGCAGTCTTTGTCTTTTACAACTTTCGTGCCATTAGTATCTTCTTCAAACAAAGCATTCTCTGTTTCTATCACTAGCGCACCGAAATTCTCAACCTTTTTCACAAAATCTCTGTTGCCCCTGTCTCCTCCAAAAGACCCAGAAGCGAAATCTTCTACATGCACAGAACAAAAGAAATTGTTAATTTCTTTAAGAACCCAATTGCCCTTTTGCTACAGAGCAGTTCTCAAATTGTCAAAGAGCAACTAAGATTTTCATCCCTCAAAACTCGTTAACTTGATGTTGGAGAGAATTTCCGCAAATTTCAAGATTGACGCTTTTGACTTTTGAGAGAGTGGGGTGGGCGGTTAGCCGTTTATAAGTGTAAAAGTAAAACAATTCTACAAAATTCATTAAATTTAAATGCACATATAATTCCTCAGAGCCATATTCAACTGTCTAACAATATTTTCAGTCATTTTTTAACCTCCAATTTTATTATTTCTGATATATTGATATACATATTAATTAAATAATAGTAAAAAAAAACTAGAAGGTGAAAATTACATGTTCAAATTACTAAAACAACTAAACAACTGTAAGATTAATCAGAAAGTCATAAGTTCAAATTACTAAAACAACTATAACAAATGTAAAATTAGCAAACATCAATAACTCTTTTTAAATCCCTACAAAGCAGAAAGCCTTACGCATCGAGTATGATAACTTTTAAAAGCTATTAACTAGCAAACTGATATAAATTTTATAAAACAGTTTGATTGTTTTACAAATATATTTTTATAACGTCGTTGGCCTAGTGGTAATGCTAACGAGTGCGTAGTGTATAGCCTTACTGAACCAACTTGAATTAACTTTATAGAGACAATATGCTTCGAGAACAGAGGGATCCACTGGAAAAGCAAACAATAGAAACATTACAAACCAATCCCTTTGTGAAATTTATGGCTTCACAAGCCTGATGTCGTGCTAAAAAGCAACAGAGGTATACAGTCTAATCCAAGCCTAGACATCGGATCTCATATATGAAAATTCGAAAAAAAATATAGAGGTAAACGAATCCCCAACCAAATGAAACTCAACTGTGCAGGAGCTGCAGAAATTTCAAAGCAATAAATTGCAGATGTTCAGTTTTAGTTGCTTGGAGCAGGAGCAGTAGCAGGAGGCTTGAGAAGTGGCTGGAGCGCCTTAACAACAATGCTCATATTTGGACGAAACTCAGCTTCATACTGCACACACAATGCTGCCACAGCTGCCAACTGCACAATATAAAGAATCAGACAATGAGTAGCTTGTAATTGATTCAACAAAACATGCAACTTCACTCTTTGGACTTGGATGATATGCATCAAAATATGCTACCTTGGCAACCCCTTTAGGGGGATACTCTCCTTTCAGTTTTGGATCAACACATTGTTTAACTTTGTCTTCGCTCAGCCTTGGAGTAGCCTAAAACACATCATTTCCTATTAAAGTTACATCTTCAAAATAAAAAGTGAAAAAGAAAAACAGAACGGAGAAAGGGACAAGAAGACGAATGAATGTAAAACTAAGCAGAGAGCCTATAAAACGGAACAAGGCACATGACTTACCCAAGTAACAAGACTCTGCTGTCCACGAGGCATGGTGTGATCAACAGGTTTCCTACCAGTTAGAAGCTCCAGAAGAACTACACCAAAACTATATACATCACTCTTCTGTGTCAATTGTCCTGTCATTGCATACCTGCAGTTTAGCACAAGTGAGATATCAGTGAGATTACTACAATAGTAGCAGAATAGTACAGGAAAGAACAACAGTTCCAAACGTTTGCATGTACAGAGTGTTTTAGCACAAAAGTTCTTCAAAAATCTTGACCTAGAAAAGAAGTAACATTCTTTAGCCTTGTAGGTTGAAGATCAAGACATGCGGCGTTAAGACAACTCTCGACTCAAAATAGTTTCAATCCAGTTCACAGGAACTTCAACTTGACCATGGAAGCAAGGTATTCAATTTTAATAAAAAAAGTTGTCCTTGTGTGATATTGCACCGAAATTGCGTCAAATTTGCCATTAAAATATTGAACTCCTGTGTGCAAGGCAATACACACAATGACTGCATCTATTCCCCATCTTCAAGATCAATCCATTATAAGCATACAGAATTTGTAATCAACGGATATCTTAGTGGTAATACAAAACAAGAATAGATAACAAGGTTGGACAGTCTCTATTACAATTCAAGCAATTATGTGGAGAAGTGAAGAGTTAGATAAGCTTACTCTGGAGCATGATAACCGAAAGTTCCCAGGACTCTAGTAGAATGAAGACGAGCAGCCATGTCAGGAGCCTGATTTGAGAGGTTGAAATCCGCTATCTTGGCTCTGAAGTCTTCGAAGAGGAGCACATTGCTTGACCTGATATCCCTATGAATAATAGGAGGTTGAACTTTCTCATGCAAGTATTCCAACCCCCTTGCTGCATCAACAGCTATTCTTACTCGCTGCATCCAATCAAGAACTGGACCTGGCTGAGCCCCCTGAACTCCTTTTCTGCCTGCCATTGCAAGTGAGCCAGAAGGAAACAAAAAGGCAAACAATAAAAAAATTAATTAGAAACATTGTTGAAGAGAAACCTTATAACTTCCAATGAGGAAATGCAAGTGAAAAGAGAATTATACCATGCAATATGTCATGTAGAGATCCCATTGTCGCAAATTCATATGCAAGCACTCTGAGGTTTCCTTCAACACAATAACCAAGCAATTCCACAACATTTTCATGCTTTAGTCTTGATACCATGGAAACCTGAAATCAGAACAAGGATGTGTCTTAAAATACTATCTTCAGCAAGACAATATTACAATAGCAAATTGGAAATAACTAGAGGAAAATGCAATAATCAGGTTCTTCTTTCCTCTCTCAACTATAGACACACCTGGGTCAAAAAATCATTGTTTGATTCTTGTTCTGTTGCAACATCAAGCTTTTTAACAGCCACAGCTTTTCCATTATCTAAGTTTGCATAGTAGACTCTTCCATAGGATCCTTCACCAATCAAGGCTTTGGAACCAAAATTATCAGTCTTCTCTTTAAGTTCATCCGAAGACAATGCAGGCACTTCAATTGGCGGTACTTCTTTCTGCACATCAGACCTGACAGGAGCTGATACTTTTGAGCTTTTTGGGTGCCCTAAAATCCAAAATATTAGCAACACATACAGGAAAAAAAAATCCAACTATAACAAGCAACAGAATCCAATCTTGAAAACAACCAAGTAAAATTTTAAGTCCAAAATATGATTTATAGCGCTTGTGCAACATAAATTTTAAGCATATTGCTTCGACGTAGAACAGAAGTACAAGAAGAAACACAATATAAGGATTGCTCTGCTGGCAGCATGTGTTCATAATCACTCAAGTTATCAGCAAATTAGGGTGAATGAACATCTATGGGGTTGCAATAGCTTGTAATAAATATGCCAAAGAAAGAGGTCTCATCAAAAGTAATGGATATAGGATCATCCTTCTCAAACTGTGCATTAAACCAAAACTAACAAACCCGGTAGTCAATAAGACCAATCAAGGTCTTTTCTTCAACCTCCTAAACCTTTCGTACACCATTACATCACCATCATCCCCCTTCCACAAAAATATAAGTCAATAAAGAAAAGATCCAACCCTCAAGCACATCACATACTTGATAAAAGATCTCCAATAGCATTCTCCTCCAACAAAGCATCTAAATACGGACTTTTTTTTTTTTTCATCAAATGAAATCCAAGCCTAGGAAGAGATTGCTTCAACTTTCTTTCCTAGAGTTCTTTACTAAGTACTGGTATCAAAACCAACACTGCAGTGTGAAAAGTTCCAGTGTAACAAGTCATATTCATTAGAGTGTTGAGTTGTGTGATTGGTAATTACTAATACCTTTGGCCTCTTAACTGATTTTGTAAACTAGAAAATAACCTTGATCTACGGCATAGTGAACATCTCAAAAGCAGTTGAAATGATTTTGGTACAGCTGCAAAAAGCTCTAATCCAAAGAACCACAGGCAATGAAAGAATTCATGTCACGATCTTCGAGAAAATATAAAAGCCTTGCACACTATTTTCTTTTTCTTCATTGCTTTTAGTCGTTAGAGGCGCATAGTGGCAAAGTTTACAGAAGCATAAGATAAGATGTCTAACAACGTACCATCTCCATTGTCCCTTGGACTTCTTAGGTGCTCACTCTCGTGTGATGGGTACGACTCCTCTACTTGACAAGTGCAGCAAAGCCACCTCCGCATCTTGTCTCTCTTCGTCAAATACAAGTCGTCTTCAGCCCTTGCTTTCCCCAAGCGTATAATGTGGCCAGACCGAGGCGCATATGCCTGTATATTCAATTTGTCCGTCAACACCAAACAAGAACCTAGTGAATTGTATTCCAAATCAAAATAAAATGGATGGAGTCGAAAAACCCACTATCATCTTGGAACCTATCCATATCTTAACAGCCTTAATTCACGGAATCGTTGGCGAAAGAAGAGCATTGAAAACAAAAAATGCTCTTCAGGTAAAGTTCGGTTGCATTACATCCACTTGATTTCAAGAAATCAAAAACCGATACAGTCAAATAAAAAGTCTCTTATCTAAGACGAATGCAGAATCCATTCAAACGTAGAATACTTACTCAGAAAATTACAAAATTCAAAGTCAATTCATACATTAAGATTAACTACCATCTTCCAAAATGCAACAAAAAAAAAAGTGAAATAAAAGAAGACCCGTCAATGAAACTGACCCAATTGAGACTTCAAAATCAGTTACACACTTCAGAGAACGAAATTTGAGAAAGAAGAGTCAATCACACCGACCCAATCAACACGTAGAAATAAGAGGAACATCAAAAGAACGAAAATTGAGAAAGATTCAACAATTCGCACCTCAACTCGACGATTCTGACAATCATGTTCCATAAAAAAACAAAAAGAAATAAAAATCAAGAATTAAGAAAACAAAAACAGAATTTAGTAGCTATATAAATGAAGGACATTAAAGAAAAGAAACGAAGCCAAGTATTTACAAAATGGAAAGGGTGAGGGAGAGAAGACGACAGAGAAGCCCCAAACACACAAGCAGGAGAGAACGAAATTGCAAATGTAACAAAGCCAAAGAGTAAAACGAAAAAGGTAAAAGTCCTTAACTGAAATTCGTTTCGTGACAGCTCAAAAAACCACCGAAATTACAGGACTAACCATCGGATCAATCACCCTCAATTAGAAAAATATAAAATAGGAACGCCAAAACGCAAAAAGATACACCTTTGCATATATAATCTTAAAATCTAGGTTTCTCTCTCTCTCTAGGGTTTTGATATAAATTTGCTGGATTTGATATGTTAAGACAGAGAAGGAGTGAGGCAGGTAATAACATTGATTGCCTTTGTTGGAAGGGAAGGAGAAGGAATCAAATGGTTTTGGTTTGTTAGGAGAGAAAATGGGTAAGAAATCGGAAATTTTAGCAATTAGCAATATTATTTCAGTTTATGTAAGATCGTTCAAATCAACTCTTTATGATACAGTTAATAATTACAACCGTTCTATCATAAAATGGGGACAGTCAGGCAGAACTTAGAAGTCAAAATTAGTCTCTGATTGGATTCAGAATTTTGACTTAGATTGAAGTCGTCACAGTATAGCAACAGTAGTAAGAAATAGGCGAGAAGTCTTCATTGAAAAACACCAAAGATTCCTTGAACAAATCGCTCCAGGACTAGGGCGTCTCACAATAGGCTTGAAATCACCTGTACCGGAACGCCTGTGCCTCCTGTAGTCCTGTTCCCAGCTAACATCTAATCCATTTATTTTTTCCCTCCCCCAATTATTCAATGGCTGGACGTTACGGAGAAGGATAGTACAGGATTAATGGGACAGGTGAATTAAAGCCTTCATAATAATTGATAAGATAGATGAATGAATGAATGGTCTTAAGCACCGGGAGGCACACAGAAATAACTGTCCGTATGGTTACTGACTCTGATCTTTTGTGACGAGACGGAATAAAAATTTAGAGACGGAACGAAACAAAAACTGGAGACAATAAACTGTTTGGTTATAGTGGACAGAATAGAAAAAACGGTCTCTGTCTTGAGGACAGAATGTGTTTGAATGTAATAGACAGAACGAAAAAATTGTGCCCATGACGAAAATACCCCTGATCCTTAAGATGATTAAAAATATATAATTCATTGATAAGTTTATTACGAATGATTTGTTTTAGTTAAAAAATTACAAATAATAATAATAACAATTTCAAATTAAGATCGAATAATAATAATAATAATTACAAAACGATGCTTAATAATAATAATAATACACCTACTACTAATACTACTACTTCTAATAATAATAATAAGAAGAAGAAGAAGAAATTTATAATAATAATAAAACAAAACAAAATGTATGATAACAATAATAAATAAGTTCAAAATGTATAATAATAATAATAAATTTGAATCATAATAAATACAAAATAAATAATAATAATAATAATAATAATAATAATAATAATAATACAAAATGATGCTTAATAATAATAATACATCTACTATTACTACTACTACTACTACTACTAATAATAATAATAATAATAATAATAATAATAATAATAATAATAATAATAATAATA
>JANZXR010000001.1:21307486-21318010 GCA_027575705.1 Erythroxylum echinodendron | reverse complement strand
TCCAAAAAATAGCAAATTTCTGATAATTCTTATCTTACATACCTATTGGAACTTGAAGTCCATTATGCCTAGTAACAGCATCATGTAAAACCCTTGAATTAGATGCTGATCCCTCCCATCCAGCAAGAACATAAATAAAGTTTAAGTTCTTATCACACACCTCTAACACATTAGTGCATATTCTCCCTTTCCTACCTCTGTATCTGTTTTTGTCTGAATGGGGAACTGTTATATCTATATAGGTTCCATCTAGCGCACCAAGGTAACCCTTTGACAAAAAATTCCAACAAAAAAAGATATAGTTTAGTATTTTAGTAAAGTCAATATGGCAAGTTATTGTAGCTAATTACATATACTAACATTAAACCATTTCCATCTACTGTCTATGCAATCCTCTGGTATTAGTATAGGCTTGACATACAACAGATGTTGGAGATTTAGTACAGCCTTCAGCACACTATGCAAGACCCTACTAATGGTTTCTCCAGACCTCATAAACCTAACTTGTAATACTCTATTAGATTAATTTTGTGCTAATATTCTTAGGAAGATTAGTACTTTTTCTTCAATTGGCACATGACCAGTATTCGCCAAGCCACCGTTAACTTGAAGCATTTCACATAATATGTTAAATGCATTTAAGTCCATCCTTAAATCCCATTGGCTATTTTGATCACCTCATTCAAAATCCTATTTATATTAGCTTGCCTACTTGGTACTGTCAACACCCTACTACCTCTCGCATTTTCACTCCTCCTGCATTTTTTAATGTATACATACAAGCATAGCAACATCACAATTCTCATTAAATTCAATTGCCCATTCCAAAACTCAAAAACCGCCAGAGCCTTAAAGATAGCATCACGTTTCCTATTATCCATTTTTGTAAATAAATACTGTTTGCAAAGATTCAAAGCCACATATTGATCATAAACAAGCCACAACTAACAATACAAGGAAATACAATAACTCAATATTTGCTTAATTCCAAAGATATTCGAAGCAAAACAGTTGAAGGAAACCAAATTCAAGACATTATCCGTGAGTAGAAATCATACTTGGTTTTTTGAATTAGGGTAAGCCTTGATGAGCAAAAGAAGCATTGATAGAAATTCTCATATGTGAACCAAAGCAAATATATTGTAATACATTTTAATGTTGATATGGTGTTTACAGATTGCAGCACTTAATTTTGGAGACTTCTACAATGTTCAGTATGTGAAGATGTATTCTGTTTTCATTGTTCAATTACACCGTGTGGGTCATCTGGATGCAAAACTCGAATATGGTTGTACTATCCTGTATTATGTCATCTCCATTTAATGCAACCTGTACTGGATGCATAATATTTCCTCCTAGGCCATTCTTCCACCAAGCACAAACTTGCCAGAGGCTTATTCTCGTGGATCTAATGAAGAGCAGGTCCCATCTTTTCCTTTAAATCTAGACTCCCTACACATGCTTTTATTAAACTTATTATCGTTGTGTTTTGGTTGCTTTGTCAGCCATTTATTCAGAACTTGGCACTGTTTTTCACTTCATTCTACAAGGCAAGTCCTTTCTGTCGATTTCAATGCCATATATTCTGGCCTTAGCTGGAGTAATTGTAGGAAGTTCAGCTGAAAAGTGATAATTTTTGTGTATGGCTATGGGATGATCTTTAAAGCATGAACTCTTGCATATACTTTGTGTTTGATATTTGCAAGTTCTATTTTCCTTCTCACATTATATAGGGTTGGAAGTTTTCTTCATATATTAGGGCCTTACTTCTAAGAACGAGTCTTTTTAAATATTTAATGAAACTAGCTATACTAAAATATTTAAAAAACCAGTGGCTGTCAAGATAAGGTCCCAAAGCCGAAAGCCATGCAACTTGCTTTTGGAAAATTGGCTAAACCACAATTAGGTATTTAATGGATCTATCTTGTATTGCCTAACCTCACAAGCATTCAAAATGCAATAGTTTGGGATAAGCTGGTAATTTATACGTATAATTGTAACAGCCTCCAAACTTGATGGTTTAGAGCGAGTTAAAGATAAAACTGAAGCTTGCCAACACGATTAACACAACACAAACATATATACTTCACACAACATAAGGCATAATTTAATTCAGAAACAATCAGATTCAATATATATTTCACACAATACAAACAATCAGAAACATGATAGCATAATGCATATTCAATTCAGAACAACATACATACCTATGAAAAGAAACAGAAGCAGGACTTGGATATAATCAGAAAAACAATGAAACCTATCACCGATTAACAACCCAGGATTCCTACACAGAAACAAAGAAACAAGTTAAAAGTTTGGAAAGGAAATGAGGGAATGATCCAAAACTCAGCAAATTTTACAATAACAAAAAACGTCTCAGCATTCTGGTATAAGAACAAAATTAACCGAAGACCCAACAAGATGAAGAGCTACTTAAATGATCCCATTCAAGATTTGCAAACTCCACTAAAATGGCCAAAGGTCTCCACAGATGACAAATCCACATATACAAACAATCAACACTCCGACGGTCTCCATTTTACAGAAACTTCCTCCATTTCCAACTCCAGACTAGAAACAGAAGAGAACAATACCAGGTGGACCAATTTTGCGCAACCAGAGAAATGGAGACCTTCGGAGGCAGCGACATTGTTCCAGCAAATAACAAAAACTTACCGGTGGAAGAAGAGTCCTTGCGTGCAAGAGTTGCCCAGCGTGCGACAAAGAAGCGTAGAGAGAAAGCCCAGCGTGCGAGAAAGGAGTGAATCTGGAAGAAGCGAAGGAGGGCGTGCGAGAGAGAAAGAAGGATGAAATATCAAAGAAGAGGGGTAATGGGAGGAAGCGTCTGTCTTTGTTCCGGAGACGGGAACACAATGTTTTTGTCCTTTGATTTTCGAAGGGACTAAATTTTTTGTCCTTGTCTTCCAAAAACAGGGGACAAAAACGCAGAGACATCAACCAAACAACTAAAGAGGATAAGATTATTTTGTTCTGGCAACTGTCCCCACTCATGGGGACAGTAACCATACACGGGATAAGAACAAGAAATTGATCCCTCCCGCCATTCACCACAAATTCTACTCCTGGGTTTTACAAGGAGTTTATAGAAAGGTACACAAACTAGCTTCCATTTGGAAAAAACAAAAAAAACAAGCTTGTAGCTCGATGCCCAATAACTTCTTCAAGTAATAGATTATGGTGATTTATGATGGAATTAAGCTCAGACTGGATAAAAAAGTCCTATCATTATTACAATCCAGTAGTCATAGTTACATGCCAATCCCACCCACCGCCACCGACCAATATTAGGCTTTTCTTCACTGAAGTTTCTCTACCAAATGTCTCTATACTAGACAACGAAGGACTCTTATCGATTCAAATAACCAAATTGAAAGCCAAACAACATGATCTAGTCTTTTCACAGGTCTAACCCATCACAAACAATGCACAAGGTGCATTCATCTAACTAGAAACAATAATTTATCCACACCTTTCTATACACAAGAATGCCACTCTATTAATGACTTCCTCCTTTGGTGGAACAAGCGTTGCAGTTTAAGATACACCAAGGGCCTGATGGATCACCATATTACTCAAGTAGACACTCGGGTTCTTTCTTCAGAAATTATGATCTTCGGCAACTGTTGCTTAAAAGCCAGCATCTTGTTTAATGCGCTAATGTAGGCCTTCACACTGGAAACGACAATATCCATTCCTGCGCCTGTTCCACTGCAAGTGGTAAATGGACATCCAGGCTAAGTCAGCATGGAAGCACAAATTAGATATGCCAATGTAGAAGAAAGTAGTACCAGGGATTTGCTATACCTAAATGTCCGTTCAACTGGCTCATCGATTAAAGCATGAGTGGGAGCATGTTGGTTCTCCCCACGAATTAGAACACGTGTGGTAGCTATTGCATCAATTCCTTCTGTAACTGCATTCAAGGAGTATTCTAGAAGTGTCACTGGTTCCTGCATAGACAGGCAAGCACCATTTCATATAGGAACCACAGCGTCTTAAAGTAGGGAACAAGAACATAAAGAAGATGAATTTACGGACCTTAGAAGAAAATTCATCTGTTCTTATATAGTTTAGCACTTCAGTCTAAACCATCAGTGCAACTCAAACGGTTTCTAGCGACAAACTTGTTTTATTAGATTGTATCCGTATTTGTGAAAATAGAATCTAGCAAGTAATTACTTTCCAGTTCGATGAAACATCCTCTAGGTTTGAGACAATTAAGTTCAAGCATCTTTCTTTATCCAGTTAGAGCACGTACATAAGTCTCTCCACATCACAAAAACTTTGACAGAGAAGAGAACTCATAGTTGACCACATCTGACCTTCACAATGAGATCTATAGCCTTGTAAGCTGAATCTACCGGTCCAGTCCCAACAGAACACGCAACATGCTCTTCCCCATCAGCATTAACGAGCTTAACAGTTGCAGTTGGGAGATCAAGTGTTCCACAAGTAACCTGTGTTGGTGGATTCAGTTTAGTTAATACATCAAACCAACTCATAATTATAATAAAAAAATTTACGAATTTACCTGCAGGTCTTGAAACTTCCATACAGTTTCAGGCTGGAAAACTTCATCTGATAATAGTGCTATTAGATCGGCATCAGTAACTCTCTAGAATATAAATGGTAAATAAATGTTAATTGAAATGTTAATCAGAGAATACACTAGAAAAACAGAAATAATACTTTGATCACCTAAACCTATTAGCACCTGAGCCTCAAATTTTTTCCAAACAATATAGATTTTAAAATTTTCATATGGATATTAATTCAAAATATTGGTCTCTCCAATCAGAAAATGTAAAAGGAAAAAATATAAATCTCAGGGGACAACTATACAACTCAAAGCTGAAAATGCACATCTTATCCCATTTTTCTGTTTTCATCCTATACAGAAAAATATGAATGGTATAACAATGCTTCCGTAACCTCAGGAGGCATCCGAAAATGACAAGTAACTCAACATGACACTCCAAGCAACGGAATGAAAAATCTCAAGTTATCAAATGTTCATATGTACCTTTTTCTGTTCAGCTACTGTCTTGAAACGCCAAAATATATTGCCAAGTTGGTCATCATCCAGCTCATAACCAAGCTGAAAGAACAAGGAATAACGTATTAACCATAGTGAGAAAGAGAGAAGAGTTAAAAATATACTATAGTGCAAAGTTTCTCTACCTCCTGCAAGCGATCTTTTAAAGCATGACGCCCACTTAACCAGCAACAGAAGAGAAAAGAGATGGGGATCACCATCAGATATAACATGATTCCATAAGTATAGATGAATAACCAAATAAAAAGAAGACTCCGATCACAACAAAGCTACATAAGTGAGTAAACAACTGCATGTTATCAACTAGCCATGTGTTTCATATCAATGTAGGCAGCTCAGTAAATAGATTGGTTTACTTAATTTTTGGTTGAAGATCATAAAGGTGTATTCAATCAAAGAGATAGAGATGGAACCTTAACCTAAAGGCCTATCTTAAAGCCATCTACCAAAAATTCCTTAAAAAAGTATTTCATTACGTGACTTTCACCTGCCACATAGGCAGCTCAATAGAACGTCATGCAAAAATGTCAATTAATTAACAAGTCATTCAATTTCCAAAACAAATAATCATTCAAATTGCCTCTTCATCATATCCTTCACTACTTGTGTTAATTGCCATTTGAAAAAAGAAGATATTCTCCATGATGACAATGCAAAGGGGTTTTACTATTATTATGTCTATTATATTTGACCTTTAAAGTTTCAACAATATTTGGTGCATAAACTTAAATCATTAACTGCAATAAGAAATCTTTAGTTAAAATAAAAAATAATGGAATCGTGTAGACGATCAGCACTTCAATAACACAGTATAGCACAAAGGTGGATAACAAGGAAATATATGAGTAACCTCAGACATTATCCAATACAACAATAACAAATAAGGATACCTAAGCTTTCCAAGAACAATGCCCGCATCATTCAGTCGTTGAAGGCCAATATCTTCAGGAGCTATAATCTCATAAGTTCCCTTGTGTTTAAGCATTCCATCCTATGAAATAATGCATAAGCAAATAAGCCCACTAAACCAAGATCATTGGCAACACCATGATTGTAACAAAAGAATGATATAATTGCCAAGCATATACAGAAGTACGGAGCCAGAGATACTACAAACTTCAAAAGCTAAAAATGACAAGCATGAAATTAACTAGTAAAAAACAGACAGCCGTTAAAGGTTTATGAAGTCTATTGATCAGATCACTCTACATGATTCAAATTGCAAAATGATTAGGTACACCTATTTGTTCCAGCCCCTATGCTTGAATTCTACCTTCTTTCAAAAAATGTTGGCCCCGGTATATCAATCTAATCTTCAGTCAAGAAGCTCCTTGATTCTCAAAGATAAGGAAACCTTGGATTTGTCTTATAGCAATCAATAATATAAAGACAAGCAACTTCCCACAATAACAAAATAAGTTTCACAATCAACCATTCCTATCCCAAAGAAAATATTCACTTAGATCTTAGCATAAGGTACTCCTCGAAAACAAAATAACCTTGCTGGTAATCACAGCATTGAAAAAAATGTATGCAACAGTTCTCGCTAAAAGATAGCACCATAACCACAAATCTTTGGAGTACAGATCAATATTACCTGATGTATACCACTTTCATGAGCAAAAGCATTAGCTCCAACAACAGCCTTGTGTGGCTGCACATGCAACCCTGAATACTCTTCAACCTAAGCAACCATGTGAGGTGAGAAGCAGTGGCAAAGTGCAGTGTAAAGAAAGGGGAAAAAAGGGTAATTGGGTAGGGATATACCATCTTGCTTGCCATGGTGATATGCCGAGTGTTTATTCCGGTATAAAGACCTTCCAATACACGATCTCCGCAACATTTTATGGCCATTACAACCTGTATATAAAGAAATTCTAATGAATTAAATGAAAAAATGCAGTAGCCGAACATAAAGTGTAAACAAATGCAAAGATCAACCAAATGAATATACAAATTCACAACATAAAGAAGAGAAAAAGATTGGAAAAAAATTAACATATCAAACAAGTTTCAGCTAAACCTAGAAAAAAAAGAATTGAAAAATATAAAACAATATCCATTTCAGTGTTTGCTCTTAATTTCATCAATAATTTTACGCATCTCTAGCAGATTTCAATTATCCTACATTTCATACTTTTCATTAAATTAACACATTATAATTTCATATAAAAACAAAGGCTGCAAAGATTTAAGAAAGCATTTAATGTGTGGAGGTCAACGAATTGGAGAAACTAAACTCAGACGATTGAGAGCCCCATCTTAATGAGTTGAGAGAGAAAAGAATCAGAATTTGAAGCCTGGTTGGAAACACTAACCTCCTCCAATGATGCATTTCCAGCCCTTTCACCAATGCCATTAATCGTTACTTCCACTTGTCTTGCGCCAGCAGATGCCCCCTGAACGTGTTAACAACCAAGAGGTTGGTTGCAATTGCTATACTAAATCAAAAGTTTGGCTAGTGATTGAGCAAACTCATGAAACAATACAGAAAGAAGTAAGACATACCGCTAAGGAGTTGGCAGTAGAAAGTCCAAGATCATTTTGGCAGTGAGTCGAAATGACGACGTTTTCAATTCCAGCGGTATTGGCTTTTATATCAGCAATCAATTTCCCAAATTCAGAAGGTAGATTTATACCAACAGTATCGGGTATGTTCAGAGTTGTAGCACCGGCCTTGATAACCTCACCCAAGATATGATACAAAAAATCCCTGTCAGATCTGTTGAGATATGAAACAATAACCACAAAACATTAAACTTCAAGCGTATTTTACACAAAGACCAAAAGGAAGAACTAACAATTCATAATAAAAATATTAAATCTCAAGCGTTTTAGTTATAATTCAAAACAAGAACTGCCAATTGATAACACAGCATTTAAGTTTGAAGCTTTGAACTTGTGACCTGCCAGCATCTTCAGGGCTGAACTCCACATCCTCACAACCCAAACTCCTAGCAAACTTGACCATGCTTCTGGCAATCTCCACAACCTCTTCCCTAGTCTTACGCAGTTTGTACTCCATATGAATCGCACTTGTGGCGATAAATGTATGAATCCTGGGCCTCTTCGCGTGCTTAACAGCATCCCAAGCGGCTCGAATATCTTTCTCATTACACCTCGACAAGCCACAAATAACAGGAACGTAGCCATCCTCGGCCACTGCATTTCCGACATCCATAGCAATGCTCCTGACGGCCTCGAAATCGTCCTTGGAAGCGGCGGGGAAGCCGGCCTCGATGATGTCTACTCCGAGCTTAGCAAGCTGGCGAGCGATGTCGAGCTTCTGCTTGGAGGTCATTGTGGCGCCGGGAGATTGTTCGCCGTCGCGGAGGGTGGTGTCGAAGATGCGGACGTAGTTGGGGTCATCGATGCGGTTGGGAATGTACTCAGGACGGCGGCGGCGGAGAGGAGACAAAGAAGAGGACTGACAGCATGAAATGGAGGTCTTAACAAATGGTGGTTTTTCCAAGGGCAGTGTGAGAGAATGAAAGCCAGTGGAATTAGGAGTGAAGTAATGAGAAGAGTGAGAAGGGATGTATTGAGGTCGAGACTTGAGAATGAACGAGGTCTGAGAGATGGCTGAGGAGACAGAGACAGATGCCATTAGTGAACAAGAAGAAGAAGAAAGTATGAGCACGGCTCTCAATCAAAAGCCCTAAATAGAGAGAGAGAGAGAGGGTGTAATGGTGGCGCAGTGCGCACAGATCAAGTCAAGTTTGAAGAGCTTATCTAAGTCACTGTCCGAGTCTCTTCCAGTTTAGTGTTAAAAATAAGGATAACAGTACATGCTTTGGATGTCATCCTTCATCTCACATTTAGCCATTTAGATGTAATTAGACCTCACCATCAAATCCATCACCTAAGATTTGGGTGTGTAATTAGGTATAATCTAAATGTTGGGTCTCATTAGCGGATAAACGTCTTTTAGATTATTAAATAGTAATTGTTTTTTCTTAATGCAAGAGAGCCCAACCTTCTATTGGCCCAATTAAAGCTACTTCGTTAATAATTAGGCCGAAAAAGAACAATTTAGCTTTCAAATGAATTTTAAGTTAGATTCTTACGTTTTAATGCGTATATAATTAACTTTAATATTTGTAAAACGTTCAAAATAAATTATATCGTTTGGGGAGGTTATTTTGAACACTTTATAAACATTATGATTCATATTAAATATTTTACAAATATTAGGAATCATTCTGAACATTCCGAAATGTTAAGATTTAACTCAAATTTCAGTGTAAATGTTAGAAATTAAAGTGCTATTTTGATCTTAAGAGTTAAGTAGGCTTTTACTATTAAAGTGTATTTATAATTTAATATGTGATTATAAAATTAATAATTAAATACATAACTCAATTTAAAAGAATAATTTTCTTAAACTACATAATTTATTTATTCGTATTTAAATTATTTTTTCTTATACTTCTTTAGATTTCAATTTGTTAATTTGTTTGGATTGAGATCTTCATATTCAATTTTAGCACTACAAAAGATCTTTTGGTTGATTGGAATTAAGTTTTGATTTATTGGAAGTCTCAATTAATGAAGGGGAAAAAATTAAAGCTTTTTTAAATTAATTTTCAAACCCCTATCTTAAGGTTAATAATAGGTTTTTAATTTATATTTTTAAAAATATTATAAGTATTGGTCGCTTACCTTGAATTTAATTATACAATTAATAATTAAGCAAGTAATAATTTAAATGTATTAAATACATAATCTTTGTTAAATTATTAGTTAATATCTCTTTTCTGTATAAGCTGGTATGCAGTGCAGATACTCCTAAACATTTATACATATTGGATATGTAACCCCATGAATGATTCATTTTAATTTGTTTTTCTTGTGGTTTTTGGGATTTTATTTTGTTCCAAATTAAGCTTTAAAACTAAAAAAAACTTCCAAGTAAATTTCCTTTGAGCAAAAACATTTCAACTCATTAGCATGATGTATTAAAATTCTCTTTCTTTTTCTAAGTTTTCAATGATTTTCAATTTATCAAATTTTTATATTTTTAGTAAAAATATCTAGAAAAAATCAAAACAAAATTATTTTATTTTTTAATATTAAAAAACTATGTAATTAATTTCTTAAAAAACTATGTAGCGATGAAGTCGAATGTCTTAAATTGAAGCATTGTCTATTTTTAAAAATAGATGTTCCTTCTTTTTATTTGAAGCATTGTCTATTTTGAATTCTTTCTTCTCTTCACTTTGGCTTGTCCTCTGGTCTATCACCCAATATGCTCTATACTTTAAGGCATTCCTCGGCTTATCTTTTTTTTTTTTTTTTTATATCTAAAGGAAGAATAGCAAAAGATTACATATTGAGACGAGGGAGACAAATCCCTGATAAATCCTCTAAAAGGACTGAGTGGCACCCAATGGGTGGAGTATCGAGATATATGACGCCGATATCAGAGTGGACTGCGTAGTTAG
>JANZXR010000001.1:21268707-21285306 GCA_027575705.1 Erythroxylum echinodendron | reverse complement strand
AGCATGGGAGAGGTAAATTGGGGATCCGAATCCAGACTGCTACTCGTTTAATGCTCTCCTTCTCCCAGTCAAATGCTAGGTTCCAGCGTTGCACCGTAAGATAATGTGACGCCACCATCCACGGCCCACCAAGAAGGACTCGTTCATAATCATCCTGATTTTGAAAACGGAGAACATAGAATTCATTCCCTACATCAGTCCATGTAGCTGGGCTCTTGAGTTTCCATAATTGATTCCCATTAAACCCTAGATTGAATCCCATCAATTTGATCACTAATGCGTTGGACCAGGGTTTGCACAGATCAATATAACGCTCCTTAGAGAGAGGAATTATTGGATGATCTTTAACTTCTGTCTCCACAGTTTCTTGAGTGCTATGAAGAGAGGAAATTAGAGTATTAACCGCTTCGGCTAAATCAGTTTGGGCAAGGGAGGAGGGCTCTCCCAATAACGTTTCTTTAAAGGAAGACTTCCTAGGCCCTTCTGCTTGTGGGTCTTGACGAGGTGGGGTTGTGGGTATTGGGTCATCAGTACGGGAGCGTTTATTACTGCTCCCGGTGTGATTAGGAGGAGGATCTATGGTGGTAATTACATGAAGGATTGGAGGAGCACGGTGACGGAAGACGACGGAGGAAGATCTTTAACGTTGGGTAACGGCTATTTTTTAGAGAGAACTTTTTCACTTTCTCTTTGATAGGCTCATGTTCTTGTCTTCTTCTTTTTCTTTTTATTTCCGAGGTTATTTAATAGAATGAAATAAATTTTAGCGGTGATTTTATAATGAGATGAAATAAAATAAAATATAAATAGAGGATTTTATATTATATCTCTGTTTTTAACAGTAAAAATAAATTATTTTATTTATAAAGTTTAAAATAAAATTTAAAATAATAAATAACATTTTATTATATTATATTATAAAATTTTCTTTTAAATAAAATTTTATTATATTATATTGTAAATTTTTCTGGTTTTTCAAATAATAATTTTTTAATATTATATCTATTTTTATTTTATTCTATTATATACTTTTTTATTCTATTAAAAATTCTTATTTACAATCAAATATAGCCTTTTCTTAAAGAAAAGCAGAAAGAGAGAGAGAGAAAGGGGGGAGAAAGAGCCTAGAGAAAAAGGAGCCTTGTCATGCTTATTCTATTTTTTTTTTGAAAATAGAAAATTTAATTAATAAAAAAATAAAATTACAATGTCATAAAATAAGGGAATATTTTTAGCAAACAATACAACGAAAGAAATTACTATATTATAGAAATAAATGGAACATTAAAGAATTGTTAGAGCTTCAATGTTAAAGCATAGCAAACGTTAGAGCTGCATTTTAATTCCAAAATAAAATCATTGATCTCTGTCCTTTTCCTTTTTTCTTATTTAAATAAAAAGAAAACAAACATGACTTCTTATGGCACTTCTCCATTTTACTGTTGGCTATCAGTCACAATTGTCACGCATTTCAACTTACTCAATTGCTTTTACGCTAATGTCTTAACTAAGTATATAAACAATCAATAAATAAGGATCGCCGTGTATTGTAAATTGTCGAAATATTCTTGTACTTAAATAATTTAAATTTAAGTGACAATTATTAATAAATTCAAACGTTTTTATCATTCGTGTTTTAATCAATAAAGGAAAAAATCTAAAAAGAATATTCAGTTCACTTCATGATTCAAAACTAAAAAAGTGAAGACTTTCTCTGAAAAGCTTTCACAACCAATGGAATCATTTCTTAAAAAGCAACAGACATACTAACATCTTTTGAGTAAAGAGAATACGCTATTTGAAGAACCAAATACACATGTTCAACCGCAATTAAAAAGCTGGAACAAGGCAGAACTGGAGAGACACACCTTTATACTAACTAATATTGGAGCAACGTAACAAATGGAGCCTGGAACACCTCAGAGTGGGTAATACATGTTCTTAAATGAAGAAAGGACCAAGTAATGAAGAGGTAGCATGCTTTGTAGCTACCACATTTAGTTTATAACTGTTACTCTACTTAGAAGTAAGGACCAAATTTAGTTTAGGATGAACGTCTTGAATAAACATCATTTGTCTATAAACATATTAGCATTACTTAATAATTTCATTTGATTATTGAAACGATATGCAATTAGTATATGGTTCGATTTGATTAGGCCATAATCCCTTCTCTGTAATGAATTAATTATATATAAAAATTTGGAATGCAATCGTCCATTACTATATTTTATGGAGAACATAGCAAAAAATTAATTTTTCTTTTAACCGAGATGCTAGACTAAGAACCTCGTTCATTAAGGAACTTTAATTGCTCTTCAAGCGAGTGAGACTGATTTCTTCTTATTGGCGTTTCCAAGTTGGTACAACGTGCTTGACATCACCAATGAGTTTAGCTGAAGGACAACTTTACTAGCCCTCCTAAAAAAAATTAATTGATATGTTTACGATCTTATAACCTCAAAGCTCCGCATACAACAAATAACTTAAAGTTTGTTGTCCCTAACCTGGACTCCTTACAATTGGTATAAATGCGATATGCATAATGTTTCTGACTTTGCCACTCATTTCACGTACCTATTAAGGGAGAACTTGGCTAATTGGTACGAGAAGAAAGAAAATGATTAGTAATATATTATGATTGAATGAAGATGTTCTTATGATAATAATAAAACATAAAAGTTATATCTATTTTTATTTCTCATTATATTCATTATAATTTCTATTACTATTCTTCTGAGTAAATCAAGCACACCTTAAGTCACTTCATTTATGCTGTTAACAGACACTCAAAAATAAGTTATTTACGCAGCGTATATGTTTTCTCTTGTTTTAATATTTGAAGAAGTCCTTATTTTTAAGGTAACATGGCATAAACGAAGTAACTCCACCAAATGCATTCCACCACGCTGGCCTTTCACTTTTTTTTTCTTTTCTGTCTCTTTTTTAATTAATGACAGAACATTTATAACAATTTTTTAAAATTTATATTAAATAATTTTTTAGATTATCTAATAGTATGTAAATTAGGTATAATTTGAAGAAATTATTTAAAATTAGTAATAAACTCAATCAAGTATAATACTTTTTAGTGATACAAAATTATACATTATATAATATTCCATTAAAAAGGTGCAGTTAAAATTAATGAGGACACATATATTTTAATTAATTTAACCAAAATAATAAATTCATAATTTTAGTTGCCACATTGTGCATATCAATAATATATAAATTTTAAATTTTAAATATTATTAATTTATCATGAGTCATAATATGAAAATTTTGTATTATAAAAAATTGCTTATTGATAATTTTTAATTTTTTTAATTTCAACAATAATTATTAATTATCTCTAATACTTGTGTAATATTTATAGAAATTATAATGAGAGTGAAAATAAAGGGAAGATCTACCACGAACAAGATACTTGTTCAGTTAAATGGCCTTTTTGGATTTGTGTTATATTAACCTTTGTTTTGACATTATCGTTCAAAACATCAATTTAAAGGCACATTAGAAATTTAAAAATTCTGGCCAATGAGAGGATGTAAAAAGTTGGCATTAGAAAGTGGTGGTTTATTTCAATGAAGCTCTTAACTCAATGTTAGTTTATGCCTTACAATCAATTGATTAGTTGTAGTTTAGTGACAAAATAATGTAAAGACATTCCTTATCTTGTATACATTTAGATGTATATGACAAAATACATAGTAAATGAAATTATGATGATATTGTAATTATGATATTTATATTGCATTTATTTATTATCTCTAAATTATTCCTAGTCATTGTTCTATTAAGAGTGGACATTAATAAAATGTAAAAGACTAGCACATGAAAGAAGTAGTCAATCTCTTATAATAAAGTATGGAGATACTTAAACAAATTTATTGGTGCTTATTAGAGAACAAATTCATTGAACTAACCTAATATGAGAAATTCTTTTGCCACGTTACTTTTATGTCTATAGAAATTCTCAATATAATGATTGTATAAGTGATCCTTTAACTTAAGGTCTCTAAAGTTATTTTGTATGTGAATTGCTATGTTTTGATACTACTTATGACTTATTCTAGTTATGGGTATTTTAGTTGGTATTCATTAGATGTAGCATGAATTATATGGAGGTAATTAAGTAATTAAGATAGGATTCATCTTCCTAAAGTAATTAGGGAGAATGTTAAGTTGTTCTCGATTAATATTGATTTAAGAAATCCTTAACCAAGGTAAGATAACATTTTGTAAATATTTTACAAATTTCAATATTTGAATCAGTAGTTAATGACAGAGGATTAATATGGTTGGACTTCAAATAGAGTAGACATTAATTTTATACTCTATGTCTAATTGGGACATTATATGATGAAAGGATTCGCTTATACGAAAAATCAATCACAGAAAGGGTATTCAAAATTACTTTGACATTTCTAAATATTTGGGTGTTCACAATATGTTGCTATACACTAATCTTGATCTATGATTATAAATCGTTTAATTGGAGAATTATAGATAAATTAAAAAGATATTAAATTTGCCTAATTCTAATTATGAATTAAAATTAGAATTTATAATCATGTCCAACATATTTGAGAATCTAATGAGTTTAACATTAAAAAATGGGTTGAAGAGAACAAAGATATTTTAATTAAGTTGGACTTAATTATAAAATTTGGGAAACTTTACGATTAAATATAAGATATTTGATAAATAGCGATCAATATAAAATATTAGACCTTATTTGAGCATAATTGGTATTTAATTAGAATTATTTGTAATTACAATTAAAGTTTAATTGAAATTAGAATTTAATTTCAGTTAAATTAATAAAATGTCCAAAACTTATTATAAATAGGCTTAAGCTCTAATAGTGCTAATACTTCTTATTTAACCTTCTCTGTAAGAGTTACAGAGTTCTTTCAACCTGTTCTGTAGATATTGTTAGAGGCCAGACACTTGTGCAGCTATGGTGGTTGAAATGGATCAGTTTTAGAAATGATTCATAGGATACAACAAGAAAAGAATCAAGCTTTAGAATAAGGTATAAATTAAGATTCATGCTTTATTATGATTTATGTGTTAATCATTTTATAGAACTAGTTTGATCTTCATTTTTCGGAAATCAAAATACAAAAAATTTTGTAATTATTTTACTACAGTTAGATTGGATCCTATCCCGATTTCTTAACAGTGGTATTAGAGCAGAATTTAATTCTATAATTTCATTAGATTATTTGATTGTTGTTGATTGTTATTGATATTGATATTATAATTTTGGAATTGAATAAAAAATACGAGAAGTTCATGTTGCAAACCCAGAAACCTGAAAAGTTCATATTAGAAATCTTAAAACCCTATAATTCAATTTGGATTTGAATTGAAATGGTTTACAGTTAAATAATATATAAATAGGAATGGAGCTTTATATCAGGAAGTATCAATAATTGATCTCCTTTTGTCACTTATGGTTTTTGCAATGTGTATGTCTCCGGTAGTTATGTTTATACAAGTGTTTTAATATTAGAAAAGGAGGTAAAACTAAAGTTGGGTCTTTCATTCGTTGAATTCTAGTTGAAAGAGAAACAATTGTTTTTACTAGAAAACATGAATGGGAAGCTAAGGTTTTTAGCTGTGTGTGGCTTTTGCTATGTGGATCTTGTTTGGAAAGGTTTCTTGTAGAGATAAACAACTTAAAAGTGACGTCATTGGATTCATTAAAAGGGGTGCATGAGTGTGTGATTGGGAATTTGGAGTTCCTCTATATAGAGGAACCTTGGTTAAGAACGTGGTTTATCTAAAATCCAATAAAAAAGCATGCAAAGACTTCGATGATGCTGGTGTTACGGAGGAAGATGAAGAAGACGATACATAATTAAACATGACGGAAAGCGTTAGGAAAAAGCACTGAGCGCTGCGTTTAAATAAAAAGTCCAGTATTACTATTATGGACGTCGAACTAGAGTATAATAGTAATTGTATTAAAACTGCATCTGAACGATTACAACGACATGGAAAAGTATTGTATGTGATTTGTTCTTCTCTCTCTAATCAATGGAATCTATGTCTCTCTCTTCTTATTGATGTTCTTTCTATTCCTCTGACAAAATCATAACGACATTCCTATAAAATCTATTAGCTCCATTTTTTTGTTATCAACAATTAGTATCAGAGAAGTCAACCTTGTGAACAAAAAGAAATAAAAACAAAAACAACAATGGCAAAAAGTACCAGAGGTGTAGAGCTAAGAAGAATGGAAGAAAGTTTCAAGAGCGTAATGGAGAGAATTGATTCAAAACAGAACAAAAAAGGTAGAAAAAGACATGACAGAACTACAAGCTTTACATCTACAGATCTTTCAGAAATCGGGAAGTGAGGCTGGAGCGACTGAAACTACACTGCAAGGTAGTTCAGTAAGGTAAGAGTGAGAGGGAAACGCGATGGCTCCAAGAATGAGCAGGATCGAGTTTCTGCCATTCGATGGATGTTAAACTATGGTTGTACAAATGTGAACAATTTTTCGTGATAGATTAAACCCCTAAGAAGATGAAGGTGAGTGTGGTGATCTTGCACATGGATGAGAGAGCTCAGGAATGGTACCACTTGTACGTGAGGAATCACAATCAAGCAGAAGCAGTGGGATGGGAAGAGTTTACTAAGGCGTTGAAATAAAGGTTCGATGAAGAAATATTCGATGATTCGGTGGGAGCTTTTAAGGAGCTTAAACAACAAAATATAGTGCTGGATTATTGTGCTCAATTTGATCATCACTCTAACAGGTTGGCATTGTATGAGGAGTATTTGGTAGGGTTTTTCGTTAAGGGATTGAAACTAGAGATTGGAGTAACGGTGTAGTTACATGAGCCTCAATCGTTAAATCAAGCTCACACGTTAGCTCGTAAACAGGAGGCCATCTTGAGGTCTACTGGGAGCACAATGTTTAAACATGAATCGATGGTGAAGGGGGCAAATGATAATGGCAGCTTCAACACCAACTCACGCAGCTCACAGTCAGTAAATTCCATGTGGAGATCACCAATTGAAGAGTTATTACTTACTCCTACGTCAACATTACAACTGTCAGCATCGTAATAAAACTAATATGATGAGTAATTTGAAATTGATGATCATGATCATGAAAATTGTTTTTGTGGTAACATGAGTAGTAATAATAATAAAGAGACCATGTTTTAAATTTTTGTGAGTTAATGTTATACATGAGTTGTTTTAGTAAGAAGCAATAGTAAAGATAAAATTTAAGATATGAATGATTATGAACAATGAAGTTTGAAGTATGATGACATGTGTAGATGAAGAGGTAAATAGAGTTATGCCTTATTTTGTGTTTTGGTGAGTGACAAATTATGAGCTTAAAGTTAATAAAAAGGTGGGATATGGTGTCTTGAAATGAGATATATTAAATTGATAGTTAGAAATGAAATGAAGGTGTTAATGAAAATGTGCAGAAAATTGATAATGAGAGAATATATGATTATGTGCTATTTTTTTGGTTAAGGTTAATACTTTGTATGACTTGTTTTGGTGAATGTTTAAAGTGGTAAGTGAGGTAGAAATAAAGAGGTTATGAACTTGAAATGATGGATTTTGACAATGAATGGTTTGATGTTTATGAATGAGACATAATATGGAAGGAGATTGGACTTCATGAATGCTGAGATTAACTTTGAAATGGTAAATTAAATGAGTAGAAGTTGAAGTTTAATGTAATCAAATTGGTATTTGAATTAGTGTGGAATGATGTTATATTAGAGGTAGTGAATTCTGGGAAATTTGGTGAGAAATTGGTGTTAAGATATGTGTTGAATTCGGATGAATGGAGGAGGAAACTTGCAGGGCACGATCATGTCCCTCACCCCATGATTGTGACCTAACAGAAAAAGTTTCTGTCATGATCGTGGCCCTTCCCCACGATTTGGCCTAAACAGAAAATGTTTTTGTCACAATCTTGGCAGGACCACCATGATCTTGGCCTAGCCAGAAAAAGTTTCTGTCACGATCATGGCAGGACCACCACAATCGTGGACAACTCCAAAAGTTTCTGTCACAATCGTGGCAGGACACCACGATCGTGGCCAACTCTAAAAGTTTCTGTTACAATCGTGGCAGGACACCACGATCGTGGCCAGACCTATAGAGAAAAAGAGTTGTCTTTTGAGTGAAGTATGAACCAACCAATACTAGGTTGCTTCCATATGAGGTATTTAGGCTTAAATAGGATCATAAATAAAACTAGTTGATGTTGAATGAGGTGTTTAAAGTGAGTAAAGTGTATTAGGTATTCAAAGGATAATTGGAAGATAATGTTAGTTAATTATAAGATGTGTATTAAGGAAATATACCCGAGAATTGTCATTGAACATGTATTATACATAACATATATATATATGTCTATGATTGAGTATTCATGCGAATGTGCAAAGTAGTAATGTGCAAATGTATATGATTGCATGATTAAGAAGAGCACATTGAGCAATCACTTCTAGACATTACCGAGGCTTCAAGGCAATAAGCTAACAGGGGCAAACTGTGAGTAACCTAAGATGGTCCAACCTTGCTCGCTTGTTTGTTAAATTATGTATTGAATTACTATATGATGTGTATGTACTGATTTCGAACATTCAATGTCCGAGGCGTTTGATGCATGAATAACACATTAGAAGTGTTCATTGAATGTGAATTTGATGGAATAAATATTCTTAATTGAAATGTTAAATGCCAGACCAAGGTCCGATGACAAATGTGAATGAGAAAGAAAATGTGAATGTGATTGATTGAGTATAATGATTGAATATGTGTAATGCATTTTACTTCATGAATGCATGAAAATATAAAGGCAGTTGTGACCAGAGTCGTTAGTAAAAAAAGCTTAAAGCTTAGAATATGGTAAGAGCCTTTGGCTCACTATGTAAAATGAGCCTTGTATCTCTAACGAATAAGGGATAATATTAATGAGCCCAGTATCCACAACAGATACGGGACAGTGAAAATGACACTCTGTCACAACAACATAATAAACGAATGTGAGTCTCATGAATACGTACATAATATGTATGATTTGAATGATTACAATATATTGGTAAATTGAGTTGAATGAAAAATGTGAAAACTTATGAACAAAGTGCTTTACGATGCTACATGCTAATAATTATGAATAATGTGATTATATGAGTTGTTTTGTTATATGACATGATTGAACCATTGAGGATGGTTATTAACTCACTGAGTTCGCCAAACTTACCGAAATTGTAACGTTGACTTTTCAGGTTCGAGAGTGACTACTTAGCTTCTAAAACAGCTTAGAAGAAATCTGCACTACTTTTGGATAGAAGACATGGCTCAAATGTCGGTGAACTAGGACTGAAGGAATTAGTTAAACTTTTTGTATAATTCCTCATCTATATAGCACATTTTGTAACAGAGTTGTAGACTCTGATAGTTGTCGATATTGTATATACATGGATGTTTTATGAAATGCTACATTGTAAATCATGGTTTATGAAATGAAATGAGAAAAATTAGGCGGTTTTAGACATTGTGATATTTATGTTTTTAATTTATGATGCCATGAGATAACAGAAAGTGATATAGTTAGCATGTCATTTCCGTCGGGCATATGAATGAACGTCTGACGGGCATATGGGCACGTGTCGGATGGTAGTGGGGAGCTACACCTTGGCTAAGGTGGAATGACGTTTTATAAATAGTTTACAAATGTTATTAATTAAACTAATAGCTAATGGTAGAGCATTAATATGATTATAATCAAAATAAAGTACGCATTAATTTCATATTCTATGTCTAATAAGAACATTATATGATGAAAGAATTGAATTATATGAAAAAATCATGAAACCACTTTGACATTTCTAATATTTAACTGGACATAATTTGTTACTCAATTTTAATCTTAATCTATGAATAAAAATTGTTTAATTAGAGATCTAAAGATAAATTAAAATAATTTAATTGACCTAATCTTAATTATGATTTAGAGTTATAATTTATATCCATTGCCAACATATTTAGGAACCTAATAGGCCATACATAAAGAACGGGTTGAAGAGAGTAAAGATACTTTAATCAAGTTAGACTTGATTGTAAATTTGAGAAACTTTATGATTAAATATGAAATATTTAATAAAAAGGATAAATATGAGATATTAGATCCTATTTGGAATAACTGGTATTTAATTAAAATTATTTGTAATTATAATTAATGTTTAATTAAAATTAGAATTTAATTTCAATTAAATTACCGAAATATCCAAAACATATTATAAATAGGCTTAAGATCTAATGGAGCTGATAGTCCTTGCTTAACCCTCCCTGTAAGAGATACAAAATTATCTCAACTTGTTATATGAATACTATTAGAGACTGGACACTTGTCCAATTATTATGGTTGAGATGAACTAGTTTTGAAAACAATCAAGGGATACGACAAGAATATAATCACGCTTCAAAATAAGGCTCGAATTAAGATTCAATCTTTATTAGGATTTATGTGTTAAATCGTTTTACAAAATTAAAGTGATCTCGGTTTTTAGAAAATCAAATTATGAAAAAGTTTTATAGTTGTTTCACTACATGCAGGATTGGATCCCGACTTGACTTCCCAACATCTCCACCTATTATTCACTCACCACTAACGATATCTTTAATAGCTTCCCAAGCCACAACAACTACCAGTAGCTCACAACACTGACACTGAGTAGCCACACAACTGCTCCAATAGTGTATGAAGCTATAACCTCTGCCTCCCTCAACTGATAACAACACAAGCACAAAACTTATGCCTAAAAATTTTCACAATGTCCAATCGAGCTTCTCCAATATGAGTTTTGGCTTATAGATTTCATTTTATTATTTTGTAAATTTAATAATAAAATCAAATTTGATCGGGTGATTTTGTTCCAGATTCAATACTATGTGTCTAGTTCTAAGATTTTTAGATCTTATTAAAGTTTTAAAATTCTCAATTTTAGTTTTTTATAATCTGAACTCTTCAAATTTTTAAATAATGATATCTAAATATAATTTTCAAGGTCTTTACAATATTAATCAAAACTTTTTCATATTAAGTTTAATCTAGTTCAATTTTAATAACAATTAAACATTTTAATAAGTTTATAGAATTAAATTTAGCTCTAATACCATTGTTAGCAAATTAAAGCGTGATTTGATCTCATACACTTCGGAATAAATACAATACTTTTTTGTATAATTTTTTAAAAGCCAAGATGACTTAAAATTCTATAGCATGATTGACAAATGAAATATAATAAATCACGAATCATAATTCGTACCTATTTCAGAATTTGATCCTTTTCTTATCATTTCTCTCAAACCGTTTCTAGAATTGGCTCATCTGAATGATAGTAGTCATATAAGTGTCTGATCTTTAACGATATCTACAGAATATATTTAGAGAACTTTACAGCTGTTGTAAAAAGGGTTAGACAAGAAGTGCTAGCTCCTTTGGAGCCTAAGCATATTTATAATAAGTTATGGATATTTTAGTAATTTTTGAAATAAAATTATAATTTTAATTAAAATTTAATTAGAATTACAATTAATTCTAATTAAATACCAATTATACTTGGATAAGATCCGATACCTAATATTGATCCTTATTTATTAAATATCTTTTATTTAATCATAAAGTTTCTTAAACTTTGCCATCAAGGCCAACTTAATTAAAATAATTTTAATTTCTTCAACTAATTTTTTGTGTATAACCTATTAGATTCCCAAATATGCTAGAAATGAATATAAATTATAATCCTAAATCATATTCAAACATGCATTATTTATCTTTAATTTTCTAATTACATAATTTAAATATATAGATTAAGATTAGCGTATAACAATGCATCTTAAACATCTAAAAATTTAATAATATCAAAGTGGTTTTGACTAAACTTTCTATGCACAATTTGTTCATATAATTCAATCTTTTCATCATATAATGTTTTGACTAAACATAGGGCATGAAATTAATGTCTACTTTATTTGACTCCAATAATATTAGTTCTCTATAATTAGTAATTGATTCGATTAATGACATTTAAAAACTATTTTTTAAAATTTCATTTCACATTGACCGAGTATTTTTCAATTTAATGCTAATCAAGAACAATTAAATATTCTTCCTAATCATTTTAAGATGATGAATCATATATTGATCACGTAATTATGTCTATATATTCAATGACGACCGACTGACTTACCTTTGACTAGAATATGTTATAAATAATATCAAAACATAAAAATCCCTATATGAGATAAAGAATACTATACAATTTTCACAATTATAATTTTTATAGATATACAACTAATGTTTCAAATTAAAATCTCATATGGAGTTAGTTTAGTGAACTTGTTTTCTAACAAATATCTACGCATTTGTTTAAGTTGAAGAAAATCACACGTTAATATAGAATTCACGTACAATATACAAGATACACAAGAAAGGGGGTTGAATTGTGTATTCTTTTCGTGAATACAAAATCTTTAATATATCTTGTTAAGAACTTCTCTAATTGTTAAAAGAAAACCACAAAAGTTATACAAAATTAGTTATGTAGTTAAATCGCAAATAACTTCTATAGACTTGACTAAAAACAAAATAGAATAAAGTAAAAGGATAGAAGATAGACGCTGTGATTTTTATACTGGTTCACCCCAAACTATGGGCTATGTTCAGCTCTCAGAATTTGTCTAAGTTTTCACTATATTTTGACAAATTTACAAGTATTCTTTCTTCCCTTCCAGTGCCTCTTCAGGTCTCTTACACAAAGTATTCTTTCTGCTATCTTAGCCTCTTCAGGCTCTTAGCCTTTTCTTTCTCTCACTAGAAAGATATTGTGAGCTTTTTATTGCAGTAGAGTTTGCTCGCACTTTTGAATACAGAATATTTCTTTTTAAGTAAACACTCGAACTCAAAAATTGACCGTAAAAAATTTTCATGATTTTATCTTTTGAGTTTTGAGTGATAATTCAAAGGCAAAATTTTTTATTTTAAACATATTTTTAGCTTATTAAATATTTAAATATATTCTAATTAATTTATAATTTGTCATTAACATGAATATTATATTAGCATTTTAAATCAAAACATTAATACTAAATGATATTGCGTTTATTTGTATTTCTCCTTTTTTATTTTTAGATTACTTATTATTTATAAAAATATAATTAAACATTAATAAATAATTTAATTTTTTAATTTTAATGTTTATTATACTTTGCCACAAATAATGTAATAATTGTTGGATTTGTGTTCTTGTAGAAGTTCACATAAGTTTAGTGATAATTGAAGTAAATCACACGTTAATATAAAGTTTACGTATAATATACAAGATACACAAGAAGGAGGGATTGAATTGTATATTCTTTTCGTGAATACAAAAACTTTAATATATCTTGTTAAGAACTTTTTCTAACTGTTAAAAGAATACTACAAAAATTATACAAAAATAGTTACGTAGTTAAATCGCAAATAACTTCTATATACTTGACTAAAAACAAAATAGAATAAAGTGAAAGGTTAGAAGATAGACGCTGCGATTTTTATACTGGTTTACCCTAAACTATGAGCTATATCCACTTCTCAGAGTTCGTCTGAGATTTCACTATACTTTGACAACTTTACAAGTATTTTTCTTCCCTTCTAGAGCCTCTTCAGTCTCTTATACAAAGTATTCTTTCTGCTATCTTAACCTCTCCAGGCTCTTACCCTTTTCTTTCTCTCACTAGAAAGATATTGCGAGCTTTTTGTTACAGTAGAGTTTGCTCGCACTTTTCAATACAAAATATTTCTTTTTAAGTAAATACTTGAACTCAAAAATTGACCTAAAAAATTTTCATGATTTTATCTTTTGAGTTCTGATTGATAATTCAAAGGCAAAATTTTTTATTTTTAATATATTTTTAGCTTATTAAATATTTAAATATATTATAATTAATTTATAATTTGTCATTAACATGAGTATTATATTAGCATTTTAAATCAAAACATTTAATACTAAATGATATTGCGTTTATTTGTATTTCTCCTTTTTTATTTTTAGATTACTTATTATTTATAAAAATATAATTAAACATTAATAAATAATTTAATTTTTTAATTTTAATGTTTATTATAATTTGCCACAAATAATGTAATAATTATTGGATTTGTGTTCTTGTAGAGGTTTACATAAGTTTAGTGATAATTGAAGTAAATCACACGTTAATATAGAGTTTACATACAATATACAAGATACACATGAAGGGAGAGGGGGGATTGAATTATGTATTCTTTTCGTGAATACAAAAACTTTAATATATCTTGTTAAGAACTTTTTCTAACTGTTAAAAGAATACTATAAAAATTATACAAAAATAGTTACGTAGTTAAATCGCAAATAATTTCGATATACTTGTCTAAAAACAAAATAGAATAAAGTGAAAGGTTAGAAGATAGACGCTGTGATTTTTATACTGGTTCACCCCAAACCATGAGCTACATCCACTCCTCAGAGTTCGTCTGAGATTTCACTATACTTTGACAATTTTACAAGTATTCTTTCTTCCCTTCCAGAGCCTCTTCAGGTCTCTTACACAAAGTATTTTTTCTGCTATCTTAGCCTCTCTAGATTCTTAGCCTTTTCTTTCTCTCACTAGAAAGATATTGTGAGCTTTTTGTTATAGTAGAGTTTGCTCTCTAGTATCGCACTTTTGAATACAAACTATTTCTTTTTAAGTAAACACTTGAAAGCTCAAAGATTATTAGATTGTTCAATCTTCGACTACGACTAGTATATATAGCCTAAGTCTCCAACTATTTCTTGATTCTTGATAACTGCTTCTTAATTCTTGTAGAGCCCATTATTCAGTTGAGTTCTGTAACTAACTCTAACTAACTAACTGTCCAATGTATTAGCGTATCTTCATCTTTGTATCGTCTGTGTTTTTCTCTTCTTATTTTTCGCTTCTTCTGTGTTTTTCGCTTCTTCTGTGTTTTCACTTCTTCTGTGTTTTTCGCTTCTTCTGTGTTTTCCGCTTCTTCTGTGTTTTTTACTTCTTCTGTATTTTCCACTTCTTCTCTGTTTTTTGCTTCTTCTATATTTTCCACTTCTTCTGTGTTTTCCACTTCTTCTATATTTTTCTGCACACTTAACACACTTATCAAAATAGTTCATTTATTTCTAATATTATTATTATTTGATTGTCACCAAAATTAATAATCGTGAAGTCCTCTTGACTTAACAATAATCTGCTAAATCAAATAATTTAAGTTACTTAATTTAAAGATTATATAAACTGTTTCATTTATTGAAAAATTTGTATGATTCTATTAAACATGCCGTCATAATTAAATAAGACCGTAATTCGTTAGATGTGTTTGATAATTAAATAAAAATTTTTGATAATTAAATAAGATAGTAAAAGGTTGAATGATTTAGCTATTTTATTTATCGAGAAGGATATATTAGACGATATTGATTTTGATAATATTATTAATGATTTTGCATCTAGAACTATACGTAGAAATTGCTTTTCATAAATCATGATCATATGTGTATTTGTTAGTGCAATTTTTTTAGTATTTTGCTATTCGATTGCTATAATTAGGTTACTTATGTATAGATATTAAATTTTAATAATAAAAATATGTTTTTAAAATTTACATGTTTATATATTGTCTATTTATTGGGTTTTTTTCGCTAAGGGCCTATAAAACGTTAGTAACGGCTCTAGATATAAGTATGACCATATGAAAAACTAAGAAAAAAAAAACCAATTGCTTCATTTTGACCTTTGTTCTTTCTCTCTCTCTCTCTCACATATTAGGAAACAAAAGTCATCGTGTCTCTTTTCTTGTGTATAATTACTGTGATCCATATATTGAGACGAAATGAAACAAAAATTTAGAGACAAAATAGAACAAAAATTAGAGACGGTGAGGTTTTTGGTTTTAATGGACAAAACAGATAAAACTGTGTACATCTTGAGGACAAAAATGTATTTGGTTGCAGTTGACAGAATATAGAAAACAGTGTCAATAACCAAAGTATTCTTGCATTATAATATAATTGGAAATATGTAATTCTTTTATTATTTTAAAACGAATAATTTGTATTAGTATTTTTTAATTGTATCTATAAATAAGGAATTAAAAAATGAGGAACATAAAAATTTAATGAAATGAGCTAAAAAAGCGGGTTGCTGAAAATAGATAAAATGACTAAAAAACTCATTGATTTAATAAACTATTAATTATTGTATAAATAATTAAAAATATATTACTATTCATATAAATTTAAATTTATAAATAATAAAAATATTAAATTAAAATTAAAATTATAAATAAAATAAATTTAGTAAATAAAATATTTCATAAAAATATATTATTTATAAATTTAAAATTTAAAATTATAAAATATTAAATTAAAATAATAATATAAATAAAATAAATTTAGTGAATAAAATATTTCATAAAAAATATACTATTAGTCATATAAACTCAAAATTATAAATAAAAATATTAAATTAAAATAAAAATACATAAATAAAATAATTTAGTAAATAAAATAT
>JANZXR010000001.1:21230010-21256028 GCA_027575705.1 Erythroxylum echinodendron | reverse complement strand
GCCTATCGGGAAATAACCCCCGACGTGCCTTCTTTGTTTTGCAGGAATCCTTAAGCCAGAATTCACGCGTTCAACAGCTGCTTCCATGGATCCAAACGGCAACGTGCAGCCTCGTCAGAATCCGGCTGAACCACAATATAATATGATTTAAAAATTATATAATTATAACAATTTAACTACCCTTGTAATAATACCACTGCGCCCCCCAAAAAGATCCTTAAAGGGGAGTGAAATCAAATACTTATATCCTGTTATCTTTTGATGATAGCTTTTATTGAAAATTAACATCATTCTATCCATTCAAAAGATAGTATCTTTCTGTCATACGTTTGTATTGTTTCTGAATATCACATTTGTTAAGTGAACAACATTTCATTGGTCAAGAGTATTTTACAATAAAATGTTGTTCACTTGATAAGCATGATATCTAGAAATATTAGTATAATCTTGATCTACTCCAATGATTGGAATCTAAACTTGCAGTCTTTAAAACAAAGTAGGATCATTTAACATGATATTAAAATCAGGTGACCTAGCATGTAATACTTACTATAAGATTTAAACTATAATTTTTTAAGATAAAATATTTAATATTATTAAATATTGTTTCCGCAAATTACAATGAGATTGTAAATTCAGCATTTGATAACATTATATATTACATAGTTATTTAAATTTAAAGTACACATCATGGCCTAATGACAACATTGAAATTTCGACACGTAATTTTTGTTATCTTAGAAAACACAAAATAATCAATTTTAGTGTTAATAGTATTTCTTTATCAACTTCCTTTCTGATGTTTTAACATCATATAGCTTTGTTTGTACATTACGTTCTAGTGATATAAGTTGCTTGCATTAAACCAGATACTGGCAACAAAAAGTTTGTTGGCATGGGTTCTCATTCTTCGTTACATCATGTTAATCAGAAACGGTTTAGTTCAGGCTTATTTACAATTATGGTCCTGAAACCGTTGGTCTGAAACTGTTGGCCCTGTAATTTTTGTATGCATTAACAGTATGCAAAATCTCTCGTTTTACAATAGCTGGTGGGGGAGTGTGATGACCACCTCCAGCTGTTGGTCTGAAACCATTGGTCTCGTAGTCGTTGTATGCATTTGTGGGTTCCAAGACAACTGACCGGTCCGTGTCTAGTAATCTGGATGCTCTTGCCGCATCATAGTTTGCTATAATGAAGAGAACAAGAAGAGCAATCAAGAAATTCTTTGATGTCTTCCTGCTAATCCAATTTGAAAAAGGTTAGTCACACCAGAAAGAAATGCATTCAAACACTAATTCTAGGGTAATGAACGGAGAAAAAGAGATCACTAAAATGCAAGCAATTCTTGGGAGGCAGAAGGGAGAGCTAGAAAATTTCTATATCAACTTAATGTTGGACCAGAAGAAGCAAAGATGCACTAGGAAGAAAGCTGCAATGAACTATGATGCATAAAGGGATGAGAGGACGACTTATGTAGCAGAGCAGCTAAGGTACATGTATTACATTTGGCAATACCTCGACTCCTCAAAGCAAATCACACCTCGGTGCATTGAAAAGTTAGATCTGAAACTTGACATCTGAGCAAAATCTTTTGTCTTATTTAGTGAAGCCATTAGAGACAGACTGGCAGTCGATGCTACCATTTTCATTTCTTTCCATATGGCTCATTTCTTGGGCGTTTACTTAAATGAGGGCAACCTACTCCTATGGTTATCCTCATCCTCGCATGGGAGAAAATTACACAACCACCAATAAAATGAATTAATACCACCAGTTGAAGTTTGACTTTACATCTAGAAGTTTGCACTTAGAGACAACTGAAATTATGAAACAGTACCAACTCCTTATTCTGGTGTACTGAAAAAGAGCAAAATTTCTCTGGTTATGTTTTGAACTAGTAATTTCAAATTGAAATGGATAGAAGATTACGTTTGTCAAACTGTTCAATTTAACTTCTTTTGAGGATCAGAATAAATATACCTCTGGCACTATCTCAATCCCTATTCTGAAGCAATGCTTCCCCTCAAGAGTAATGTTGCAACAGGATTGTGTTATTGCCAATTGCTTCAAATAACACCACTCCTCTGAGATGTCCTGCAGTTTAACCAAAACCGTCAATTATTGAATTAAAAATTTATTCAGCTAAAACATCTGATCTTGATGGCAAAATTATGTAAAACCGGGCATATGTAAATGAAACCAAAAGGAGAAAGTTGTCGTTACACTCATGCATAAGGCCAGGCCACATGACACCATTCCAACAATATGAAAACAGCTTCTGTGTTTAAAATAAATTTGAGTAAGTATGAAGTGCAAGAAGACCAACCAAAAAAAAACAAAAGAACATTTGCATATTCTAATATTAAGCACCTTGTCTGATTGTACTTTGGCAAGAATATTGCTTTTTTTATATGTTACAGTCTATAATTCAAATAAGCCAGTAAATTCTTCAGAACAAGTTAGAGTTTACCTGTTTCAAAGAATCCTGCTTATTAATCAAGTAAAATTTCATTGCAGTAATCTGTTGTAAACAATCTATTACATGTGCATAATCTTCAACATCTGATATTAAACAATCAGCTTATTCCTTGTCTGGAATATCTATTTTTCACTTTTACAATCTATAATTCAGAAAACTAGTGACTCTTCAGAACAAGTTAAGGTTTATTTATTTATCTTTTATCACAATAAACTGTTTTCGTACCCAAATGAGTTCTCATTGCAGTATAGTTTTGCCAACAATCAGCTCATGGTATAACTGTCAACATTTTTGATCCACATCCATGCTTTTGAGAAGGAATCAGATAAAGGGCACCAGCTGCATTAAATTACATATATGAGAGAAGTTACTCAAAACCAAGCTCACCTGTTATAATTATACCTTTTTTCATGCATAGCTGCTTCAGACAATAATCCTCAGTTTTTTGTATATCTGTACATTATCCACGCACTAATTTATCATCTCTTTTCCCGTCAATATAGGGACCATATCCTCTACCTAGTCAATCTCGGAAAAAATTGGGATGCACTACTGATTGATCAGGTTGATTAAAATTTGCTATCTGTGGGCCAAAAAATTGAAGCGCTGTGAAGTAATCACATGCTTGAGCTAATATTTATCATCTGCCTGTACCCAGTTGACATCCTGCTCAAGTGCAGAAAACTATAAGCACAGGACACCTGAATACATGTCCAAGAAAAACATACAACAACAACAACAACTCAGTGAAAATCCCGCTACGCGAGATCTAGGAGGTTCAATAGTATGCAACCTTATTCCTAACTAGTAGAGAAACTATTTCTAGTTGACCCATATAAAAAAAAGTCCAAAAAAGACATCACGTAGGAAATTACAGATGATTTCTGGTGTAAGTGATAATGCTGTTTGAAAATACAGATCCAACATTACCATGCTTTAGTGGCCTGCTCATCTAATCTCACTTGAATAATTTTAGAAAGGAAACGGAAAAAGCAATGAATATCCACATCATTTCCACAAGAGCTAGAGGAACAATAAGTCCACCAAAACTATGGAAATCCAGATAATTTGATCATGTTAGATTAAAGTATCACTTGTGAACAATCAGAATGGAGCATTTTAACAAGGCAGATCAGACCATGTTAAGGAACCAAGTTGGAAACGATCAACAATACACAACAGAAAAGTGCTTTCTAGCATGCATAACATTGATGCATATATTCTGATAAGTAAAATAGTATGAATCAGGAAGACACATTTGATATTCTAAAGACTTGGCCAATGAAACAATCAATTACACAGAAGACCGCGTTTAATTATCCAGCAGGCAACTTACAAAATGAGTTAACCACTCTTTAACTTCATAATATATAGCTAGAGAACCTGAATGACAATCTTTTGTTATCAAGTCCTTAAGTATGACAAAGTCTAAAATCCTTTCATGACTTGAAAGCTAATATATGATTTCCTATTCAGTTAACAAATCAGAACCTCAGCAGAAAAAGAGAGGACAAAAAGTTTTACCACATTAATACATAACAATAATAACTAAAGACATAGTTTTGACCAAGAATGATTTAGGGAACATCGAATTCCTCCAGAAATTATGGTCATTTTTATGGAGTGTGATAGAAAAAGTTTTATTTTCATTGTCCGGAAAAATTATTCCACTTTCTCCCTGTTTCTTTCTTGATCAACATGCTGTTTATGATTCTTACATGCCTATTTACAAATAATAGATGATAGGTAAGATCAAATATGTTGTACAAGAAGCCATATTCATCACCAACAGAAGATTATTTTGAGAAACTAACCATCCGATATATGGCATCTGAAAGCTGAAGTGCTTCAGCAAACTTGTTAACCCTAAAGAGCCCCTTAAGAAGGTGAGATAATATGCCTAACTCTGGAATAGTGCCCCTTGTAATCAGGTCAGCATACAATTCAAATGCCTTGTCAACCTTATGAGCAAGTGAGAGACTCTCAATCAAGGAAGTATACATCCTTCGATTGGCAGCTGAATTTGGTGATGAAAATGATAAGAGCTCTTCATGCAGCTCTACAGCCATCTCTAGTCTTTCAGCTTTGATAAAACTGTCAATCAAAACTCTATAAACTGGGAGAATTGGCAGTGAATCATTGTCACTTATCTCGACCAAAAGACCAAGAGATACTAAGAAATCATGGTTGAAACCTTCTATCACCTTACGGTAACCAGCTATGTGCCTCGGCCAATATGTTTGTTTCATCTCTTCTAAAAGTTTACAAGCCTTGTCCAAAAGGCCAGCAGCACAACAGTGGTTTATCAGAACTTTATAGGTAACAAAGTTTGGAGCACAGCCCTTTAAAGCCATCTGTTGCAATAGCTCTAAGCATTTGTCAACTTTCCCAATTTTCCCAAGGCCATCGATCATTGCTGTATAAGTCACAACATTTGGATTACAGCCCTTTTCTTCCATCATAACCATAAGTCTAAAAGCTTCATCAGCCTTACCAACTTTACACAGGCCATCAATGATCTCGGTATATATAACAACATTTGGGGCAAAAGAATTTTCTAGCATCTTTGACAACACTTTCAAGGCAAGATCTAGCTTTTTCTCCTTGAATAATCTATCAATCAAAGATCCGTAAGTAAATGCATTTGGACTATAACCACGCTCCAGCATCTTGGAAAGTACTTTTTGCGCATCATCAAGCTTACCAAGTTTACAAAATCCATCTATTAGAGCATCATAAATGATATGGTTAGGTTCACAACCTTCCACAGACATAGTTTCTAGCAGGTCGTGTGCTTCTCTGACCTTGTGTGCTTTGCACAATCCATCAATTAATGCTCCATAAGTGAAAATATTTGGTTCTTTAGAATCAGGATTAGTTTTCTCAAAATACATATCTACCTCCGGGGTATTCAAATTATCCTCCTTCATTCTTGCATAAATATTGCAAGCTTTTTCAAGTTCTCCAGCCTTACAATGGCCATCAATTAAAGCTGTATAAGTGACAATGTTCGGTATGCAACCTCTGGACAACATCATCTCAAAAACTTCATTTGCATCAGACACCTTCCTTGCTTTAAGGTAAGCATGTATAAGAGCAGTGTAAGTCACCACATTTGGGTTACAATCATCTCTTTCCATATCATCAAACCATTTTCGAGCTTGTTCTATTAGGCCAGCTTTACAGAAGGTATCAATTAACATTGTATATGTATAGACATCAGGAAGAATATGATTGTTTTTCATTTCTTGAAACAATAAAAAAGCTTTCTCCACTTTATTTGCATTACAAAGATAGCTAATTACTTTAGAGTATGTGCTTGTATCTGGTATAAAGCCCTTAATCATCATATCATGAATAACATTAAAAGCTTTCTCAAATTTTCCAGCACCACAAAGACACCTAGTAAAGTTGCTCACATTCACCTTATTCAATATGATCCCAACATTAAGCATTTCATTATAGGCTTTCTCAGCCAACTCCAATGAACTTAAGCTAGGCAACTCCTCATTGCCACAAATACCTCCGATCAATATATTGTAAACCACATAACCAGGCTGGCACCCACATTTAACCATTGTTTTAAGCAACTTATATGCATAAGAATAATCTCCAGATTTGCAATAGGCATGAACAAGAGAATTAAATATCCCGATGCTTGGGTAACAGCCTTCCTGAATCATCATATTAAGAATCCTCTTACACCTACCAAGTTTTCCCTTTTTTAGACACCCACAAAGCAATATCCTGTAAGTTACAACATTAGGAAGACAAGAGGATGTCCGCATCCTATTTAAGAATTCCATAGCTTCTTCAAAAAGTGAAGCTTCACATAACCCTGATATCATTTTCGTATAAAGCACTGTATCAGGCAGAACATCTTCCTTCTCAATCAACTTCAAGGCTTCCCTCCATTTCCCTGCTTTACAGAGGGAATGTGCAAAATAACCCAAACTAATACTGTCCATAGTATAACCCAAACTTGCCATCTCCCTGTGAACTAAATAAGCCGTCTCCAGCCGCTCAGCTCTTAAAAACACCTGAACTAAAGCATTGTAAGTCAGTCTTGAGGGCTTGTATCCATGATCTTTGAGCCTACCCAACTCTTCCAGAGCGACATTCCACATGTCAGTTTGACAACGTCTACGAATTAAGACGTTGAGCAATTTCCCAAGCAATTCCCTGTCTTTATCCTTAATTTCACGCAATAACTCATCAGGTACCTTCTCGCCATAACCATTATTCCCTTCCACAATCTCTAACAATGCATTGTACATGTGTTCACTATGCTTGTACCCAATTTGCCTCCCAGCCCAAATGAAAAACTTGATGCCTAATTCACGGTCTTTTATTAGATTCAACACTTCAGCTACCAAAGTCTCGCTCAATTTCTCTCTATATTGCCGAAGAAACTTCTGCGTTTTACTCCCGAAGACATCATTGTTATTCAAAATAGCATCTGCAATCACAATAGCGTCCTTTGAGTGCTTACCACTATCAAACTTCTGCACACAGGCATCGGGTTTCGACAGAGAATCCCGCAAAAAAGCAAATTCCTCCCTAGAAAACGACAAAGCTTGATAGTTCTCCAGCAAAATGGGGTCGTCGGGATCCACCAGTCCTTGCAGATTGTCCGATGAAGAAGCCGAGACGAATCTGGCGATGCTAAAGATTATATGTTGGCGGGAAAGAAGAGAGTGGTTGGACAAAAAAGGTGAATGGCATATGGGAATTGACGAAGGAAACAATAACAGAGAAGAACTGGAGTGAGAGCGAAGGGTCAGTAAGACCCTTTTACTCATTTGACTCAACAAAAGAATCAGTTGTAGAGATAGGGTAGTCTTTTGGGGTTTAAGCAGGGTTTTGTTGGATGGTGCAGTTTCGAGGGGGTTTAAGGAGGGGTTTGTTGTTTAAGGATTTAGGAAGCCAATGTGAGGAACCACAGAGGGAGCTTTAGCAGTCCAAGAATGAACTCAACTGAAGTGAACTCAGAAAAACCCAAACAGAGACAACGTCGACAAACTAGTTTTGACGTTAGCAAACAAAAAACAAAAAACAAAAAGACCTTTTCTAATTCCTTAAAATTTTAGATATGTTCAAAAATCTTTTTCAAAAAAAAGATACAAATTATATTTAAAATAATAAATTGTTTACGAAAAACGAAGAGGAAACTGAATTGAACTATTATTGTTGTTAGTTGAAAACGATTAGCCAACCTTTGGGGTCCAATATGAAGAGGACAATGGACCTTGTACAATTGGCCCGATTGTTCTTTACCCCAAAAGTCCTAGAAGAGTTGGCATTTACTACCTTATGTTGTGCCTCGATTTCAAGTACATTAGCTGCAATTCTCTCATTTTCTTTTTTATCATTTTGCAATATTGACATTTTATTTCCATAAAATATGTTTACTTCAACTGAAAACTGGGTTGGCATTATGTAATACACTCCTTAATTGATTAACATTAAATTCTATTAATTGTTAGAAGTTAACCAACATGGTGGTATCAATTAGGAAACTAAAAGTGTAGTTTATAGGGTAAATATTTCGTACCAGGCTATTTCATAATCAAATATTAATTGTTAGCTCCCAACGTTTACACTAAAATTTGAGTTAGACTTTAACATTTTGGTGCGATAAAAATGAATCATAACATTTGCAGAACGTTTAAAATGAATCTTAACATTTAGAAAACGTTCAAAACAGCCCTTGACAACATAGAATTACTTACAGAGTTAGGCCTCTGTTAATTAAATGCTGTGACTTTTTTTGCTGAAGTAGATTTTTTTTAATTTTATTAAAGTAGAACCCACATAACGTTAAATAGAAGTGGGTCTCACTTTATTTAAATATTAAGCAAGGATGTGAATGTCGTTCCGTATTGGTTGGAAAACATAACAGAATTGAGGTTAATGATACTGGCTAGTATTCAAAATATATATAGCTGACACTGTGATTTTTGAAAATTACAAGAACTTGTTTGCAAAAATGAAAAAAGAAATCAAAATTTTCAAAACCCCTACCCACCTATCTGCCCTCTCTGTCCATTTTTTGTTTCTCTCTTACACACTCCCACGCTCTCTTTCTCATTGTCCTCTTCGACGGTTGCCTCTCCCTCTCCGACGACAACAAAAGCACCGCACCACCCTCCATTCTCCTCCACGCCACCACCGCACCACTTTCCTCCATCCAACGACGCCACCGCACCATGCCACTCTCTTCCACACGACACGCCACCACTGATCTCCAACAACATTTCCAGCCATCAACTGTATCTAGAATTGCCAAATCTAGAATAGATCAAGATCCAAACACAACCCGACCTGACTTGACAATTAATTGGATTTTTAGATTTTTCAGGTTTGTTTTTTAATCTAAAATTTGAAAAATAATTACATTATATTTGGTTGTTTATGTATGTTTTGTGATGATTTAATTGAAATTGTTGAAAATTGTTGAAAATAGAAATTATTGTCAATGGAATTGTCAGAAATGAAAATTATTTATATACATGTTGTGATATTTGAATTGAAATTGTTTGAAATTGTTAAATATGAAATTATTGAAAATTGTTGAAAATTATTTATGTATGTTTTGTGATGTTTGAATTGAAATTGATCAAAATTGTTGGAAATAAAAACGAAATTGTTGGAAATAGGAATCGTTTATGTATATTTTGTAATGGTTGAAATAAAATTGTTAGAAATTGTTGGCAATAGAAATTGTTTATATATGTTTTGTGAATTGTGAATTGCGATGGTTGAAATTGTTGAAAATTAAGTTTTAATAGTTTTCCCTATATTTAAGATGCCATAATCCAGTTCTAATAATCTTGTAATTATAAAGCTCTATCTTTTTGGTTCATAATATTATATGTATTCAGTGTTTACCACTCAATTTATCTTGTTGGGACCATCACAATAATCATATTGATTAAGTCCTAAGATCCGTATTACAAATAAATGACTAGGCCTTAATAATATTCTCATATGTATTAATATTCATGACACTACATAACCTTTGTTTGTTGTTATAATAAGAGTTTATAAAATCAACATAACAAAATGACTTTAATAATGTATGCCAAACGAGGAATGTGCTATCTAATGCTTCTTTTAGAGGGTATTGCATTGAACATTCAAGTTATTATTATTTTGTAGCCAATGGATGGGAGTGATATATATATACTCTTCATATATTGACTCAATATTTCATTCTTAGTTTCGTACACCATGTATTCAAATTTATGAATCATATATTTCAACATAATTAAAGCAAAAAACTATTAAAAGGTACAACATATATGTGATGTGTGTGGATAAAAATGTGGACACAATATTACTATTGCATGCTTGCAATTTCTATAAATGAAAAGATTGCAAAATCAAGTTGTTAAATAAAATTTTTTGGGAAAAAAACAAGTTAAAACTTGATTGTGATATCTTAAATATAGGGGATGTGTTATTGCGTAATTATATATGTTGAATACTTGAATTGTTAGTTTTTGAAATCTAGTGAATTGTATTGGATGAAATTGATTGTATATGATATAATTGTACGAAATAAGTTATATTATATAAGATGGATATGCGTATTGTATAATTATATATGTTAAATACTTGAATTAGTAGTTTTTGACTTATGTTGAATTGTGTTGGATGAAATTAAATTGTGCATAATGTAATCATATAAAATGAGTTATATTATATAAGATGGAGAGGTGTATTGTGTAATTGTGTATTTTAAAAACTTGAATTATTGGTTTGTGACTTATTGGTGAATTATGTTAGATGAAATTGAATTGTACATGATATAATAATACAAAATGAGTTATATTATCTAAGATGTGTAAAACCTATATATATTTAAATTGTGGCTCATTAAATAATTATGATTTTAATAATATTAAATGCTAAATTTTGATTCGTCAATTTGATTAAGTAAGATAATATTGATTAAGTAAGATAAGACAATACTAATTAAGTAAGATAATGTTTTATTTTAAACTTATCGTTTGACGAGAACGTTCAGAGATATGTTTATTTTATTTGAAATCAGTTCCCTCTCTCTCTTGTACACCTCTGTTTATTTTTCACCATTAGAAAGTAGAATTATTGAGAGAAATCAGAAGAGAAATCAAGTTTCTTTATATCTAAGCATTAAGAAGGATTTTTTTGACTTTACGGTTCGACAAAAGTCACGGATCTAGGTATATATTTCATATTTTATGTTTGATGTAAAACATATAATTTTTTGAGATATGAGTTAAAGAATTAATGTGATTATATTTATGCAATATATTATGCTTATATGTAGTATCAAAGCCTAGCTCTAAATTCTATATTTTCCATTAAAGATACCGCATAATTGCTTATTGAATTGTTCGTTGTATCTCAAGTTTACGGTTCACTGTCGGTTTCTTCTTTCTTATTTGTTGATACACGAAGTGTTTTTTGTTTCAAACACAAATGCGACTGGAGAAAGATTAGATATTAGCGCAGATACATCTTAATGTGGTTGCCGCTTTTTTACAATGAAAGATAAAAGTCAAGGCACATCATGATCGCATTCATTCAATTAGTTTCTAGTGACAGAAGTTTGACAATAATAGAAGAGGGCCACATTTGCTTTGGTTTTCGTATATATATATATATATATATAAGCATCGAGATGGCTTTAAATGAAAGATGATGGATTTATACAATCTTCATTTCCGTGTTTCACTGCCTTGCATGTATGTGTTTTTCCGTGTATGGCTTTATAAAGAGAAAGAAGATAACTTTATACAATCTCGATTTACGTGTATGTATTGAGTATTGTGAATTGGAATTATTTACAAGCCATCTGTTACTGAGGCATTATGTAAGTAACGGTAATTTTGTTTTATTTTACCAATTTTCGTGTATACACGTATTAAGCCTATCTGATTATAGATTTGCATTACGTATACAGCATGAAGCATCAAATCTCAGAGATATTATTATTATTGTTATTTTACGATGATGTAAGTGAGCATGTGTATTGTTAATTAGCCTGATTTATTTAAGCATATGTATAATTTTAATATTTATATTTATAAAATTTGTTAGTCACCAAAGTGACCAAACTTTAGTATTTAATAAATATTAATTTATGAAATATTTTAATTCAATTACTCATAATTTATGGATTCTTATTAATGAAAATGATTAACAGGTTTATGAGTATTTGAAGTTCACTAACTATAAAATATTTTAGGATTATCCAAAAGTTAATTAATTAATTTTATAATTTGTAGACATAAAGCATTAATTTATATGCTTAAAATGAATGTGTTTAGTATATCTAAACATAGCTAGCATCTCTGCTTGAGGTACATTTAATAACAATTAAGTCATATGAATTAGCATCATTATTGTAATCATGGTATGTCTTAGAGTCCCCTTAAGGAGATCTTAAATATACACTAAATATTTTATGTGGAATATTTGTTTTTGAATATGATTTAAGTGTTAAGTTTTATGATTCAAAGAATTAATATGTGAGCATTCTATTATGTTTTGCAGTTTCTATTCCTGTTAACTTTAATTTGGTTGCTTCATTTGTTCCATCCTTTAATGGATTAAGTTACTATGACCAGTGTGAACAAGTCCAATTTCACCTTGATATATTAGGTCTTGATTTGGAACTCAAAGTTGAGACGCCATATGCTATTATTGATGTAAGCACTGCTGATTATAAATCTTTCTATAAAAATTGGGAAAGATCGTGGGAAAGATCGAATAGATTGAGCTTAATATTTACGTGAATGACTGTTGCTAACAACATTAAGACGACTCTTCCCAACACTAAAGTTGCTAAAGAATGTATGAAATTTGTAGAAGAGCGTTCTCAAACTGCTAATAAGTCATTTGCTAGGACATTAATGACTAAGTTGACCACTATGAAGTTTGATGGTTCACAAAGCATGCATGAACACGTCAATGAAATGACAAATATAGCAACAAGACTAAAGACATTGGGAATGAATGTTGATGAATTTTTCTTTAGTACAATTCATTCTTAATTCTTTACCTCCTGAGCAATATGGGCCATTCCTAACACTATAAAGGAAAAGTGGAATGTGAATGAGTTGGCCACCATGCTTATTTAAGAGGAGACAAGGGTTAAGAATCAGGGGACCCATACCATTAATTTGGTAGGTCATTAAGGAGCTAGAAAGAAGACCAAAATGAATTATGGCAAAGGCAAGGGTAAGTAAGGACCATTTAAAGTTAATAAATCCTCTAGTCAAATTCATAAGAAGGAACATAAAGGTGATAAATGCCATTTTTGCAAGAAACTTGGGCATTATCAGAAAGATTGTCTAAAACATAAAGGTTAGTTTAAAAAGAAAGGTAAGCTTAGTGCCTTAGTATATTTCGAATCTAATTTAGCTGAAGTTCCTTATAATACTTTGTGGATTGATTCTGGATGTACCACTCATGATTCGAATATTGACAGTTGTGATGTGCATTGTATTTTAGGGTTTGATTTGTTAAGTATTTAGTTTAGTATTTAATGTGTATTTAGGTTTCAATTGTTTTAGTTTATGTGTTTAATTGTTTTTATAGTTAGTATGAGTCTTTGAGCTTAAATATTATATTTTTGAGGTACCTTGATGGGTTTGTTAGTATCTCAGTGTAGAACAGAGAAGTTTCGAAGAGTTTTGGGCTAAAAATACGGCTCACAATCGTGGCACAAAGAGGCGAGCTGAGAGGACCCTAGCCACGATCGTGCACTTTGGGCCACGATCGTGACAAAGAGCTACGTGCCAGGCCATGATTGTGCACTTTGTGCCATGATCGTGACAGAAAGATTTAGGTGCTAGCCACGATTGTGGCAGGCAAGACCATGATCGTGGCTTGCATTAGGCTGATACAGAAACTCAAATTTCGCAAGATTTTTTGGGCTGTTTCAACCCTAGATTAAACCTAGGGTTTCCAAGATATAAAAAGAACATTACAAGAGAGAAAGAGCAACCTTGGACAGAGCCTTTCACTTCAGCAAATTCAGAACCCTAGAGAGCTATTGAGTGATTTGAAGAAGGAGATGAAGGAAGAGAGACACGAAGACGAAGCTTGACGCAAAGTACTTCCTGGAACAGATGATTTCCTACAATCGCTGCCTCCACGAGTCCGTTTTGACAATATTTTTTATTTTTATTTCAATTTTTTGATGTATGAAATTGGGATAGTTATTGAGAATAGTTGTGTTGAATGTCGATTTTTGTCTAAACTTACCTTTGGGATTTTGATTCTTGAGATTTATGAAATTTAATTCATTATGTTTTAATTGAGTTGTTTTGTGATTCAATATCTGTTCTTAATAATTCGACAACAAACTGAGAGCGTGAGCCAAGTGAATATCATCAATTTGGGCTAATGAAAGTTAGGTAAATTGATAGATAAGAATTGAATTAAACCGGTGGAATCGTATAACGAGAAATTGAGTATAGGTTCTCGGTAAGTTAATAGACAATTTTAGAACTAATTTAAGTTTTGGATCAAATGGGAATCAAGAGATCACAATTCCATAATTTAAATTATGGATTATTAATTAGCGTTTAAAAATTATAACTCGAGATAGAGCAATCTACCCTAGGATCATCTAGACCCAGTAACTCGATAATTACATAATTGATTAGATTTTCAGTAATTTCAAATTAAAACCCCCTTTCTCTCAATTTGCAGTTCCTAAGTTGATTTTGGATTAAACTGTGTGATTTGCTACTTGTTTATTATTTCTGAAATTTAATTCTCGTAATTGATTGTTTGATTGATTAATTTTTTGCATTGTTTGTTTATTTTCAATTGTTGCATTTTAGTTCCGTCTTAGATTTTAGGATTAGATTACCCCTCCTTGTGGGATCGAAACCTTAGATACTACGTGAACAACTTGTGTGCTTGCAATATTATCGAGGTTAAAATAGTAAAACTTAGCATATGTAAACCTGCGATCAAGTTTTTGACATCATTGTCGAGGAGATGATTAATTTAGTTCTTTAGTATTAATTTAGTTCTTTAGTATAAGGCTTTTCCACTATCTTTTGTTTCTAAATTAGTAAAAAAAAATTGGGCGTAAGGTAGAGACACGTCAAGACTTCTTAGAGTGAGAATGAGACATATGAAGAGTTGAATGCTAAGAAGAGATAAAAAGAACGCTCATGAAGGATGTATACTATAGGGAGCAATGGACATTTGTGGAATTCAATAAGCCCTAATTTTGTTGGGGAAATCATCACCCTTATATGAATCTGTACACTTCGGGGTGGTAGAACCACTCCGATTTTTGTTGGTCCAACAATATAAGGACTCACTTAGGATATCAAGGCCTATCAGAATTTCAGCAAGATGAGTCCAGTTCATGGGATTCCAAATTGGACAAAATCATGGATAAGCTAACAAACATGGAAGAGAACCAGAAGAGACTGGAAGAGCAATTTGATCAAGTAACAAAAAATCATGCCGCTTATATGATTTTCGCTTCTATTCACAACCTGAAGATTCAAGTAAGACAGCTTTCCTGTAAAGTATGTAAGAGAAGTATGGAAGATTCTCTGAAAAATATGGAATTAAATCTACAAAACCAATATGAGGCTATCACACTTAGGAATGGGGTAGAGCTAAAAGAATTAGCAAAAAATCAAGCTAAACCTAACTTTAGAGAAGACTAAGAAATCAAAGAAGAGGATGAAGAAAATAATGTCAACCCTTCCTTTTATTCATCAGTTTTTGATATACCATATGTGAACATCAAAAAATCTTGGGGAGATGTTTAGGAAAAGAACTATATCTTTTGGATTAATGATGATCAAATAACATTCAACATGAATGACGTAATTAAGACTCTGAAGGTTAGTAGCTCATTCAGGATAATTGATGTGTTTAAATCTTTTGAAGAATAAGAGGACGTGAAGAAGTGATTAAAGTCTCTGTTCGTGAAGCAGAAGAAGCAGAGGAGACGAAGGTGATTAAGGAAGAAATAGAGCAACTCACCTTCGTATAGGACAAACTTTTAGATTCAATGGACAATTCACGGGGTTTTATTATTCCCTGTTTTGTTGACAATTCACTTGAACGAAGGAAATTATTGAGCCTTGTTGGTCTTCATAATGTTATCAACATTATCCTTCTAATCATCTTGCAATTTGTAACTTACTTACAATATGCAAAACTGATATTGAAAGGAAAGGGTGGAAGCAAGCCGCTCATAATTGATCCTAATTAAGTTTCCAAGGAAAGAGTATCGAGCTACTAATGTTAAAAGAAGCACTGTATGGGAGGCAACCCATGGAAAATTAGTTTCTTGATTGTTTCTGTTAAAATGTTTGAATTACATAGTTAGGATTATTTTTATTTTTGAATAAAATCAAGGAGGAATAGAACTTTGGAATAAAGTGGATGGACTGAGCAAGCAAGTAAAGAGATGTAAAAAGGGGTTATAAAAGAATTAAAAAGTGAAATTAGAAAGACTAGAAAAAGAATAAAGGAAGGAAAAATCAAGAAGCTAGGCCACGATCATGGCCTGCAACTATGCAAAACAAGGGAAAAAGAACAGGCCACGATCGTGGCCTACTTGCGACTGTGCAGACATGAGGGAGGACGTTGTTTTTAAATTTTTTACCATTTTACCCTTATAACCACTTATATATTCAATTCTAACTTCTCTTTTACATTCACTTTCATTTTAAACTTTATTTCTCTAAAATTCAGGCTTACAAACACTTTCCCATCTCTCTAAAAAAATTTCAACCCCTAAATTCTACCCAATTATGCCACGCATTAAACAAACAGACAGACGGGAGCATATGGATGACAGCAAGTTTCAGGACGTGGATGAAGAAACCAAACAGCAGACTTTGGTGCGCCCTTCCCAATCTACACAAAGGAGGAAGGTACTCGTTTCTGATCCCTTCATGGTAGACAAATTGTGGTTCCTAAGTACTTTGATTTTGATACACTTGATAGGCTAGAGTTGCGTGAGTGAGTAAAAAACCTAGCTGAGAGAATCTAGTAGGCCCAATTCATACGATTTCAATTCCTTGTTTATCAGGAGCTTACACTAGAATTTTTCACTTTCTTGACTTATGAACCTAAGAATCCAAAAGAATTGTAAAGGTTGGGAGGATGAGCCTCTGAACTAAACATAGAAATCATGTGCGAGATGTGTGAATTCCTCGAATCCTCCATCATCGATCATCATGGATATTTCTGTCCTTCTCAATACTAGAATGAGCTTACTGGAATTGAGCAATTTCATGCCAAGAATGCTCATAACAACATTATAAGGTCCTATGAACACTTATTACTGCGCAAATTTATGTGTCAGCTAGTTTTTGATAAAACCGAAACCAACAAGTGTTTCATAAAGGAACTTTTTATATTGTGATGCATGGACCATAGTATTCTAGTCTGCACATTCACACATGTGTTGAATGTCATTGTTGCGACTCCGTGCAAGAGGAGCAATAATCTAGGAATGGGGTATATAATGTCTGCCATTATAGAATATTTGGCGTGGAACAGAGGGGATTAATTGTTCATCTCTTAGAATTCTTAAACCATCATCGATTATGATGGGATGAAATCCTTAAGTCCCATAATATGGAACTTAGGGATATCAGCTAGAAGACACATGCTCGAATCAGGGCAAGTCAGGCAAGTTCAAGCTCAACACCACATCGGCAGGAAGAGGAATCAAGTGAAGAATCCAAGAAAAAGGAAGAAGAACATAGCTGGAAGGAGGTTTTGGATGCAATATTCGAGACTAACAAGACACTCGCAAAAAAATACTAGAGTAGTGAAGGACATGGCTCAGACACAAAGACACCAAAGCCGAGATATCTGTCAGATCCACAGATATTTCGAGGCTCAGGGCATTCAATTGCTGCCTTCGATACCATCACCATCTCAATCTCCATAAGATTTGTGTCTAACCCATTTATTTTTCTTTTTAAAAGTAGCCTTCAGTTCTAATTTTTATGTTATGTTATTTTATTTTTTGTCTACTTTAATTTCTATTTTTTCTTGTTTTTTATACGCTTGTGTGTCCCCTTCACACATTGAGGACAATGTGTTGTTCAAGTGTGGGGAGGATTATGTGTTTTACTTTTGAATGTGATTTTTGCATATTGTATGATAGTTATTAGGCTGCATTTTATGAACTATTTGAATGTGTAAATAGCTTAAATGGAGTGGAATTTATTTAATTTTAAACATAGGCTATTAGGTTGTAAATAATCATTAGCTCTTAAAATTAGTGTAAATTTAGTAGCCTATAGGTTGTCCCATTCATTCATAATTTAAGGTCTTTTAACTTAAGTAGCTTAACTAGTATTTTCATGGAAATGAATGGCTTAAACAACAAGGTAGATAATAAATAAAAAATTGTTTTTGTTAAATAAATCACTATTTCATTGGCCTCCGGGTTATGAATAGAGCTAGTAGCTCGTTGAAAACATGATATAGCTGAGTAACCGGATCAACATGCATCATAAATGTGTACTTTCGCGTCAAAAGGCTATAATGATATTTCAACCAAATTGTTTAATAAAAACATGACTTAGTTGAGTAATCGGATCGACATTTATTACCAATGTTTGCCTTCGTGTAAAAAGACTAAGTCTATGTTCAATTAAAAAAAAGTATTTGCTTAATAAAAACCTACCAAACTTGTGGTAAACTCGACTTTTCATGAAAATATACATAAGAACAGTTACAGAGTCAAAAAGACCAAAGAATTATTAGTGTGTGTGTACAATTGAAAAGGGTAAACAAATTAACACTTAGATATCGATTAAAGTGTATATTTAATTCAAAGTCCCTAGACATAGATTTTGCTTGTTAATGAATAGATATAACTTGTAGGATTGTGTTTAATATTAAATTTATTTCATGAAGTCAAAGTCATTGCCTCATTATTGCATTATGTGTTATGTGGTTGTGATTTTTTTTGCTTGAGGACAAGCAAACATTTAAGTGTGGGGATGTTGATAGTTGTGATTTGCATTGTGTTTTAGGGTTTGATTTGTTAAGCATTTAGTGTTATTTTGAGTGTTTAGTGTGTATTTAGGTTTAAATTATGTTAATTTATGTGTTTAATTGTTTTTATGGGTTGGTATGAGTCTTTGAGCTTAAATTTTATATTTTTGAGGTACCTTGATGGGTTTGTTAGTGTTTCAGGATAAACGGCGAAGAACGGAGAATTTTCGAAGAGTTTCAGCTGAAAAATGGTCAGAAAGAGGCGAGCTAATAGGACCATGGCCATGATCGTACACTTTAGGCCATGATCGTAACAGAAAGCTATGTGCCAGGCCACGATCGTGACAGAAAGGTTTAGGCGCTGGCCACAATTGTGGCAGGTAGGACCACGATTGTGACCTGCATCGGGCTGATACAGAAACTAGAATTTTGCAAGATTTTTTGGACCATTTCGATCCCGGATTAAAGCTAGGGCTTCCAAGATATAAAAAAAACATTACAAGATAGAAAGAGAAGCCTTGGACAGAGCTTTTCACTTTAGCAAATTCAGAACCCTAGAGATCTATTGAGTGATTTGAGGAAGGAGACGAAGGAAGAGAGACACAGAGATGAAGCTTGACGTAAAGTACTTCCTGGAACAGGTAGTTTCCAGCAGTCGCTGCCTTTACGAGTCCGTTCTGACAGCATTTTTGATTTTTATTTCAATTTTATTGATGTATGAAATTGGGATAGTTATTAAGAATACTTGTGTTGAATGTTGATTTTTGTCTAAACTCGCCTTCGGGATTTTGATTCTTGAGATTTGTGAAATTTGATTCATTGTGTTTTAATTAAGTTATTTTGTGATTCAATATCTGTTCTTAATAATTCAGCAACAAACTGAGAGGGTGAGCTGAGTGAATATCATTAATTTGGGCTAACGAGAGTTAGGTAAAATGATAAATAAGAATTGAATCAAACCGGTGAAATTATGTAATGAGAGATCGAGCACAGGTTCCTAGTAGGTTAATATACCATTTTAGAACTAATTTAGGTTTTAGGTCAATTGTGAATCGAGAGATCACAATTCTATAATTTAAATTATAGATTATTACTTAAGGTTTAAAGATTATAATTCGAGAGAAAGTAACCTACCCTAGGACCGTCTGGACCCGGTGACTCGATAATTGCATAATTGAGTAGATTTTTAGTAATTTCGAATTAAACCCTCTTTCTCTCAATTGGTAGTTCCTAGGTTTATTTTGGATTGGGCTGTGTGATTTGCTACTTGTTTATTATTTCTGAAATTTAATTCTTGTAATTGATTGTTTGATTGATTAATTTTCTGCAATGTTTGTTTATTTTCGATTGTTGCATTTTAGTTCTGCCTTAGATTTTAGGATTAGATTACCCCTCCTTATGGGATCGATACTTTAGTTACTAAGCGAACGACCCCTGCACTTGCGGTATTATCGAGGTTAAAATAGTAAAACTTAGCACATGTAAACCTGCGATCAAATACCTTGTAGGGATTCCTTCCAACCCAAAACACAAACCCAAGATACAAAGCTCCTTCTATTGATTACTATAGAGGTAAAATTTTGAGTTGCTTAGTTTCTGAAAGTAAAAGTTATTTAGAAGAAAGAAGAATAAATTGGGCTACTCATGTGTGTTCAATCATATATGATGGTTGGACAAATAGGAGACATGAGCCTATGATTAATTTTTTGTTTATTCTGCAAATGACTCAATGTTTTTGAAGTCTATTAGCATCTGACCTTATTAAAAATACTGATACTTTATTTTAGATATTTGATAAAGTTATGAATAAAGTAAATCCATTTATTACTAACATTGATTATGCTTATATAGTAGTGGGAAGAAGGTTACAAAATAAGTGTAACTCTTTTTTTAGACTCCTTGTGTTGTTCATTGTATTGAATTGAAGCTTGAAAATATAAGGAATGCTAGGTATTTTCCTATTATTGATGAGACTGCGTAGAAAGTCAAAAAAGTGATTAAGTTCATTTATACTTATGTATGCTTGTTGAATTTAATAAGAAAGGATTTTATCAATGATAGGAATTTGTATCGTCCTGCTGTAACAAGATTTGAAACAAATTTCTTATCACTTCAATGTTTTTTTATGATGAAGAAAAAGTTAAGATAGATGCTTATAAGTGATAACTGAGTTGCATCTCAGTATGTTAGGTCTAATGTTAGATTGGAGGTTTCCAGAATTATACTTGAAGATACTAAATTTTGATCGCAATGTTAATTTGTTATCCAAGTTTGTAAGCCTTTGGTGCGAGTGTTTCATTTAGTTGATAGTGATGAAAAGGAAACAATGGGTTATTTTTTGAATGCCATGGAGAGGGCAAAGAAAGCTATTAAGGTCAATATGAAAAATAGGTCTTCTTTATACATGCCTTATCTTGCAATCATCAACAGCAGATGAAAAGGCAACTTTACTCTTCATTGTTGCAGCTGAGATGTTTTTTAAATCCTAGCGTCTATTTCAGACCAGGTTTCACAAAGAAAACTGAAGTTAATGGGGAATTACTATTAACTATTACAACAGTTGTTGCCTATGAGATGATGCAAGATCTCCTATGCTCACACAGATAGCTTTATAAGCAGTTTTCTATAAATTTTGGGATGTCAATTGCTATTTGACAAAAAGAAAAACTTTCTCTAAGTATTAGCTATTTCCCTTTTCTCACTTGTTAAAATTTAATTATCACTTTATTTTGTTTGTAACGCTACCTTTATTATCTTACGACTTATAGTTTCTTGGTGGGATGAATTCGAAACTGGTGTTTCTGAATTGCAAATGTTTACAATTCGAATTTAAGTCAATGTGTGAGTACAACAGGCTATAAAAAGAACTGGAGCATATTTGAATTCATCTATTCCAAAAAAAGGAATAGATTGAAGCACTAGAGATTGAATAACCTGATCTTCATCTGTTACAATTTAAAATTTCAGGAAAGATATGTTATTATCATTATTAATTTAGATATAAATTCTTATAAATTTAATAATTAAATTTTCTTGTTTACTATGACTTAATAGAACAAGTGATTTAGCATATCCAATTTGCATTGATAAGATCAATCTTTTGACAGATTGGGTTTTTGAGGAACTGAGTTTGGTATATGTGAGTTATTTGGAAGATAATCTTAGATAGGAAAGCATTGATATATCATTTGATGCATTAAATTTGAATGATGATAATGATGAGACTCCTCTTAATGATAAGAAATTTGTACCAAATGATAATTAGGGTCAGTGTAGTTATAGCAAGTACCCCTGTAGATGATTGAATGAAGTTGCAAGTTTTTATTTCTCTTTGTCTTTTAATTTTACTTATGTTTGATGTATATATTAAATTCTATATATGTAAGGTAATTGTAAATGTTTTTGTTTTAAGTTTCACTTCTACTTGGTTATTTCCTCATCACGAACTTTTGTTGTAAATTGCAACAGTTAGAGAATTAAGGATATTTATTATTCTTTTTATTTGATGTTTGATGTAATTATTATTTATTATATGATGAAATTGTAATATTTTAAATACTTTGTATTTTTCTTAATTTTATATTTATATGATGATTGTCTTTTTTCATATTAATTATGGTTATTATTTATACTTAAAATATCAAAAAATTATTGTTAATAAAAATAAATAAATAGTTAAGGATGTCAATGGGCCGGGCCATACCCAGCCCGACCTCAATCACGTCACGGCCAACGGCCCGAGGCCCGGCCCACCGACCGGCTGGACTACCCGTGCCCTTGTGGGCCACATATGGGCCAGGGCAAACTCGGTCTATTTATATTTTTTTAAATAAAAAATACAAAACGGCATCGTTTTGGACAAAACGACGCCGTTTTGTCAAGCCGTGGGCCATGGTCTACCCGTGGCCCTCCTATAGCCCTCCAAACTCGGGCCAAAAATGGGGCGGGCTGGGCTGAAATTGCCATCCATATAAATAGTTGTTATTTAAAATTTTTATTATTATGATTTTTGGAGACATGGTTGATGTAAAATTATAAAGTATATAGTACAATATACTAATGGACTATTTTGCAATTTTAAAAAAATTCATGGACTATTTCATAAATTTTAAAAATTACCAGAAATAGAACTCGGTATTGACTAATATCGGTACAGTACTGTACTAGAACTTAATCCTATACCAAGGTCGGTACGGTATTCATAACAATGATGTTGAATCCTTATTTTCTTTATTCTAACCATATTCCACGACCACAAAACCTTGTCCTCGAAACATTTTAAAATCTACTCTAAGTTGGGAACTTGTCCAGGCAAAAATGATTTGGGTCATACAAAGGGATCCTCTTTAGTTAAGCTCGATTGGGTATAATTATGCACTTTTAGAACAAACTTGCATGATGGTTCAAGGATTTCAACACCCAAAGGTGGGCCTTAATGGCCAGCTGATAGCTTAACATGAGAAACACTACAGTATCACAAAGGAAGGGTTAGCACCACAAGTTATCCATAATAACAAACTATGCAAGCATTAAGAGTAGTGGTTCATGCTTTGCTGAAACCTTTACCTTGTGATATAGGAATAATTTTTCAAAAAAGAAAATTGGATTCAGGAAAGACATGATGACAATATGACACAAGCCAAGCTTTTCATCCATCAACCATAGGATTGCGTGGTCCTAATTCACCTGTTTTCCCACTTAGGATTACTCTTTCAAGCAAACCTAACTATATATAACTAGACAAAAAGTGTAATGCTATCGTAATCAAGAATAATATGGAAGCCAGCACATCCAAAGATTTCTCAAGGTGCCCAAAATATACATGTAGTAAGTGTCGCTTCAAACAAAAGAAAGACCTTTTAAAGAGAATTAGAGAAGTAGAAAAGAAAGTGGGAAGAACAAACCATATATAGAATAAGGCGTCCACATTTTCTCTTTTAAGCCTACCCAATAGTGACTTGCAAAATTCCACCAACATAAAGAACAGGCTTTAGAAGTTCAAACTTTTGTAAGCAATTTTCCTGTTCATAAAAGAGATGATAACGAAAGCTTCCCTTGAGATACAGTAGAAAAGACATAACTACATAAAGATAAATAGATGATAACCAAACTATTAAGAAATAGTCAAGAGTATGCTTTTGTGTGTGTGTGTGTGAAGGAGAGCCCTTCATGGTCTTAAAAGTACAACCATATTACTAGCAACAATGTTTTCCTTTACTCCTCATGAGGAGTTTAAACTACATGCTACTAAAATAAGATTAAATCTTATGAATGATTTTTTATACTTTTGTCAAATGGACTCCAAAAATAAAACATATCTATGGTTAAAAGGTTGGTTGTCTAGTTATCAGTAACATGACAAGCATTGTGATCATACCTTAGTCCTCCATAAAAAAGAAAGCATTACAAACTTCATACTTAGGATCTAGAACAAAGTTAGCTTGCGAAATGAATTTTAAGTTAGTGATGTCATATACTAGTATTAGCAGTAATGACTATTGCCTCATAGTAGAGAACTAAGTACTTGCAATCAAACATAACAATAGAACATGCAAAAAAAGTCTTACTCTAATAACAATGAGCAGGAATTATCCATAACAAAAGAGTCATAGTTGATTTTTTTGTATGGTATGAAGAATGAAGTGAATTTAAATATATAGTAAGGAACACACTTGAGGAATTGCTTCATCCAATTTCCTCAATTTTATGTGCTTCCCAAATGAAATGGGTTGGCAATTTAATATCTATACCCATAATTAAAAGAGAAAAAGATTGAAAACAATGCAATTCAACTTACCTGAGCCATTGGAAACTCTAGGGAAGTGTAAGTCCACAAGAACTTGTCATCTGGACAATAATAGAAAGGCTCATCTATGGGATGATGCAGTGGAACTTCGACATGTCGCATCTTAAAGTGCACAACTTTAGCAGAATATATGGGACAACCTGACTAAAAATAAGATACTAAAGAAACGGAATGTTCAGCCTTAGTAAAAGAAGAAAAAAAAGAAGAAAGTTGGATGTCAAGAAGAATATATACTTAAAATGCTAAGATGTACTTGAAATGAGAAGATTTTGAAGACTAACCTTGGAAAGGTTGTATTCTAATCTCAATGATGACATAAATGCTAGCAACCAACTTATATATGAGTGTCTCAGGCACTGCACGATTACTTTTCCCTTTACTTGACTAGTATGAAAATCTACTTGTAGCCATGTCTCTGGGCTTAAGAGTATTACTGACAATTTCTAGCAGATAATTGTAAGTGCTAGAAGCACTTGTTACATCAAAAACACATTCTCTAAGAGGAAATGATGAGCAACCTCAGGCAAGAAAACTATAAGCTCTATATTCCTTCACAAGGTTTTCCCATTCCACAAACTTACTACACCTAACTTCCAAAGATTTGTTGAAACTACAACTAGGTTCAGTGCCCATCAAATCCTCTGTTCCATTAAATCTCATCCATACATTTACTGGTACATGAGATTTGATCCCGATTCAGTGACATGCACAACCCTCTCAAGGCAAGAGAACATTATTAGACAATATTTAAATGGAAGTGGGACTCACTTTCATTTTGCAAATATTATGGTTCATTTTGAACGTACAGAAACGTTAGGATCCAACTAATATTTCAGTGTAAACGTCGGGAGCTAAATTGCTCTTTGGACCTTTCAAAACACATTTTAATGGTAATGAACATCAAAGTTATTTAATGCAAATTGAAAAGTAAAAGGATTGAAGAGGGAAGTTTTAAAATATTATCCTTTTTCTGATTATCATATCAATAAAACTGATAGGTAACAAAGTTTACATTACAAAGTTAATGTGGTCTAAATTAATCGTTATGAATAATACAATGTTTAAATGTTTAATTTTTTTGTGTTAAAGGAAATTGTAAGTCACCTTTATGTTAAATGACTAAGAGCAAAAATACTTGAACTTAGTAAATATTACGGGGATCAAATTTGTCATCTATTTTTAAGTCGTTGATTAATCAATTTCTCTATTCAAAACACAATTTATAAATTATTATTAATAATAATTACAAATTTTACTGGTATAATTTTGTCATATTTTATCTTAAATTTTAAGTGAGTATTTCGTGACAAAGAAAATGTGATAAAACTTTAACCAATTTATTAAGTGAACTTCTTTTGACTAAGTTCTCTAATTTTTAATATCAAAATTCAAAAAAAAAGAAAAGTATAAGAGTGAATGTATGTGTAATTAAGTTTAAAATATGTTGATCTTAGATTAATTTATAAAAAAATTACTACTGATTATTTAAAGAATGGTACAACATGCTCTTTCTTTTAAGAAACAATATTAGGAGATATGAATATGAAAAACACTTGTCACCTCATTCTATGATTTTAACACCAAAATAAATGAAAAGTCACAACTTCCTTATAACAGTTGCATATGTTGGTTTATGCCCTACACCCAATCTCTTTGGTTGTAGTTTAGTGACAAATTATTTAAAAGCATTATTTATCTTGTACATGTTTAGATGTATATGATAAAGTC
>JANZXR010000001.1:21183294-21229910 GCA_027575705.1 Erythroxylum echinodendron | reverse complement strand
TAAGGTACGAATTAAATTTCGCTTTATTATGATTCGTGTTAATCATTTTATAGAATTAAATAGATCTTGGTTTTCGGAAAATCAAAAGTCACAAAAAAGTTTCGTGATTATTCTACTACGGTTGGATCAGATTTGAACCCGATTTCTCAACAGCATATTGGACTAATAGTTCTGTGAAATTTGTTGGCGGATAAAACATGCCTTGCATGGTGAAACTTCCATTTCTCATACTTTAAAAAACTCTATTTAATCGAATCAAGCCTATTCTAGAAATTTTTAAGCTAAATTCCTTCTGAGAAGTGAGAAAAGCAGTGTCATCCATCTCCTTCTATTCTATGGACTCTATACCAAAGTGACTATTAATTTCATATATAAAAAAAAAGTGAATATCAATTGGAGATTAAATGCCGACGCTTTTGGATCATGATAGTGACCAAGCATTTGTTATATAAAAAGTCTTTGTTACAAGTAACTCGTGGACTAAGAATTTCTATGTAGGCCCTAAAGTCGGACAACCTCAACCTTAGTTTAAAACACGAAAAAAAAAAAAAAAAGCCAAGTGAAAGTGGAGATGTGTTATTGTTGCCACAGAAGTTGCCAAAAATCTCTCACCAACCTCCAAGTCCAACGGCTGGAGCCAATTCCCGTGTAGAACTTGGCAAGTCCCCAAAGCTTATTGCTTTAATGTTATTGGGATTGTTTAATTCTTCCTAGTTCTAAGAAAGGAACTATCTTTGATTAGTTGTTGTCACGCTTATCTCATCAGCATCTCAGAACTTTATTTGTCGAATGCTAATTATTCACGTCGTCACCCCAGCTCAAGTGGGTGGTTGTTGGTTTGCGGATTCACTGCCTTTGGACTTATAAATTGGATTTTTGGTGTTTCCTATTTTAATCCTATTGGATTGGAGTTTTGGAAATTGATGCTTGGAACTTGAAAAGAGTTTGCTTTTGGTAAGAGGGAGAAAGAGCGGAAAATGATAACCTGCAAGGAGTTTTGGTCTAAGAAAACATTGGTGGGTCTTGGGTTGGGACAATTTCTTTCACTGCTCATCACCTCTACTGGCTTTTCATCTTCTGAGCTGGCTAGAAAAGGTTCTGTTTCTTTCTCTCTGTAATGCACACGAGTATAAAAATGTGTCTTCATTTGTTTCTCCGATTGGTATTACCGTTTATATCTTATTATTTTGTTTTCGGTATATGTGATGAAGTGTTAAGTACGTTTAGCCATCAGTTTGTCTTTTTGACATTGACATTGGCAAGTTCGATGCTTTCGTGTATTACCTAATGATTGCTATACATTGCAGAGCTGGTAAATGGTGTTTCTTCTACTTTAAGTTCGAGATTCCGTCTCTATTTGCTAATTATTCATCCTGTTTCTCTTAAAAAAGAAATCCTTTTCTGAGCATAAAAGACACTTTTCCTTCTGTTTGTTTTGTTAAACTTTTGGCTGTTGAAAGTAGGATTGCTGATAACGATATCAGCATTACATATTTTTCCTTCTCTCTCTCTCTCTCTTTCTCCCCTTTTTTCTTGACCATCTTCAGTGTATCTTACTTTCTTTGACGTGGTCTTTGTCAAATTGAGATTTGATTGTGTAACATAACTTTATCACTTCTATACTGTTTTTGTCTTCAGGAGTCAATGCCCCAACTTCTCAGTCTTTTCTGAACTATGTGTTCTTGGCCATAGTTTACGGAAGTATTTTGCTGAACCGGAAGCAGCCTCTTAAGGTGATTTTGTTGTCTTCATCTATTTGCTTCTGCTTTCTTTTAACTTTTTTTTTCTCTTGTTTGTATTCATCACTAGATTCAGCCCCTAGAGATCTTATCAGTTTGAGTAATTGCAAAATGGCGATTTTCACAGGGATGAAGTGAACTGATTAGATATTATTGTGGTTTCTATGTACGATATTTTAGTTGATTTACATCCTTTTGGATTTTCTGCAGGCAAAATGGTACTACTATGTCCTTCTTGGGTTGGTAGATGTAGAGGCCAATTTTCTTGGTGAGTGTCTCACAGTAGTGGAGATATCCACGTAGGCATAGAAATCCAAAGATAGCATTTTAAAGTTTTCAGCTATGTAATATTTACTTCTTATATGTGATTATATTTTATTTCATGGTTCCATTCAGTATTGAGTACGCAATTCCGTTGCGATAAGTCCTGGATTTTGGAGTATAAAATTGTGAACATAGCTTATTGTGGAACATAAGCTGCAGTGCCTCTTTTTCCTTTTAGTCATAAGTTGGGTATGCTCTTGCATTAAAGAAATAAGATATTTTTATGCATCCTTGTGACATTGCAACTTCTGATGCTAATAATCTCTCCTAAATTTTATTTTGAGCTGTTTGGAGTATGTCCTTGCATGGTGATTTTCTACTCAGTATTCTTCCAACAATCACTCACTCTTTCTCAAATCCCTGAAAAATCTACTTATGGCTTTTGAAACATATGCTTTGAACAAGTCTTTAAAATGTGCTGGATCTGGGCAGATGGGACAATGACCTTGAATGCAATGATTGTCTTGCTATACCAAAGAATGGCCAGCTAGGCATTTTCTTGCTAAAGTATTGATGTATGATCGTAATTCTTAAGAACTTAAATGTTTTTGGTTATATGGAAATTGACAAAATTTTCCATCTACATGCAGTGGTGAAGGCCTATCAGTACACGTCACTTACGAGTGTCATGCTGCTGGATTGTTGGACAATTCCATCTGTTATGCTTCTGACATGGATTTTCTTAAAGACAAAATATAGATTCAAGAAGATAGCTGGAGTAGCTGTCTGTGTTGCTGGCCTTGTTATGGTGGTTTTTTCGGATGTTCATGCAGGTGACCGAGCAGGTAAAACCTTTCACTCAACTTGTCATAAATTATGCCTTGTCTAGGTTGGCTTTCTTTGTCTTTTTTTTTTTTTTTCCCCTTTTCCCTGATTCTATGAATTCAGGCAGTCAGTTTGCTTTCATGGTGTTGGTTGATCATTTCTCCTAGTAGTGAGTCAAATAAGGCTGTTTGTAATGTGAAAACTTGCCAACCTATATGACTGATACTTTCTCCTTTTCTCTTTGCCTTTTCATATGTGCCAGTACTTAAAGGTTTAGAAGATGTATGATTTGAAATTTTTCTTGAGTTTTTGGTTCCGTGTTCTATATATCATATATGATTTGTTATCTGTCAAGTAAACAAAAAAAGAAAAGAAAGAAAAACATGAAACGTTCTATTTTACAAAATCATTGTTTACATAGACGATGACATAACTCGATGGTGAATTACCTCTAAATTTTACACCCCTTCCTATGTTAAATTGCTTTCTTTTTTTAATTGGATACATTAATCATAATGGATTTTGTTATATCATAAAATGGATTATTTTAACTGAACTGGTATTTGTAGGAGGGAGTAGTCCTCGCAAAGGGGATTCTCTTGTTATTGCTGGTGCAACACTGTATGCTGTCTCTAATGTCAGTGAGGTAAGCTTAATGTCTACTTTATCTGGGTTCAAAGGGTTGTCTGCAACTTTTCTTGGCTGTATTTGTGCGATAGGTTTCTATTAGAGTTCCTCTCATTTCCCATTATGCTTTCCCATGCCTCTTCCCTCCTTGTGAAAATGTTTTTAGTTTAATATTTTTTATTTTCCATTATTCTGTCCCCTGCATTCTTACATACTTTTGGAGAAGTGTTTAGATTAACCTTCCTCCCATTGACATGAGGAATTCTGCATCATGTTGGTCCTAAAAGAGGCACAACGAGAAATTGTTGTGCCATTGAAATGGATCACTACCAATTGTTCTATTGCCAGCATTGCTGGTTCAAGTTATGTTCCCTCCTGAAGCAGGCTCTTCGACATAATTGTTCTTATCATTCTATTACTTGGTTATTATATGAACAGTCACAACTTTATTTGAGGACATTTTATCCTCTTTGCGTTGAAGGGGACCATGGGGTCAACGGTTGTTGAGTTTTCTATGCCTTGAAGGCAATCTAAACAGTTTTCTCTCTCTTGTTTCTTCATATGTTACATGTTGCAAAATTTTTTTAAATGAACAGAAATAGAGATTTGTACCTTAACTGTATACTTCTGAACACTGTTTTGTCTGAATGTTATCTTCAAGCATTGGCCTCAAAGTTCTCCTTTTCAGGGTTGATTACTTTGTGATGGCTGGGCCAAATATGACATTGTTGAACTGTTTCTCTAAAACAAATGGTTAATTTCCACAGCTCTTTGGGCACTTTGCAGGAATATTTTGTAAAAAATGCTGATAGAATTGAGCTAATGGCATTTCTGGGCATTTTTGGTGCTATCATCAGTGCTATTCAGATGTATCCTTGGCTTTGCTCCTTACATTTGTTTTTTTGAGGATTATGAATGTGTCTGGTTGTGGACTTCTCTGTCTGTTTAGTCAATTAGTAGTTTAGTCTCCTATTGCCATATCCTTGCTGGGGCTTTATTAAGGTTGCTGTTTCTTCTATCTCCTTGATATGAGCAACTATTTACGTTGAATATCTTTTAAAGTTTATCTGGGATATTTGAACCCATGTTGAAGTTGTTTCTTGTCTCATTGTCATGAAACTTTGTATTCCTTAATATGATCTGTAGAAGTATTCTTGAGCGGAATGAGCTCAGATCTATTCATTGGTCAGCTGGTGCGGTAAGTTTCTTGTCCACCCACATTCTTGATTTGGAAATTTGTAAAACCTCCATGGAACTTGAAATTTGAACTCTTGAATTTATAGTCATGAGATTGGAGTAGATACATAATGGCCCAGTTCATGTTACTGAAAGCGATAAAAGCTTGAATTTTGGGAAACTAAAATGTGGGCAGTGGATTTTTTAAACCACATGGTACTATTTCTGGATTTTTGCCTATTTCGTATAAATAGAACTTGGGAGTAGACATTCAAAGGATCTATTTCAATTTTACGACTGGCGAAGTGAAGCACTGAACGTAACTACCCAGCTATTCCTGTCTGTCGCAAAAAGTTGGGAGATCCACTACGATTGAATGATCTTTCAAGTGACAGATTTCAAATCGAGTTTAAATTAATATCTCATTTCCATAGATAGAGATATTCCTGCGATGGAGCACTGATATAAACTTCAACTGTCAAATCATGAAATAGTTTCCTTGTATCGGTTGGTTTTACATTGTTTCGTTTATGTAATTGTTTTCAGGCTCTTCCATTTGTTGGGTTTGCGGTGGCCATGTTTATGTTTTACTCCTTAGTCCCAATTTTACTCAAGGTACGTAATTTTAGATGCCTATGAGCTTCTTTTTGTCATGAGTGCATGAATGTGCCTGGCCGCTAGGGTGGGCTTGGAATCGGAGTCTGAAGAGTAACTGTGGATTAAAGTTGGGTGTATTTTACACCTTGTATAATTGCTTCTTGTTCTGCATTTTTATTCTGATATGTAGTTTATTGGTCAAGGACATTAAAGGTTTGCTTGCTGCTACATCTCTAATTATGCTACTTGCACCATAAAGTTCAACTGATACCACTGCTATCACCTTTCTACAGTGACTACCTATAGGTGATTTTCCATTTGTCTCAAAGTTTTCAAACTTCAATGCATTAGAAATTCTATCTATTATGCTGCATATCTTAAACTTCTCCCAAGTATTATAATTGTAACTTATCTTTCCTGTGATAGCTTCTATTTGGGAAAATTTTGGATTAGTTGTGAGATCAGTAAGTAGTAAGTTATGCTTTGAACAACCAAATGGATGCTTTGTTACTATCCCTAACTATTATTATTTGCAGATCAGTGGATCCACAATGCTCAACCTGTCTTTGCTGACATCGGACATGTGGGCTGTCGTGATTCGCATATTTGCTTATCATCAAAAGGTTCTTAGCTTGTTATATTGCATCATGGCTTGTAAAATTGAAGTAATCTAATATCAGAAATTTCATTTGTGCAATTTCCTTTTTCTGATTCGATATTGTTCAGGTTGATTGGATGTACTTTGTTGCCTTTGCTGCTGTAGCTGTCGGGTTGGTCATCTATTCAGGGTATGCCTTGCAATATCATTTTTGTCATAGTCCAACTTCAGCGATTCATTAACATAGCTGCATATCTCCGGCCTTTCCTAACTTTCTAAGCTAGTTTTATCATGATTATTAACTAGCAAGCCAAATTCAGGCTTGACTGAATAACTTGCCCTTTATTTCTCGAGTGAATACCTGTCTTTATCTTCAAGTAATTATATAAGTGGATGAGGATGTTGAGGAAGTATTTTGTGCATGATACTACAAGTTCTTGGATGGACTGCAAAAAATCAATTGGGTTAAGCTTGGAACAAGCTTGGAATGTTCAAGGTTTCATGGTATGAATGTACAATAGGGCTAGTTGCTCCTTAGGCTGAGCATGTGTAAGGCATTTTTTTGGCACCGTACTTGGTGTTTCCTTCTGTGTCAGTTTCACATTTATATCAGTTTATTATTTGATACTCCTACAGATCTAATAATTCATCCATTTTTCCAAAAGTTAGCCTTGCTATCGATTTGTGTTCGCAGTTTGATGCTATTTCTTTTCATGGTTTTTGACTTCCAACTGCTAAGTCGGTCAAAACCTATACTAATGTTTGTTGAAACATTATAATCATTATTTGCCAACTTGCTGGGAAGGAATCAGTCATCAAACATAACTGAAAATGTCGCTTGGAACATTATTTTCAGCTAATGCTTTTGACTTTCTGACGATGAAATCATTTCCTTTGCTTTCCTGCAATGTGATATTAACTACGTCAAATTTCTGTGATGCTTCCGTAGGGGTGACAAGCTAGATGATCAACGTCATCCCGATGTTGCCAATGAAGATATCGAGAGAAGCAAACATTTCGGCGAGGAGCCTGGATCTGGGAGCTGCACTCAAGGGGCTATTGCAGGGAGTTCAAAAACAGGGGATAGTAGCAAGCAAGACCTTTCTACCACTGGTGTTAGTGCAAGGCAAGACAACGACAACAAGAATGTTGGAAGAGATGCAACGGTGAAGAAATCATGATTTTTTAAAATCAAATTTCAGAAATTAAAAGCAATGGAGCTTTAAGAAATTGAGGACCAGCGGCACTGAATTCTGAATGACAACAAAAGAAAAAGTTATATAGTTAATGATAGTTGCAGGGCATCAAGGGATTGGAAATTCTGTCACTCCTGCGGCCCTCAGTGGTTTAGTTAATAATGTTTCAGAAGATTAGCAGTTTTTGAGGACCATTAGTCATCAATTGAAGCATGTTTTTCTTGATTTTCTGAAACTCTAGATGAACAGTCAAATAGAACTAACCAACAGAGAAGAAAAATTAGGTGAGAACCCACCAATGTGTGCAACACTTGATGTTGACAACTAATTTACATGATTACGATTGATTAAATTACCAAAATGGAATTTCAACGAGTATATGCCTGAAAATGCTTTTACTCTGCTTTGAAACTAAAATAAGAGAGAACAAGCAGAAGCAATGCGTAGAATGGTTCAGTATGAAAACTGGTTCATGTTACGAGACGTGAACCTTCTGCTCCTTTACAAACGACAGAACCCATTGTTTAGTACAAAGAACTCATGTCATAAGCCTACGGCAGCAAACTTCTGTCAAGTTGCAACCGAAAGAAAAACAGTTGAAACTAATTATAGGATTTATTTATTCTCCTTCAATGCACATCCGAGAGCTTATGTTGGATCTCAACTCCCTTATTGGTTAATTGCCACAGTAGGAGGGTCATGAACTTATAATGACTTCATGCTCTTAAAGCCATCACCATGATTTCTGGGCTTCTTCCGGTGAGACCGTGGGAACAATAGCCGTTGAATCTGCTTCTCAGCAGCTGTTTCGCAAGTTGCCTGCACAGAACAAAGAGATAAATTGTTCAAAAATTTTCTTTCAATGAATTGGATAGTAACATCAGCTAGAAAATTATCAGTAAGTGTTGGAAGATGTAATTTAAACTAGAAAACCAAATCTGCTGGCATTGTTTACAGAATGTAATCAAATCTAAATCATCAGACCTTAAATTGCACAGGCATAGGTAAACGCTCAAATTTCAAAACGAACTGTTTTTGCAGTCAATAACTGAATTTCCAAGTAATTAAATTATGATGAAAATGATACTAACTCTGCCTCATATACACTTAGCGTTTGAAAATTTCAAGGATCTAGACAGTTTAAATATAATCACTAATTGGACACCTTCATATGCAGGCAACTTGCGAAACAGCTGTTGAGAACTGGATTAGAAGGGATGCAGCAGGTCATCTTAAACGTAGACAACTTACCCGAACTTTGAAGGGGAATCGATGAGTGCGTACTTCCCCCCAAGAGAAAATTCTGACATCCATGCCAAGGCTATCAACCCCAATCAAGTTTGCCCCCTAGATAATTTTTGAAATGCCAATCATATACTTGATGAAAATAATGTGGAGGAGAAAAGTGACCAGGGCTAGGCTTGATGCCTCTGGGCAGTGTTAGAACGTGGAACATAATTGCATGAATGTTGGATTCATATAAGAATAAGGTAGACAACAGCACATTAATAATAATCAACAATAACTCCAACAAAGACAAAACTAAGAACCTGCAAAAATAAGACAATGGATAGCATTTGAAAGTGACTACCTCAACATGTAGGCCCTTCTTCTTACAAAGAGCTTTCAGAGCAACACTGAATCTAATTCCCTTTGCACTGAAGTGCTCTAAAATAGCTGATGTTGAGTGTACAAGGACGTCAGGCTCAGCATCTTGAAAATCTTGTAGACTAATTACAGACTGCTATACCAGAGAAAAGCAGAATCAGGACTGGAGTTGATCTTCACTATAAACAAATCCCATCAGAAAAAAAAGCTTCATACGGCCATGTTAAGTAAAAGATAAATAACAGTTGCAAAAGTTTATCATTTGAAAACTGCCGTTGTGCTCCAATAATGAGCTGTATCTCATTTCACATCTTCATCTTAATTAAAATCATGATTAATTACAGATTTAGTACCAATAATCCGTGTTGCTTCCCACCCCTATCCAGCCAAAACAAATTGAAAAAGAAATAGAAGGGCATAATTGTGCTAGAATACAAACTTATATAGTTGAAGCTGTACATGCCTGGTTGCCATACACAGAGAATAGCTCTATTCCCATGATCTCTAACCTGTAGAGAGTTGAACTAGGGCTGCATCCATCATTTACGAGACCAAAACTCGAGATATCTTCACCTAAAGAATGGATGGAAATTTCATGGAACAATTCAACATGTAGATAACCCTATGAGAAAAACAAACTCTCATCTAGAGGCAATGGCTGCTAAAATTCGTAGAGAATATGAAGAGCCACCTCCTCCCCCTAATAGAACATATTTCAATACAGCACAAGATTCATCTAATCCAGGTTGTTTTTGAAAACCACAGTTTTGAAGAACCTATGAGAAACACATTCACTTCATTCATAAGAAATGGAATTACAAAGATGATTTTATTATCTTCTCAGTACACTAAAATGATTATCTGAAAGCTAGGTCCAGCATTAAGTTATTTTGGCATCATCAACATATCCATAAGATACCTTTCCAATCTGAATTATACCCATTGCTATCCTCACCACGGAATAAGTTTCTCAAGTATGACTCTTCATCAGGGAAAGCAGGCCTAACGAATCCCACAATAGAGACTCCATTTGAGGGATGCTCCATCTTTCTATCATGCTCCATCTGAGTTGCCTATGATAGAGCAGAAAGCATGTTAAAAGGGAAAAGGAAGAAATAGCTGCCATCATACGCAAAGTTAAGAGGTGCACTTTGGAAAACTATCTACAATTATTAACTAGTGCTCCTTAATGGCATTCAGAAAAAATATCTCACGCAATGCAATGGGACAAAACAAAACAAAGAGAGACAGAAGATAGTCATTCATTGACAGCTATTTAACAAGTGTCATCTGCAAATCTTTTAGATTTGACACAAAGGGGTAAATAAAGATGCCCAATTAAGTAAATTCTCTACCAAACATTCAAGAAACTAAGTTTTGTAATCACCTTAGTCAAACACTTGGCAAAATAAAAAGGATGAATCCAGCTGCAAGTGTCAGGCATCCCCCAATCAACTGGGACATCAGACTCTTCAGAAACCATTACCTATACAAAATTCATTCAAAGTACACAAAATAACGTTAGAAAACTAATAATTAACCTGGGGGAAATAAACAGACGTGAATGCTTACCTCCAAATAATCATCATCAAACAGAGTATCCTCATCATTACTAGTCTTGAAAACATTGTACTCGCTTGCTATCCTTTTGTTCCCATACATTGGAATATCCATTCCTATCAACATATTCTAAACATAATGAAATGATATCAGAAAAGTGATTCAAGTTCAGGTAACAATAAGGTCTCGCTGAGTCATATTCATTGCTTATTTGAAAACCACTACCTCTACGTAGCTTCTATATAAAATCACATTTCACTATGAATCTTCAGTGATTGGTTATCAATAATTTTCACTATATTTACAAAACTGGTATGAAATCCTAAGAAGAAAATGTCTCTTGCTTTCTGCATTATTGTCAAACCTATGAAATTAATAAACTAAGAGTCCAAAGCATTGATCTTTAATTTGAAGATTAAAGAAGGGGTGTTTACTCAATAGCATGACAGGATGTGACATGTTGGGAAAAGCAATGAGGGAATTGTTGGAGAGTGAAAATTTGCATAAGGAAAATGAAATAAACGATTGAATTATTCATCTTCTTGAGCCTGATATGAATGGAAAATAAAGGAGTCCAGGGGAAACTACAAATTTGTTTCACTGTCCTATTTGAAACAGATGATAGAGATAGAGTAATGATGTAAAGAAGCAATATGGCTAAACTAGAATCTACCAATAAACTTTCATCTACTTCATGTTTTTAAGGGTATTCAAGGAACTAGGTCTACTAGACACTTAATTGCTCCTTTTCTTTTGCAGATATGGGAAAATTGTACAGTAATATATCAATTTCAGTTGTTGGTAAACATTTAGCAGGAAGCGTGTTCTTACCACAGGGTTGCTGGCTTCACGATCATACAAGATGTTTTCATCATCAAATATTTCAAAACATATGTCTGGCAACAATATAAGATATGAAATAATGAGATTCAATGGAAAATGAAGCCAATGCTGTTATACATGTTTCCCAAATAACATCAACGACGGACCTCCATAATCATCGATAACATACTGATATTCTGCCCATGAAATTTCTTCATGTGGTTCATGGTGGATACTTCCAGGAAAGACCAGCAAAGCACTGGTGTTGGCCTAAGAAACCAATACAAGCAACTAGGGACTCTTGAGATAAGGCCTTGCTAAGGGAAAGCTTAACAAGAATATGATGACAGTGGCAGCAGATGAATCACACAAGTACAAACCTCAAGAGTTGTTCTTGCTATTTCAGCAGATGTAAGATGAGTTTCACGGATTCTTTTGTTGATTTTCAGTTCTTCAAGAGGATGATAACCTTGGAGACTTGTATAATTGGTCGAGTCAGGAACTGAGTCAGAGTAGTCTGCAGCAACTGAAACTTTCACATGGCAAAGATCACGTCCTACAGATGACCAATGGAATTGTTTTGATCCAAAAAGAGGATTTCGACATCTGAAATTTTACAGAAGATAACAGCATTTTTCAATCAAATGTTCCCATGAACAGCTAACTCAATGTTAAAATTAGAAATGATTGAAAAACTTCAGGTAAACAAGACTACTGAAAAGATCATTCTCCTAAAAGATGAAAATGATTTTCCATTTTCTTTCCTTTTCTACTTTGTCCTGGGGTTCAGGGATTGAGGGTGCATGTTAGCTGTATATAATTCAAATCCAAAACTTATAAACATAAATTTGGATAATTAAATCACACAGGAATGAGGAAAAAATATTAGAAAAAACAGGAAGAATATCATGGAATTCAACATATTTCTAACTTCGAGTAGCAGCAAAATATTCAAATTGGGAATGTACCCTATGCTGGAGAAATCAGAATCTCTGCCATTATCAATAGAACATTTGATCCAACTGTTGGTTATCCCATAAGATGTTGAACAACAAACTCCATCTGAGTGGCATAGTTGGCACTGCAAAGGACCTGAAAGCAAAATAAAAGGCGATGTTGCTGAAAATGGTATCATCAATAAGCCTCAAGCCTCCATAAGAGGGAGGCCCACAAGGAAGGGGATTGACAAGGAGTTGAAAGAGACAATAAAAGTTTTTGAAATCTATACCAGTATCTCTGATGAAACAGAGGAAAAAAATAACAGAAATTTCAATCAACTAATTCTTATGATATTTCCACGTAAAAGTCTCAGGCTGACGGAAAATAAGTAAGGTCAACAATCATCCAAAGAAAGCTGTTTACTGCAAAGTTATCAAGATGACAGAGTAAAGTTCTACTAAAGATAAAAATCATAATGCTTGTCTCAAATAGAGAAATTCCACTGAAAATATGCCTTGCTTGATTTATCCATATTACATTCCTTGCCATCTTCTGCTTCAGGCACCATACTTTGTAGAAAAATGATATAAAGTAAGATGAAAATAGGGAATAAAAGGAAAGCCAGAGAAACAGAAATCCGTTTTTTCTTTCAGCATCTTAACTCAACGGGTTAAGTGGGTTGCTGACTCAACTTTGTTACTCCCGGGTTTCTTGTCAAACATAATACAGCAAACTGAAATTTACAGCAAAACCTTCCCCAGTTAGCAATAAGCCATCCAAAACCATCCAAAAGATGGAAATTAAGGGACATTTCCCAGAAGCACTTGCAGAACGATATAGTGAAAAGAAAAGGCCAAATTATTGCATCACTTTCATAGTTCGAACTAAAAGTTCTGTTCGCAAATTGGGTATTGGTAAAAATCCAATCAAAGCTTCAAATTTGAAAGCAAAGGGGAAAGCTTTACCAACAAAGGGAAACTTAAATGAACCAAAATATCGAAATGGGTATCTGCCATGAAATCACTAGTACACATGGGTATGCCTGAAACACTCATAAACAATATTGTTTCTCATATGATTAATTAACCAAGTAACAGAATGCATCAGAAAGAGGTACAACAGAGAATAAGTGAAAAGCTAAACCAAGAAGGTAACACGCAGATTTGTAATGGAGATTACCAAGGAAGAGCGACGAAGCAGCTGCGATCACCATGAGAGAGTTAAGAGAGAATATGCAGGGAATAAAAAGGCGGATGCTTGCTAGCTCCTTCTGATTTACAAGGCGTGTGTGTGTGTGTGTGTGGGGTCTTAGAGCAATTGGGCCATCAAAATCTGTGTCAGAACTGGCTTTGTGTGGGGAAAGTGGCCGTAACGTACTTGACAATGTAGAGATACCTACCGAATTTGATACCAGATTAAGTTTTGGTATAGTATTATATCAGTATCGGTTAATACCGGGTACCATTTTGGATAATTTTTTAAATTTATAAAATAGTCCCTAAATTTTTTAAAAATTGCAAAATAATTCGTTGTCATATTGTACAATTATACTGTATATTTTTAACCTAGTCTCTAAAAATTAAAGCAATAAATAATAATCACAATTAATATGAAATAATAATAATTTTCAGATATTTCACATATAAATAATAACCACAATTTATATGAAAAAAGACAATCATTATTAAAAATATAAAATTAAGAACAATATACAGTATTTAAAATATTATAATTTTAATTTTTATTATATAATAAATAATAATTACATCAAAAAATCTAATAAAAAGAATAATAAATATCCTTACTCTATACTTATTATAATTTACAATAAGAATTCGCAATAAGGAAACAATTAAATAGAATTAAAATATGAAACAAAAACATATATTATTTAATTTATTATCAATTAAATATATTACATATTTGATTAATTAAGAGGGGCACCATGAATAAAAATTTTTAAATTTTTTTTGAAAATTTAAATTTCAAAATTTTACAATTTAGTCCCTAGATTTTTTAATTTTTTCGGTATTGACCAGTATTTATAATATCGGCCGGTACTAACCGATATTGGCCGATACCGACCGGTATTTAAACCCAGTATCAGAATTAAGATTCCGGTACCGTACCGGCCGGTATAGAATAGAATTCAAAATACTGGTCCTTGAACTTGAAGGGAGCCCCACAATTATGCCCTGGTCCCTCCCCACTCAAAAGATGAAACCGCCTACTCCAGACGCCTCATTATTGTGCCATGGTCCCTCCTTTTCCTTGTACAGATGGAAATCCGAAGCCCCTAATTTTCATTCTCCTTTTCTTTTCCACTCTTCTTTATATATAAAAACTAAAGACACATACAAAACTGCTTTTTAATCTAAATTCATCCGAATTTAAATATTAGTAAACTCCTACTTTTTAATTTAAATATATAATTTAATTTTCATAACTTAAAAAAATTATAATAATTTACTATCGATTAAATATATTATATAATATCAATTATTAATAAGAATTATATGTATATTTAATTATTTAATATTAATTACTAATAAAAATTATAAGTAATTTAGTTCAATAGTTATAATTTAAATATTGAATAAATTAATATTTATTAACAAATTTAAATTTAAATTTAAAATATCTTCAAAATATATAAATTTTAAATAAATTTTATTTTAATAATTTAAAATTAAATTATTATATTATTTATTTTAATAAAATATAATAATTTTTGAATAATTTATCAATAAATATTATATAAGAAACTAAAATAAAATTAATTTATTGTAAGTTATTTATAGAATTAATTTATTTTAAATTTTATTTAATATATAATTATTATATATTAATAATTAAAATTTTATTTTTATTAAAAATTAAAATAAAACTAAAAATAATAAAAAATAAAAATAAAAGCACAAATCTCCTAAACTTGTTTGGTTCATAAATATCTAATCTAAAGAAAACACATTAGTAATTATAACTAATCCAACTACACCTACACCTACTATGCTGAGTTAAAGAAAGATTGTTTATCCCCTATTTAGGATTCAACAAAGCTCAGTACAACCTGATTTCATTTTCTACCTTTAAGCGTAAGCCAAAGAGAATAGAGAGAAAAGATTTTAAGATATAAAAGATAAATCTGTAGTTGCTAAAAGGTTTTTTATTTCATAGTTAAAGACAGATATTACAAGAGAGAAGAGAAAGGTGAAGTAAATCACTTGTTAATATAGAAATCACGTATAATATGCAAAATACACAAGAAGAGGGGTTGAATTGTGTTAAATCGTTTAAGATATGAATCTTTAAAATCTTCTTGATTTTTTTGAGAAATTCAGACGATTACAAGTTTAAACAATGCACTTAATTTGATGAGTAATGCAATAGCGAAAATTAGTATCTATTCTTCTAACAACAAGAAAATTAAAAAGGTAAGAGTTAGAGAATATGACACCGCGATTTATACTGATTCACCCTTAACCTTAGGCGACGTCCAGTCCTCAAAGTTTGTCTAAGATTTCACTATCTCCTTCAATGTTACAATTATTATTTCTACAGTTGCAAAGCTTTTTTAGGTCTCTTTCATAAAAGTATTCTTTATCTGCTTCTTTAGCCTCTTCAGGCTCTAGCTTTCCTTTCTCTCGAAAAGATATTGTTTGAGCTTTCACACTCACGTTACATATGCATTTGCTCTCTTTCTTTCTTTCTTTTCTCTCAGAATATTTTTCACAGCATAAGTACTTGAACATAGAATTTCTCTTGAGAATTTTTGTACATTTAAAATTCTTATTGAAGTCTACGACTACGACTAATATTTATAACCTAAATCTCCAACGATCTTCTTGAGAAATCTGCTTGTCGAGTCTTCTAAAGTTTGTTATTAGTAAAGTCCTATAACCAACTTTAATTAACTGACGTTCTAGCACATTCTTCAATTATATCGGCTTGCTTAGATTCGTATACTTCGTCTGATGTCTTAGACTTGATCACTTCGTCTGATCCGTCTTATTAAGCTTTTACTTAAGTGTCATCTTGATTTAATGATTTGTGCCACTTATATTTATCTGCGCACTTAACAAATTCATCAAAACAGTTCACATACTTCTATTATTATTATTATTTGACTTTCATCAAATCAATAGAAGAAGTGAAGTCTTCTTGACTTAACAAAAGGATTCTAGAGTGCTTGCCCTTTAGCATACTAAGAGGGTTTATTTATACTAAAAGGTTACAATCAGATCTCAAATCTGAAAATAAAAGTTTACATTATATCTTTTTTGGCATTTAGTCTTATCCTCGTTTTATTGGTATAGGAGATTCTTTATCTGATTTTAATTGTTAGAAGAGATTTCCTCATCCCTTTCTTTATCTGAAAAGATTCTTCTACTTTTTAAAAGATAGGAGCATCTTATATTTAGGCTGTAGAAGATAACAATTATTTTGAGTCACTGTATGTGTCGACTCTAGAATCTTCAACTTTATCTTTTCCTTTTAAAGATCTAACACCATCAGTACATGCTGCATAAATGTTTTGAATATGTTTCCTGAGGTAGCAGAATCTTCTTTGAAATTCTGGGCTAGATTTAATCTTTCCTTTTTCAATCATCCCTATCTTCATTTTTACAAAATTTTTTGCAACCATAGGTGTCGTCTTAGCTGGGACGATGACAAATTGCTCTTTCCTGCATAAGTTCTAAATCCTTTCTTAAAGGAAGCTTCCATTCCAAAGACAATGGTCTTCATTTCATTTCCTCATTGGTAATGGATATTTATTTCACTAAAATTAGAGAATTCTCTCCTCAATTTAGTGTCTATCATAATGGGAAACTGTTCGGACTTTCTAACCATGATGAAATGATAGGCATCATATCATTCGTCTTCATAAAAATATGGTCCGGTGGATAAAATCTTCAACATTAATGTATCTCTATGAGTTATCGCAGGGTTGTTTAAATAGAAATCTTTAACTCCTTTTTGAATCCATTTGGGTAGATAAGCAATTTTAAGAAATTTAAGATTTGTTAAATAGATGGCACTAATAGCACCAAAATCATCCCAATCTATGATTGCTTGAGGATTAGCTCCCTGCAAAAAATTCAGTATAGGATATATTCCTAAAAAATCAATATAACAAAAATCATTATTTTGTAGGGAATATAGATCTCTCATTAATTCATAGTGTCCTTGAGCAGCAGGATGTTCTTTGAGAGAACTTGTAGTCATAATATTTCTCGATATCTGAGATTTTCCATAAGTATCTGGTTGTAAAGATATAGTATCAGGAGTAAAAGCCTGAGGATGAATTTGTTGAGGCATGAGAGAAGATCCAGTTGAGTCGGATTCTTCAAGTATCTAAACTTTGTTAATCAAACTATAAAGCTTTTGTTCAGCATAATCAAAATGATTTTTCTTGACTTGCCATATGTGGCAAAAAGAAAGAAGTAATTCAATTATTTCTTTTGATATCGAGGAAAATTTAGCAATATCCAACAAATCTTTTATTTGTGCTTAGCAAGTATCTATATCTTCAGAGATTTGGTCTAAGAGACCATATATCTCTTTTTTAGGGCTGATCATCCCTGATTAGAAAACCTATAAAAACATTATTATGAGATTTAATTATCTCAATATCAAAGGAGTATTCAGCTAACAGTGTTTTTCATCTTATATATCTTTTGTATTCAGGCTTAGAGGGCAGATTATTTTGAATAAATACTTTCACCTGGGTATTATCAATTTGTAGTAAAAATCTTTTTGGTAATAGAAAGTAATAAAAATTTAGCAGCTTTTTACCATTGCCAATAATTATTTTTCATTAATATGATATTGTTTCTGAGTATCTGTAAAAGTTCGAGAAGTATACCTGCATAAAGACTCATTAGTTTTAACGTGAACATCATTATAAGTTTTAACGTGAACATCATTATAATCTATCTTTTTTAATACTCCACTCCACACTTGATCAAAAGCATCAGTTTCAAGAATTAAATCATCATTGTCAGATGGTAAAGAAAGCTTAGGTAAAGTAGAGCTCATAAATTTAATTTTCTTTACCTGTTCGATCAAGTAAAGTGAAAAATCAAATCTTTGATCCTTTTTTAACAATGTTTTAAAAGGTTTTCTTATCTCAACAAGGTTTTGAATATAATCAGATGCATAATTTAATACATCTAAAAAGCTTTGAACTTGCTTTTTATCTTGTAACTTATATGGAAATTGAGAGATTTTTTTTTAAGTATATGAGGTTGAATTTTAACACCTCTTCCATCTATTTCCTTTCTAAGAATTCTATTTAAGTTTGATATATCTTAGCCTTTTTTTTAGAAAGAGCAAGAAGATGTATAATATATTGCACAATATTATCTATCAAAATATCATCAACATAACAATGTATAAAATTATGATACTTGAAGATATTATCTAATTTTTTTGAAATATTTGAGGGATATTTTTTAAACCAATAGGCATTATTAGCCATTCATAATGACCTTGAGGGGTAGAAAATGCAGTATAAGGAATACTCTGTTTATTTATTTTTATTTGCCAAAATTCACTTTTACAATCAAACTTAGAGAAATTTTGTTTTTCCCTAGTTAGATTTATTAAGGTTTCTTTATGAGGTAGAAAATATCTATCAAAGACTGTATTATCATTTAATTGTTTATAGTTTACTACCATCTTAACTTTATTTCTAAGTAACTCTGCATGATTTCTAACTATAAAAGCAGAAGAATAATGTAGCGACTTACTTGACCGAATGATTTTTAAATTTTTAAATTTTAGAAGTTGTTTTCGAAATTCTTCTTGGTCTTCCATATTGTATCTCTTAGCAGTAACTCTAAGCACTTTAATTTCCAAATAGATGTATCATAAAAGATCTGCTTTTGAACCCAATCTCTCTTTTTCTTTTCAAGAGACTTTTGTTATTGAGTTAACCATTTTTATAGCATCATCAAATAATGCATACATTTTAAATCAACTGTAAATGTAATGGTCTTGATATGTTATCATTTTGATTGGAATTTTTAATTTTTCAATGTTTTGATAAAAATAATTATTAAAATCAAGTCAAACAACCATACAAAAATATAATTTATAGATAAAACTCTTTTATTAAATATTTTAATAATACAAGATATTTTAATCATACAAAATAATAAAAATATTTTTAAAAAGTAAGTGATATGAAAAAAATGTTCCCATCTCTCAAAAGTGTATTGTGACATGGTGTCATTTTCCGTGGGTTGAAATCATTTACAAAATAAATTAATAAAAATAAAAAGAAAAATATAATCTTAATATAGAATAAAACGTAAATTTATTTTTTAAAGACTAAATATATTAATAATCTGGTTTTATGGATTCAATGAAAAGCTTAACTATAATTTCAAGAATAGATCACCGGCTAAATTTTTAAGAAATAGACTAATTAATATCAAGGTAGAGGGCACAACGGGGCTATTCCTGAATTGCTGTGCCCCGCTGTGCCCGGTAGATTCCAACCATCCAACTTATTGTATTAGATGATTGGAATCTTAAGGGCATAGCAGGGCACAGCAAATTTGGAACAGCAGATCTACTCTCCAAGGTAGATAGCATATCGTAATCACCACAACTACATTTATTGTCTATAAAATATAAACGAATTGACTTTCTAGTTGTAAATAAATAAATGTATAGAACTTGGACATTAAAATGTTTCTTAAAAACTTAAAATAAATAAATTTTTATCAAACTTAAAATTAAAAATATAAATAAAAACAAATAAACGACGAACCATTTGGCATGTTGCATTAGTGTGACGGTTGGAGGGCTTGTCCTTGTCTTATGTTGTTACTACGTGACAGTAGCGGGTGCAGTAGCAATAGCCTCCTCAGTGTCAGTGTGATGTGAACTATGGTTCTGTACTTCTCACTTTAACTACTGAATTGAGATCCTCTGTACCTAAATTTGGGTGTGCCCCTGTGCCCCATCAATCTCAACCACTTTTTTTTTTCTCTCTCACTTTTTGAGTGGTGGAGATTAATGGGGCACAGGAGTACACCTAAATTTGGGTACAGAGGATCTCAATCCTTAACTAATGCCCAGAAACAAAAAACGATACAAGTCGTGAAGTCGTATGCTTTCAGAGGAGTCTCCAGAGTCACCCTTGTTGTCAGTTCCTCTAAAACTACGTCCCTCCGTTTATCAACCCAACAATCGCATGTTATCAAAAAGTCCTCAACGGACCATCTTTCTGCTAAACTACAATCAGCACGAACCAGTATAAATTGTTCTTCCGAGAGAGCTTCCCCATCGAAGCAACTCCGTCTCGTCGATTCCCTTGTGGAAAATCAGGATGAGATTCAATATTTTGCACAATAAAATAATTACGAATTTTTTTAATTTGTCTTTTCAAAAATTAAGATCATAAAACTTTTATAAAATAATTTAACACATAAATCATAATAAAGTGTGAATATTAATTCGTATAAAACTTAATCATTTTCTTGTCATATTTTCCAAATTGTTTTTAAAATTGGCTTATGTTATCACCATAATCGCAGAAGTATCCAGCCTTTAATAGTACCTATATAACGAGTTAAAGAAACTCTACAATTATCACTCCTTAACCTAATCCTCTTTATAACTGAGCGTTAGGGAAGGATTGTTAACTTCATTAAAGCTTAACTTATTTATAATAGATTTTAAGACATTTTAGTAATTTAATAAAAATTAAGTTCTAATTTTAATTAAACTTTAATTAAAATAAAAAATAATTATACTTAATTACCAATTATGCTCAAATAAGATCGAATATCTCATATTGATCTTTATTTATTAAATATCTTATCTTTAATCATCAAATTTCTCGAACTTTACAATCAATTTCAACTTGATTAAAATATCTTTGTTCTATTCAACTAGTTCTTTAAGTGTGACCATTAGGTTCCCAAATATGTTAGCAATAGGTACAAATTATAACCTTAAACCATATTTAGGATTAAATAAATTAAACTCTTTTAATTCTTTAATTAAATAATTTACATCCATAAAATAAGATTGACATATAGCAATATGTCATGAATACCCAAATGTTTATGAATGTCAAAGTAGTTTTGATTAACCTTTTCTTGCATGATTTTTTTTATATAATTCATTCATTTTATCGTATAATGTTCCGATTATATATAAAACATGGAATTAATCTATACTCTATTTTGAATCCAATTATATTAGTTTTCTACCATTAGCTATTAGTGCAATTAATGACATTTGTAAACTATTTACAAAACATCATTCCACCTAGGTTAAGGATTTTCTGAATCAATACTAATTGATAACAATGAAACATTCTCCCTAATTACTTTAGGGTGATAAAATTTATCTTGATCATTAAACTACCTCTATATAGTTCATACTATATTCAATGACTACGGACTGAACTATCCTTGACTAGAATATGCTATAAGTAGTATCAAAACATAGCAATCCCTATACAAGTTAACTTTGGAGATTTCAAGTCAGAGGATCACTTATACAATCATCATAATGAGAATTTTACCCCAAGTCTCTTCAAAACCCTTCATTGGTATCAGACCTAGGTTGGTGAAGTCCAATGAATAGAGATACATGGATTTAAGTCGGATGACTAGGTGATTCATGGAGTGACTCAAATGGCTTCGCATGAGCCATGAGTTGAGGATGAGTTATTACGATATGGATCGATCCACTTGTGAGGGGGAGATATTGAAAATTTACAAGTGGTGTAATCCTATATCAGAAAGAGACAAAAGAATGAAGTGATTTATATACAAATATAAGACTTATAACCCATTGCCTTAAGATTTTAGGTTGAGATATGATATCCTGATTGTATATAGGCTCTTTTAGATCTGATCTAATTTCTCCCCAGACATCTTCAAAACTTATCATTAGATTCAAGGCCGACTTTTAATTATATAAATTTAAAAAAATGTGATTGTTATTGCCTAAAATTTTGGAATTGAAGTGCAAAAAGTTTGCAAATTAAGATTGAAAAAGTTTGAGATTAATACTATATAAACCCAAAACCATAAATTAGAAATTCAGGTTATGAACTCTAGAAATTCACAATAAAAGGGATAAAACCTTCAAGTATTATGATTTGAATTGGGTTTAATGATTAAGGGTTGGTACTCTGAGTTGCTTGCAATTATTGCAATTTTGGAAGTTATTGGAGATGTTGTTGGCATTGAGTGACTGACGGATGAAGGAAGAAGTTACAGCTCTATCAGATGGGATGTTAGTGTGGTTGGTGTTGGGAAACTGGGTTGAGATCCAATTCCAACCGCAGTGGAATAATTACGAAACTTTTCGCAATCTTTGATTTCCTAAAAATCAAGATCTCTTTAATTCTATAAAATGATTAACACAAATCATAATAAAGAAGAAACTTAATTTGTACCTTTTTCCGAAGCTTGATCTTTATCTTGTTGTATCCCTCGAACCTTTTACGAAACCGATTCGTGTCAACCACCGTAGCCGCATAAATATTTGGCCTATAACGGTATTCACAGAACAAGTTGAGAGAACTCTATAACTCTTACATGGATGGTTATGCAAGAAGTGCTAGCTCCATAAAGCTTAAGCTTATTTATAATAAGCTTTGGATGTTTTAATAATTTAATTGAAATTAAATTCTAATTTCAATTAAACTTTAATTAGAATTACCAATAATTCTAATTAAATACCAATTATGTCCATATAAGATTCAATATCTCATACGGATCCTTATTTATTAAATATCTCATATTTAATCATAAAGTTTTTCAAACTTTACAATCAAGTCTAACTTGATTAAATTAAATTTGCTCTCTTTAACTGATTCTATATGTGAGACCCATTAGGTTCCTAAATATGATGGCAATAATTATAAATTCTAATTCTAATTCATAATTAGAAATAAATAAATTAAAAGGAATTCTAATTCTAATTCATAATTAGAAATAGATAAATTAAAACTCCTTTTAATTTATCTTTAATTCTCTAATTAAATAATTTATAGTCATAGATCAAGTACAACGTCTAGCAAAGCATCATAACCACCTAAATATTTTGGAATGTCAAAGTGGTTTTGACTAACCTTTTTCATTGCATGATTTTTTCTGTATAATTCAATCATTTCATCAACCAATGTTCCAATCAGACATAGAGCATGAAATTAATGTCTACTTTATTTTGAGTTTAATCATATTAGTTCTCTGTCATTAGTTATTGATTTAATTAATAATATTTGTAAACTATTTACAAAATATCATTCCACCTTGATTAAGGATTTCCCGAATCAATATTAATCGGGAACAACAAAACATTCTCCCTAATTACTTTAGGGTGATGAATCCTATCTTGATCACTCAACTACCTTCATATAGTTCATGCTACATCCAATGACTATCAATTAAATGACCTATGATTAAATAGATCATAAGTAGTATCAAAATATAGCAATCTACACACAAGATAACTTTGATGACCTCAAGTTAAAGGATCACTTATACAATCATCATAATGAGAATTTTATAGACATAAAAATAATGTTTCAAATGGATTTTTCATATCGGGTCTGTTCAATGAACTTGTTCTCTAACAAGCACCCACACGTTTGTTTATGAGATCGACTACTTCCTTCATAAGAAAAAACACAACGTATGCTAGTCTTTTTATGTTCTATTAATGTCCAATCTTAATAGAACAATGATTAGGAACATTTAGGAATAATACATAAATGCAATACGAATCTCATAATTATAATCTTCTTATAATTTCATTTGCAATGTAAAATTATAAAAATTATTCCATGGATTTTATCATATACATCTAAACATGTACAAAATAAATAATGCCTTTAAATAATTTGCCATTAAACTACAACCAAAGCGATTGGCTATAGGGCATAAATCAACAATCTTCCACTTGCACTAAGCCAATCATTTAAGTATCTCATACCATATCATCATATGATGATTATTCTACTACTGGGACAGTGGCTTAATGAGAGAATTCTACTAGATTCTCTATAATGAGCTCTTGATTAAATCTTACAACTTCCATCTTAATTATCATCATAATTAAGAAAATTTGCCGAAACACATTCTTGAATTTTTGTTGAGACATTAGCTTCTTATGCATGCCTAATGGCTCTAATGTTCTACAATACATTACTGTCTTGAACAATGCAAAGAAACTCTATCAAATTCACTAAAGAACTTGTTGATCTAATTAATCATTTCCACTAAATGCAAAATGTATTATGGCTTAATTAACGACCACTGTTACATTGAAACCTTTCCAATCCTATTGTTCTAATTAAATAAATCATAATTAGGATTTACTTCTAAAATTATATCCTTACCATCTTGAACTCATTTTCAACTCACAAATAGTCTAATGGATATCTTTAATACTTCGTAAGTATCTGATATCTCAAATACTACATAGAGTAATGAATATCTTTAATACTTCGTAAGTATCTGATATCTCAAATACTAAACATCATTAGTACGTTATCTATATACTTGTTGTTGTTCTCTGTGAGCGATATGTCTTCACATACCCCCATTGAAGAAGACAACTATAATCTCACTAACCTTGTTGCAGACATAAATTCACAATCATCTTCAAAAACAAACTTTTTGAATTCATCATAAAAGTGAATCTTCCAATATATCGTAGCCTTTTAACTGTACATCAAATGTATCATTAAAGGCACTATTTCCCATTCGATGTATTGTCATAAGATTTGAACTTTTCAAATTTCATTTTACTCCCACTACTTATCTTGAGAACGATTCTCCTATAAGTATACATTGAATCAAAAAATTTGTTCAATGAATCTGTAAGATTATATCCAATCTTTTGAATATCTCATAACCTTTTATTATCCAATTTAGTTCTAAACTAAATGGATAATACATACTTCAGCTAAGCATCACATTCTTGAATCATTGACTTTTTCAAAGACCTAACATTTCATATCTAATATGAAATCTTGTTAATTGATTCAATTAGAATTATTAAAGGTAAGTTATTGTACTAGGCATCGCTATAGAAGAAATAATATTGCATCTTACAATATCTTATATTGTATGTTACTCCTTACATAAATCCATACCCTTATGAAATTTTTGTTATTAAATTATTTACTAGAGAATCTCATTCTTTATAGATAATCGAAATTATAAAACTTGCCACAAGGATCTCGTTGATGTGCTTCAGCATTCTCAATACTTAATTTCTACTTAGATATAAACAGTTTGAACTTTTCAAAATTTTAAATCATCATTTCATTTAATACGTATGACTTTATCACATAAAGTCATTAGTAATCTCATGAAATATAAGTATTATCCTTTTACGAATTGTTATTCTATCCAATACATCAAATGTATAAAATTTAACAATTCAATACTATCATCATCCTCTTACCAAAGGTTGATTTGATTATTCTTCAACTTTACAAGTTTCACAAGTTCCATATAATTTATAATCAAAAGGATACATATATCATAGTATGTAACTTTATGATTCTCATTATGTTGATTTAACCAATATGATGTAAAAGGATAATCTCGGTTATCCAACTTTTAATTCTTGCCACTAATATTAAGCATAAGTCTCTTTTGATCCAACACATACAAACTCTTTGTATAAAATTTAATCAATTACTTTTACTTAACAATCTATTTCTAACCATGCATTGAACATTACAATAACGTTGAATCAAAATTCAGTATCAAAATATTTATAAGCATGAATTAGAAATACATATGATCTCTATGATATCACATATAGGCAAGAAAAATTATGCAACCATTTTCTTCTTATGAAAACTATTATCATATTATAGCAAAGCCTTTAATTGTAGTCCATAGTTATGCTTTTAATAGGCTAAATTAAGTGGAACAATTCAAACAAGATCTTATACCTTTCAGCTCTACTCCCTACAGTCCTTTGCATTTTGCTATCATAGTGTTAACATACATCGTACATGTTGTAATCAAAGTTTACGAGACATTAGTCAAGTCAAAATATCAATACATTTTGGCATCTATATGATTTTGACGTATCTCCACAACTTTGTCTCCATATCCTCAATAAGGATTATAGTAAAATTGCATAATAGGCACACATATTTTTATCTAACTTTTGAGAACTCTTTTCAAATATAATCCTATGTCCAAGAAATTTAGTTTACTAAGTATCAACTATACTAAACAAGATAAATTCCACTTAGAACAAAATAAATGTAAGAATGCAAGTAGTTAATTATATGTCATGACCACCAAATTAGATTAGGACTTTAATCATATTTGGTTACTCTCATTATTTTATTTAAAATAATAGCCCTCATTACTATTCGGAAAGATTGCTCTAATCTTTCTAATGAGCTAAGATCCCATTCAAGTATAGTTGATCTTAAGTTTGCTCAACAAACCAATTAGACTTAAAGTAGGTAGATAACAACTTTATCAATCACATCTTATGTGACTCTTAGATCTGTTAGTTGACAACTCTTACTAAAATATATCTTATATATTATTTCTAATCTTGCCTCCATGCGAGCATGAGTTTTTTCATCCAAATCACACAAATTTAGTTAAGTAAAACCTACTATCATAAGGTTAAAAATGTTCAGGTTAAAGCGGCCTTGAGTTTACTCAACAAGCCTACAATAAATAAAACTTTGTTTTATTCTTATAATAATAGAAAACAACAACCATGTTCTCAACGTGTACTTAATATTTTAATGAGGGATTTTAATTTTATTTGTCTCATCTAATATAAATTGCATGTAAAATATCACACATATAAAATATACAATTTATCATACATCCAATATATATATCAATCTATAAATAAAATATGCAACTTATGCACTCATAATCAAATTATATGCATAAAATATCAAGCTGAGTTTGATTCTAGTTATTGATCTTCATAATTTAAAATAACATTTCCAACTCTTCGGAAAAATTAAAATAGAAACTATGGATTCTTAATTAAATTAAATTCCTATTCTAAATAAAAATTTAATTTGATTTCAAAACAATTTTCAAATTCAATTGAAAACTATTTCTAATTATCTTGACTCCTTTGATAAAATATAACGGAAAACAATTTTCAATAAATTGTACTTTTTATTTATTATAATTTAAAAAAAATTTCAAAATTATATAAATAACATATTATAATATAATTAGAAAATTATTTCTAATTTTATTAGAAATAATTTTTCCTTCATTAGAAAACTAGTTTTTAATTTCCTGAAAAACACCGGAAAAATATATGATGGGAGACAATATAGGAACATTATATAAAAGAAAAGAAAGAAAATACTGCATGAGCGAGTGAGCAAAATACATTTGAACTAAGCTTCTACCTTTGGTACCCCCAAAGAAACATATCTCCAAAGTGGAAGTTTAAAGACCACCGTGATTGGAGAACGAAGATATCTCAATTGGAGCGACTAAAGAAGGAAGTCATGCTTGGACTAGAGAACGAAGCCGCGACTGGAATGAATGGAGAAGATGATACCTCAACATAAGAGCAAAGATGCCTAGGCTGGAGCAATTGCAGAACGAAGACGCGTCTGGAGTGACTGGAGATCGAAGATGGCAGAAGATACGAAGAAGCAAGAAGAACCATGAAGGGATTCAATCGAGTTGGGAAAACATTTGTAAATTAAGATAAAATTAGGGATTCAGTAGGGTGATGTTATAGGAGAAAACAAAAAAGGAATTAATTTAATTTAAATTATAGAAAATAAATAAAAATTAATTAATTAATTTAAAGATGAAAAATTATTATTTATAAATACACGTCAAGTGTCATGTTTGCAGCGACCTTAAGTGGTCAAACTTGGAGACATATTAATTTAAAAATGAAAATTTATTATTTATATAAACATCAAATGTCATATTGGCAGCTGACATTAGGTGGTCAAATTTAACAGAGACATAATGTTTATTTAACAGAGTTGGAACAAAGCATTCCATTTTAAGAATGTTACAGGGTAAAATAGCATAAGAGATAATGACACGGGTTATCTTATATTTAGGTTAAATTTTAACGTTTTTAAAAGTTTCAAACAAATTTTAAATGGATGAAATGTTTGATAGAGTTAACTTTCCGTCAATAAATATCACGTTAATATTAACGCAGCATTATTTTTAGTTTTAAAAAAGAAAATAGGCTCTATAAACTCCAATTTTGTTTATTTTAAAATTTTTGCTCCGTTTACCACAACTATAAACCTGCCTTTTGTTAAAAATAAAAAATAACAATCACATCGTCAATAATGAAAAACTAACCTTGCTAAATTTTTTATTTACTTTAGCTTTATTTTAAAAAGGATTTAATTTAAGCACATTAAAACATTAAAAAATATTTAGTATTGTGTTATAATGGTTAAGATTCAAAATACTTTTTTAGTTCTTAAATTTTTTACCAAACATTAGGGAGCAAATTGGATCTTATGCCATGATATTTCAATTAGTTTGAGGATCTTATCATCAATTGTCAATACCTAGAAACAATCATAAAAAGGAATATAACCAAATTTATTTCTCATTCAGTATACAAGATGAACCATATATTCGAAGTTTAAAAAAATTGGGAGAAGGCAGCAACTCGAGGAAGATTGTTGCTTCTCTCTTAAGCATATTACAAATTCACAACAGCTAAAGTCAGTAAACTGCATCTAATCATCCCAATCTGAGCCCCTCATCTTACCCAAAAACAAGTAATAATTATGCGTACAGAAAGGAGGATGAATACCGATAAATCACATGAAACCCAACACTCAGAAACTTACAGCTTTTTAAAATGACATTTTTAGATCACGCACCACCGGGACTGCAACTTCAGCATAAATAGGTCCAACAGCAACGATCAGACCAGCGTCAGCTCCTCTCATCTTTAAAGAAACACGGTATCACCGGTTCATTCTAACGATGTGGCTGAAAATCACCGATAGCCACCACCATATGGCTGTTGAGGCATGTAACCACCACCCATCATTGGATTATATCCACCATACATGGCTGATCCAGGAGGCTGCATTTGGCCCCTTTGTCCCATTCCCATTCCCATGCCCATGGGCTGCTGATTCATGCCTCCGTAGCCTCCTACACCCATACCTGAACCTGGAGCAGCACCCATGTTCATACCCCCACTCATTCCCATCCCAGAACCCATCATAGGATTTGAAGGAGTCCTGATGACACTTGCACCGGCACGGCCAATTCCAGACCCTGATCCCATAGCCTTGCCCATCGTAATAGTAGATGTAACAGCAGATGGAGGCGGTTGTTTCTCCATCCTTTTCTCCTTACGATTAAGGGCATCAAAATCAATTCCAATGTCTGACAGTGGATTGATTTTAGCTGCATATATAACCAAACATGTTAGATCTCTCCTACAAGATAATCACTACCCACTCACCACAAAGATTTGATAAAATCGGCTCTAGCTCAAAAATTAGTAAACTTACATCCAGATATGTTCAGATTGACCAGTCCTCTGCTAAGTGTATCTGCCCAAACTGTAGACTTGGTCTCAAATTTGTCCTTGGCTGGTTGAGTAACTATAGCTAGTGACCCAGTTGAAGATGGAAGAGTTGCCTGTGATGCCACAGATGAGCTCATCCCTTGAGAATATAAGTTACTAAAGCCATTACTGTTATGTTGAGCAGTTAGTCCAGTAGCAGTTTGAAGCCCTCCCTGCAAAGCAATTGGAGCCACAGACCCCTGCTGCAAGGAAGAACTTCCATCATTGAGCTGTGAAGGAGTTGGTCCAGTTAGAGTTTGTTCAGAAGTTTGTGACATCACTGGAACTGCAGAAGGTGGTTGCATAATAAAGTTTCCATTTTTAGATAGTGCAGATTGTCCACCAGGGGTCTGTGGAGTCATGCTTGCTGGGATAGGTGCAGTAGATCCTCCCTGATAGGGAAAGTTTTCATTGTTAAACTGTGAAGCTTGTCCAACAAGAGGCTGAGGAACCATGTTGGAAGCCATAGGAGCAGTAGATCCTCCCTGTGAGTAGTAGTTTCCACTACCAAAATGTGGAGCCTGAAGACCAATAGTGGAAGCCACTGGCACCATAGTTTCTGCTTGTGAATTGAAGTTTACATAAACACTAGTGCCTGCTTGTGCAGGTTGACCAGTTGGAGTGGTGAAACCTGGCTGGGAAGCAGAAACTGAAGGTCCTGATGGTGGGAGTATGTCTGCCAGAATGTTGTCAATTTCCTGGTTTTGCATTGACGATTCTTGAGGTACATACTGTGAGTTCGAAAGTGGAGGTTGAACATTGGATGTTGAATAAGAGATGCCAGAGGATGAACCGATGTTATTTATAGACTCAGCATTAAATGCAGCATTATGCAGTGCTTCAGCATTTTGATTAATGTGGGGCTGGAAAGAGGGCGGAGAATAAGACTGCTGATGAGCAGAGATAGCATCTGATGATGGGAAAGCCTTGAAAGGAGTATCATCAAATGGGTTATCAAAAGACTGCATCAATAAATGCAATTTTGACATTAGGGCCATATATGTAAAGCAACATAACTGTTGGGCCAATTGGCAGCATTGTAAGTAGAAATTAAATTTGTGAGTATCTAAAATTATTGCATATCTTCAACCAGCAGACCTACAGCAGCAGCTAGATGGATCTAAGGACGTCAGAGATCATTTTTATTCTATAAGCCAGCAGGTTAGCACAACACACCCATCTTTACGTTATTATGCAAGAACATCATTTTCAACATTTTGAAGAGGCATTCGTGGATTAACTAGGATATTAACTAGGATATGTATGGTTCATGCGTGCTAGTCTCTCCGTGATGTGGGATAAAAAAATGAAGTGCTTAAGATTCCTTTCTTGGCAATCATTCCTAAAGAGTATTTTCAGCAGAACTCAGAGCAGAGAATAGTTTCTTTGGAGCACATATATTCCATTAAAAAGCAAAACAAAATAACACATTGTAAAAATGGTTCTCCCATTTTAGCAATTGCTCACGACCAAATTTATAATCATACCAAGTGATCTCTTGGTGTTGGGAATAGGAAAGCAAGAAGATGGAGGGTTTGAGAAGGATCTCGGAGTTCATACACAACTAAAATGCTATATGATATCCTACACTAACCTTATTCATCACAGTAGACCGAGTCGCATCAGATGTTGATCCTGAAAAGTTCATCTGGACATCAGCCTCGGGGTCAGCAGTTGAAGAAGACGTAACCGGCATTATAGCTAGTGGATTTGGTGCAAATGAGTCTGACAGAGATCCAAATAAGTCCATTTCAGCAGTCATAGATGTACTGGGAACTGTTGAGACTGTTGGAGCCATACTAGAAGCTGCAAAAGCTTCCACAAGCAAATATGAAAAGAATAAGCCCAAAGTCAGTCATGTTTGTTAAAAAATGTCCCTAAGCATTTCCCCATGCAATACTCCAAATTTATTCAGCTCAGAGGCCACTCTATTTCAGTTGCTCTGTTAATATAACACTTAAAGCACCACAGAGATAGGTTTTGATGTCTTTAAGGCACATAATTATGAACAGTGACTCGGCATGCTACGATGTTACAGTAGATGGTGCATGAATCTTTTCCTACCTGATACAGGGCCACGTGGATCAAATTCATCCACTGCCTCAACTTCCTGGCCCTCAGGAGATGCAGAAATAATGGGTGCTTGGCTTGAATTTACACTTGCATGAGGAGGAGCAGCTTTAGGAGCAGGTGGTGAAGTTTGGGGAGCCATAGGCAAAGAAGTTCCAGGAGCAAATGATGCTGAAGTTTCCCTGTTCCTTTTATAAAGGTAATTGAAAAATAAGCAAAACTAGAAATCAGAGAATCAAACATGATCTTAGTCCAATAAACAGGTACAAAGTGGCACCTTTCACTTTGGACAGGGCTTTGGGATTCACAAACAGCTTCTTCATAACTAGGAGGAGCACTGACGTTTGATTCAGATAATTTTCTCTCAAACCTCCTATTAACAGTCATAAGTTGAGATTAAGAAGGTTCAGAAACCATAAAAAAGCAAACAAGAACAAAACACTATCAAAAATATTTACCTTCCATCATGGGATTGATCATCAGCTCTGGCACCACTACCACTGCAGAATTAACCATATTTTTTAGTACGACAGTTTAGGTGTTTGCAAATAAAAAACGTGCAGACATCTCAGCAAATTTAAGTTGGATCTCATGTATTGTGCCATTCCTATCTGACACTTGACATGCAGTCAGGATTTGGGTTGTTTAATGCAGCTTATAATCTAATTCATACGGGCTAAAGTGCATCAACTAAAACACATTAATTCAAGAAGATGATTTGAACAGCTTCTCCCTTCTTGACAATTGTCTTCACAGATAAGACACATATTTTCCCAACTCATGAATTTGACATCTTTCCTCTTGCAGTAAGCCTCATATTAATTTCACAAACATTTGCTTAAAAGGAAATACAGGGAAGTTTCTTAACTTCTTCAGTGGTAGTGGATGCATATTGGATGCTAATTAATTGTTTCCAATTCGATGGAAAACTTGAATCATCAACACACCAGCTATAAGTAAAACAAAAAGTTTAAAGACAAGAGGGAACAGTACCATGATGATGCTTGACCATCATCCTCATAACCATGGTCTCTGTCTCTATCTGCAGTCCTGCCCCGTGAGCCATAACCATCATCACTTTGACTTCCTGCCCGATAATCATCATCTCTATAGCCATCTCTGCTGTAGCGATCTTCATATTCTCTACCATATCGGTTTCCATCCCGACCATATGAGTCTCCATATCTTCCATATCGGTCATCATCCCTGTAGTTGTAATCACTATCTTTTCCATAGCCATTTCGATCATCATCCCTGCTTCCATAGCGGCCTTCATAATGATCATCCTCGTATCTGTCACCATACCCTCCAGAACCAGGTCTGTAAATCCCTCCTGTTGAAGCAGTTCGAAACCTATGAAAAAAAAATGCATTTTATATTTCTTGTTAAGAGTTTTCTTCCAAAATGCAAGATTTTCACTTAACAGTAGTTAATGGTGAACTAAATAAGCAATAGCGTCCAAAATGGACAAATTGGAGCTCATTATCAATGTTCAGGATTAGTCACAGACACTTGAAACTATTTGACAACTTGACAGAAGAAATAACTTACTTATCTCTATTAGCGGCAGCCTTCTGTCTAACTTCAACTATCCTTTCATTGTCATTAACCAGCACTAAAAGAGCTTGAGATTTCCTTCTCACGTTATTACCCTGATCCCTGCCACTCGAATCTATATACTGGAAATCTGACAATGTCTACAATACAGGAAAGAAAGCGATGTAAAAGAAGCAATCATATTATTGTAAAACTTCCATCCCAAGGCCATGAATTGGCCATCCAAGGCATTAAGCTGTGAAAATTACAGATATTTGGTAGCCACGTTCCCTTATCTCATCTATTACACGCTCTGATCCGTTAGCAACAAGGTACTCCAACACAGTCAAAGCCTGAGACAGAAAAAGACAACAATTGGTGTGTTAGAAGCTTATATTGCAATATTTGAAAGAAAAAGGCCATCCTCCAATAACACAAGTGTGTCTAATGAATTGATTTTTATTGTCCATCCATAAAATTATCTAAGACGAAAAAGGCAGTCATACAAATGATGAATCAGTTGCATCACTTGTATCATTGAGGAACTAACATAACATAATTCAAACCTTGTAGACATGCCGCCAGTTCTTGCCAGTATCATTAGTCCGTTTCCAAAGCACCGTCATGATCATCTGGAACTCATGACTGAAATAGAAAGTTCCTAAGTTAAAATCTTTATAACAAAACAATGGATGTAGAACATCAGAAGAAAGTCGAACAAGCTTACTAATTTCTTGTTGCCTGCGCAATATCTGCCAAAAGGGTGCCATGAGGACCCCAAGGCTCATTACTGGTTGCATCAAGAACCTGAAAGAAAAGCATAGAAATTAGAATGCAGTTTTTCGGCCAGGCGGTGATGCATCTACCAAGTCTGGAACACAGTTTATAGTTTGACAGATGGCACGCAACAATCAATGCTAAAAAAGATAGATTAACCAAAATAACTTTCTGAAGAATCAACTTTACCTTCTGTTCTATCCCAGGAACTTTGAGTACTTTTTTGTTGACCTCTCTCTTACTGCAACAATTAAAATGGACCATTTAGGTTAAGGTGGTGTCTAGATATATAGAATGCAAGAAATTCATGATGCAAAGGTGAGAAATATCCCTCAAGGTTATATCACCAAAGTTGACAGTCCGTAATATTACATAACCTTACTGCTAGCTATATATTCCACTTCACATACTATACCCAATTTCAAGGTAATAGAGATTCAAACGGTAGAAAAACAAAAGGTTAAACGATGAGCAAGACTTACAGGTCCCTAACAGTTTGATCAAAGACCTTCTTCATCCTCAAGGGATTTACCAGGCAGGCAGTGTAGGGCACCAACTGAGTTACAAGTCACTTCAGAAACCCTTTTGATGAACCGCAAAAAAGTAAAGTCATTGATGAATTATACAAAAAAAAAAAAAGGAAAGTAAGGAAAGACGGGATAAGGTGCAACCAAGAACAATGAACAAATTATCAGAGTAAAAGACCAATTTTTATCACAAATATGTAAACTTTGATCAGACCGTGAACAAATAAGCAAGGATCTAAACCAACAAATCGAAGCTGTACACCATATTTCACCTCCAACAAATATGGCAAACACGAGATAGAAAATTAATAACACAAAAAAAATTGCATTTGTACTAAAAATGACCATTCACAGAAATAAGCATTTTGACTTTTCCAAACCAACACTTTCACAGATCAACTTCAATCCCCAAACCACCAAAATTCCGTTTCAATCCCCAATCCAAAACGTAAAATCCAATTTGAAGATACTAAAAACATAAAAGCATAACGGATCAAACCCAGATCGCCAATAAAAATATAAAAAAAACAGACAATTAGCAAGAATGCATTGGAGCGACATCAAGCTTAAAATAACATCAACAAAAAAACCGAAATTTCGAGAGCAGAATTAGATCCCAAAGACATAGAAAGAAAAATAAAATCAAACCAAATCCAATATTTAGCAAACAAGATCAAACCTAATCGAAAATTTGAATCCCAAAGAGATCTAAACAACTTGCCGCTGTTGTGTGTGTCTTAGAGGGAGAGACACGCAGAAATCTCCGAAAATTAAAATAAAAAAGGGCGTCTTTCCTTTTTCCTTTTATTAATGATTATGAATGAAATATAATTGATCGACTACAGCTAAGCCAGAGCGAGAGAGAGAGAGAGAGAGAGCAAATGTGGTGGCGTGTGTTTGGGTTGGGGTCTTGGAGAATTCGTTCGGTGGTCTATTGTCATAGGATTATTATTTTCCTCTCTCTCTCTACAATTAAGTCGGAGAGAGGAGAAAGTGAAAGAAACCAATAGAATAAGACAAGCCAACTTGAACGCAGTTCATGAAGGATATCATTATTTATAATTATTTAATTTTACTTTTCTGTTTCTTTTTAGGTATAGAAAGGCAGGAGAACCAGAAAGTTATTCCTTTAGAGATTTTTCTAGACTTTATTTATTCCTTTTCAAAGTAAATTCTTTATTCATAATTTCGAATTCTTTGTATAATTTGAGCGCGTCAAAATTGGGATGCGGCAAACATCGGACAAGGAAAACGGTGGAAGCGTTACGTAGACACGCGTCTCCTAATCATTAGGAAGAAAGAAACAAAGAATCAGGCTTCTAGATCTAGAGTGGGTAGTTAGTTCCTCCAATATTGTAAATTAAAATGTCCCTAGTTTAGTTAATATCTTACGTTACCATTGTGCCTTACAGTTGATTTGAAATATAACTAACAATTGAAAGTATCACAACACATATTCTTTATCTTTCCATTTAATAAATTACATTAACTAAAACGAACGATCGTAAGGTGTTTTATACTTATTTGATCATTTTACTAAGGCTTATTGTAAAATAAGCTCAACTAGCCGACCTTGTCATTTTCTTTCACAAACAAAGACCCATTAGAGCGCAGCCCAGGTCATATGACGCTGGGTGCGGCGTCTAAAGTCTACAGATAAGAGCTACATGACACCATACAACTTGAATTCGGGTCGGCACGAGGATGATCACAACTGTAGGCTTCGTGTTATATGTAGCTCGACATTAGCGACATACCTGCTTCTCAACACCTCATTTCTTTCTTTCTTTTAATAATAAGAAAATTAAAAAGAAGATACAGAAAAACGTTGTATTCCTCGTGTCTTTTATTCTAGCTAAATGAGAATATTCTTTGCGGAGATAAAATAACTCGTTCATCCAGGTCTAGTATTTTTCTTTTGCGTCTTGGTGTATTATGAATAGGAGCTCTTCTTTATAATTTGTTGGCTCTAACTTCATTTTGTGGTGTTCTTAATGTTTTAAAAATCAGACCGAATATCGAATCGATTGGTTAAAATGTTTAAAGTTTAAAAGTTTAATCGGTATTTTTACTTTATAGTTTAAAGTTTAAAAGTTTAGGTTATATTTTTACTTTATTTAATAAAAGAGAAAATACTAAAATAATTATGGAAACAAACGTGAACCAACTAAAAGATGTCACACGTACTTGTTAATTATAATTAATTTTTTAATAAAAATTTTAAATACATTAAGACTTTAAAATAATAATTAATTAAATTAATGACTAAATGTGAAGTGGTTAGTTTTAACTAATTCAATAATTATGAATTGTTATATTAAGAATTAACTTTACATTATGTATACAAATGTAGGAAAATTCATATTAATTAAGATTAAACATCATAAAGTTAACGATTCAAACTTCAAAGCATATGCAAAACCTTAACACAGCTCAAACGAAACAAACTAGAGAATTCTATGCATATATATATATTATTCATTTATGCAACTTTAACTTGAAATGAAAATCGACGCTGTAACTCTGTTGGCATTAACGGTGGCTCAAGTATCATCACCAAAACATGGCTCATAACAACGTTTCTTTCTCGGAGGTTGGGAGGGAAGTTGAGCTTGGCCTCTTGTCTTAGATGCACTTGGCGGCTTCATTATAGATGCTTGTAGCTTCCTTTGCCACCCATTTGCCCCACAGGCTTTGCCTTATTCATATGTACATGTTCTTTCTGGTTCATCTCTTGTTCACTTCCCTGTTGCCAACTATTCCATGAATATAACAAGAATCAACTAAAAAAAAAAAGAAACTAATTAGTTAAATGATACATACTTTATCGGTATTTAAACCCACAAATTACAACCCAAATGCACAAACTTCGAACTCCAAATATCCTGATCTTTGCGAATGTCATTTTTGTGTGGTTACTTGTTTGATCATCGTCTTTGTAAGGTTACTGATTTGGGTATTGTCTTTCTGTGTTACTAATTTGGGCATGATCTTTCTGCGGTTATTGGTTTGAGTATCATCCTTGTATAATACTGATTTGGGCGACAGTGAATCTTCCGATTCTTAACGGTTCAAAGAAAATCGATCATTTTATTATTTATTCGGCCAATTTTTATTAATGACAATTAAAAGTAAAAATCGAATCAAAAATTAGTTCGATTTGTACGTAATCCGATATATTGTACTGTATAATTTATAAATTTATAACAATATTGTTTTCAAAAAATCATAATAATAAAAATTTAAAATAAAAAAATATTTATTTATTAATATTATTTTACATATTTCACATATAAAAAAATCATTGAATTATTATACAAATATAAAATTAAGAATAATTTAATTAAGAATCCTGTAGATAATAAATTTAAATTATTAATTTTTATTAGCCGAAGTTTTATTAGCATTATACGATTAATTTTTTTAAATGTACGAGGATCTTTCAAATATTTACCTACTCTTACTTTGTTTAAATCTCTAGAAATTGGCACCGAGAGCCACTTTTGATATTAAAGCTTAATCGTATTATTATTGATATTTGTAATAAACTAATTAAGTTAAAATTTATCAATCTAACCTTAATAGCAGGTCTGGTGCATTAAATGTGTAGAGACAAAGTTAATTATCAAAAAGAACTTAGAGAGAAATTATTAATTAGTGGTTGACGTAGATTTATATTGTCCAAGATTCTATCTTTTCTCTTCCATCCTCCTCATTTGCTGGTTTTATGTTTCTTGATATCTTCGTCGTCGTCATCAAATGGTTTAGAAACTTTCGTAATGCATGTATCTATATCACGCAAGCCCTCTCTGTTCGCCACACACCATGCCTGGTCACCTCTATCATCCAATCCCTCCCTCCGCCTGCTCATCCCGCCATGCTCCTCTACACCAACCAACATTCCACAGCTGGCTTCTCCACTCGCCTCACTGGAGCTCAGGGCCACCAAGCTCATGGAACTTTCTGATATTCTCTCTGTTGTTCACACTCCGACCATTTTAGGTCTCTCTGATAATCCTGGGTTGAGAATTTTTTTTTTGAACCTTATCCTTAAATTTTTTGAAATTTACATTATCAGTTAATATTAGGTCGATATATTAAGTAATTGTTGGCCAGCACTATGTGAAATTATCGGTACCAACTAGTGGTAACAAGGAGCCAAGTTTCATACAATTTTTTGACCGTATAATACAAAACTTGTAATAATGGTGGAAATAAAAATGTAGCTTTATTTCTAACTTTTACTTATTTAGGGGGCGGTTAGTTTGCATGAGAGAATGATAACAAGAATGAGAATGAATATACTTGATTAATCTAATTATTAATGAACACGTATTAAATACACATAATTAATAATTTCATTTTTATTTTAATTCTCGTTTTTTATTTCTATTTTTATTCTTTCATTTTGATTCCTATGAAATGAGGACTTTTTAAAGGAAAAAATCACTTATTCTCATTTTTCTATGCCTATTTTATCTTATAAGCATCTATCTATCAAATAAATGGGACCTATAAAAATTGATTGGCAAAGATTAACAGGTGATTTTACCTCTTTTCTAAAGGCTCTCGTATAGCTTGATTTTCTATGGGAGAGTTCCAATATATCAATAATTGTCATTGGGATTCTCCCTTAACTGTCACTATGTGAGTACCAAAAATCTTTAAGAGGCATGAGCAAAGGTTTACCAAGAGCATTCACGGCAATGGAGATGTTCGAAACTGTAACCTCCCATGATAACATTTCAACAGAAAAATGTCACATAAGGAGGGAGTTGAAGTTCATACAGCACTAGGCCTATGTGCCTCAAGATTTGAAGGGGACCAAATAATCGTTTTGCGAGCTTTTAAGAGGGTTGTTAGCTCACTGAGATCTAGTGAAAAGGAGCAAGTTTTAGGTTAAACCCTCTCACCTTTGATAAAGGTCAAAGTCGTTGCAGTGCAAATCACTTCATTGAATCTCATATATGAGCCAGATTAGTCTTTAATTATACTAATAATTTTTTCCTTTATGTTAAGGTTTCGTCCAAATCTGCTATAGAAGTGCCAGCAGACTGAAAAGTTGGAACTGAAAGAGTTAAGAGGCCATATAAAACATGAAAAGGTGACATCTCGATGGAAGAGTGGTACGAGGTCTTGTACCAATACTTAACTAATGGAGAAACTATGAAACAGATCACCTGTCCATTAATCTAGTAAATAAAATCCACAAAAATTAGATGGCACAGAAGAACGGAACAAATGATGACCCGAAAACGGTGAGGTTTTTCAGAAACGAAACAGTGCAGGCAGGTTTGTAGGCACTGATTCAAAACGTCTGATTATCTAATTTATTCAGCACGTCTGACTGTCAAAAAGGGTTGCAATTGTCTCGCAGATTTCTGAGTTGAATATTTGGATTGCTGACAAGTTTGGCATTCACTGATGTTACTTCTTCACATCTTGATATTGTCCCGACCAGTGAAAGTTCGTTGCTAAGCGGGCCACCATGTCTTTGAAACCCGAGTGGCCAGCAGAAGGTTTATCATGGAACTCAGAAATAAGCAACTGTTGTTATTTAGAAGCTTTTAAAATATATATACGAGTTGAAAGTATAATAAGCGCCATTATGGTAAAAGAAAGCCTCTTAAAATTTAGGGTCAATATGGAACTTATGCTTAGCAAATGGCTCTCAAAATTATAGATATTAAGTTGGTTAAAAATGGTTGGGGTAGGAGAGGAAACCGCAGAAAAGAGGAGAAAATCATTATAGTACCATCTAGAAAATGTATCCACATCTTTATTACATTTCTAGGTTTGTTACAATGTCATAATCAAATCTAAGTAACTTAGTCAACCATTTATATTGGTCTAGGGTTTGAATAGTTTAATGAGGAGACCTTTTAGGCTTTTTTGGTCAGTGAAAGTTCTGAATTTTCAGCTAAGAAGTATCGCCATTTCTTGACAACTTCAGTCATAGTGAATTTCCCTGAGTGTATGTCGAAGCGACAATACAGCACCAACAGCTTGGATGAAGCTTAATATTTAATATCAAATGGTTGGTTGAAATCCGGTATATGTACAGCGACAATACAGCACCAACAGCTTGGATGAAGCTTAATATTTAATATCAAATGGTTGGTTGAAATCCGGTATATGTACAATTAGGGTAGAGGTGAGGGTATGTTTCAGTGTATGGAAAGCTTCAGAAGCCTCAACTGTCCTTGTTTCAAGTTCTATTCTTAAGCAAATTAATAAGTGGGCTGCCAAAGGGGGTTATTGCCATCACGATCAGCGGTAATATCTAGTCAGATCTAAAAAGCCATGCAGATTAGTAAATGCTTAAGGTCAGTCGTCAACAATAGCCTGAATCTTTAGGTAGAACAACTTGAACAACATTTGCCTATATAATGTGTCCAAGATAAAGACACTTCAAAGGCGCACTTGGAAAATTTGGCATAAAAATTGTTAGTAGATAAGAACTCCAGAACCTGTTGGCTGTTGCAGATGCAGAAGATGTATGGACCAATTTGGACTATAAACTAATTTATCATCAAAACACCAAAATGAACCTCTTAAGATATTTCCTTAACAGGTGATTGTTAACATATTGCATAACTAGAAATTCGACCTGCCCATTTACCATGAGAAAAGTTGTTTTTGTGTATATCCTAATTGGCTGGTCTAATTTGGTCGTACCAAGATCAGAAATTGATGTGAGAAAGTACAATAGCAGTGTACAATTCATCCAACAAGTCATCAACTATCGTAATAGGGTAGTGATCTAGTATATTAACAGAGTTCAGGTCTAGTAATCCACACAAAATCACGACGAATTATTCAGGTCTAGTAATCCACACAAAATCACGATGAATTATCTCTTTTTTTTCCTACCAATAGAACATGAGATGAATAAGAACTAGTGCTTAGTTTAATTAAACCTTCAAGGAGCATCTCAGAAATTAGATTTGTCATTGCTTCATTTCAAAATTAAGGAAATCAATATAGTTTTGCATTAATGGGGCTAGAATTAGGAAATAGGTGGATATGATGGTGATGGAGTTGTTGGGGAAGAAGGTTTTAAGTTAAGGCAAAAACTTACTTCAATCGGTGAAGGGCCACTTACAAATCAAGAGCTAAAAGTAGAAGAACTAAAATTAGGAAGGGCCTCAATTGAGGAAAATATAAGTTTAGTATGGTAAAAATCCCAAGAAAAAATCAAAATAGAATATGTCTTAATTTAAATGAAAATTGGATATTATTTATACACACAAGAATGTTTTCTGAGCTTTTGTGCCTAAGAGCTAAGACATAATTATTTTAACCTCTTTTGTTCTTTTATATGTGTTATTATGCATAGTTGGATAATTCTAGATCTTGCTTTTATTATTCGTATTGAGACCACATTTATTAAATTAGAAACATTGAAATGATAAAGACATTTAGATTGAACCTTTTTTAAACCATTTTCTTGATAATTATCCCACCATATGTTATCCCTTAGGACTAAACAATTTTAAGACCTAACCTTTTCATTGATTAGAACCACATTATTAGCCTTTACCTTATCTTTCTTAAAGCTTTTTATCCTAACGGTTATTTACATTTACTTGATTGCTTGAAACTTGAAATTTGAAAATTGAAAAGGTCTAATATTTCTTTAATTATTAGTACATGATGAATGAGCATAATAAGTGAAAAAATGTTAAAATTATGGTATCAATGGATTTATAGTGAGAAGGAGTTATATAGTAAGGAAATAAGTTTCTTGTAATTTTTTTTGTAAATTTCGTTCAAAATTATCTCCCTTTTATTATTCATATTATACCCTAAGCTAGGCTTCATTAAAACCTTGTAATAAGACCTTTTGATTTTTGTTTCTGGTTTACTTATTAGTGGTAGAGATACAATTTTATTATAAGCTTATAGTTAAGAATCCTTCTATGCATCGATTTGAGTGTTCTTACACTTTTCACCCTAAATACTTTGAGTGTAGTGAATCCTTGGTGATGGTGTAAAAATTTATGTTTGTGATTCCAAAAAGATTATCCATGTAGTTACTTTTGATACTAACTTGTAAAGGTTTTTTCTATAATGACTTGAATATAATTTTTTGTTAATTTGATTAATATGATATGATGATTTAGAGTGTGGATAGGCATGTTGAGGTTAATAAGGGATGAATGTTTGTAAGATTAAAGTTACGATTTGCATGAGGATAAGCAAAAGCTTAAATGTAGGGATATTTGATAAATGATTATTTGATTATATTTATATAATCATATTTAGTGAGTTTTGCTTGTTATTTAATAGTTTTATAGTATTTTTGGTACTTAATTTGCTTAAAGTGTGTTTATAGGTGATAATTGCCTTGTTGGACCAAAAAGAGGAGAATTCGGATGAAATTGTAGCATAAAACAAAGATTTGAAGCAACTTGAAGATACAAGGCTGTGTACAGTGACCGTGTAAGTCACTGTAAACATCTGGAAATTCTAAAATATTGTTTCTAGACGTGTGAAGATACATGGCCTTATATTCTGAGATACACGGCCATGTATGATGCCCATGTAAGTCATTGTGCCCATGTAAAATCTCAGATTCAGTTGTTTTTGGTGATACACATCATTTACACGATCGAGTAAGTGATTATATATATCCTAAAAACCTAGTTTTTACTACAAAAGGATATTATCAGAGGTAGATTAGGAAAAGGTGAGTTTTGAAGTATTTTTAAGTCATAAGAAACACAAAGAAGAGGCAATTCTGAACAGAGGACAAGGAAAACACGAAAATTTCAGCACAAGATTCAATAGAGGGCATTATTCAATCCAAATTGAAAGAAGATTCATTAGAGACAAAAAGGGAATTTATAATATGAATTCTTTTATTACTATTTATTCTTCTAAATATTTGTTACTGGTTTTGTTTTCTATGTGTAGGAGCTAAATTGTTTAGTGCCTAGGTGCGATGAAACCTTAGTTATGATGAAAATATGATTTAATCTTTTATTCAATGCAATTTTATTAATTGATTTATTGTGATTCAATTACGCGTTACAATCTTGAACTAATATATCTATAGTATCAGTCTATTATTTGATTTCATATGATTGAGAATGAGAAATTATTTTATGTGAATAGTTCCACCATAATTGGAAGGAGTTGTATGAAAACTTAGAGATAGGTTGATATAAATCTTCTAAATTAGGTTCAAACCTAATAGTGAAATTCACGAATCAATAATACAGTCTTAGAGGTTTTAACTAGAAAGAGATTTTCTTTAATCAACTGAGGGTTAGTTGTTACTAGTATTGAGAAAGATGTTAACATAATATAGAAAATTTCACAGTCCAATAATCAATAGTTCAATTGTATGATAAAGGGTTAGTATTTAAGAATTCTTATGAGGATTCATCACCTAGGTACTATTTATTTACTATTGACTTTTTGTAATATTTTCCTTATCTAAATTTCAGTTTAATTTGTTTTCTTTAATTTTCTAGGAAATTCATAATGACTCAATGGTTAGATAATAGAAACAGGGTTAATAATAGTACTTACAATCCTCATATGATCGACCAGTACTTGGTAGTGCTAGTTATAGCTACATTGCGTCCTTATGGTTAATTTTTCTAAATCTTTATAAGTAAGATATTTTTAATCAGTAAGCTTATTATATAGCTTAACTTTACTTTCATGAATAGCTTTAGTCAAGATATTAGCACCATTCATGCCCATATGAATCTTCTTTAACATTAATTGTTTCTCCTCATTCACAGCCATCAACTAATGACATATGACATCTATATGTTTTATACGAGAATTGGTATTTTCACTCAAGCCAATAGTGCTTTGACTCACAAAATACTAAATAGTCTTTTTGCTTTATATCTAACTCTTGAAATAATCTTTTCAACCAGAACATCTCCTTACAAGCTTTCACTATAGCTATATACTCTGCTTTATTCTTAGGTAAAGCCACATTCTTATAGCTTGGATTGTCATAAGATGACTCCCCTTGTAAACCAAAAAAGAAAACTTGAAGTGAATTTTCTTCCATCAAGATCTCAAACTGTATCTACATTTGTAAAACCTTCTAGAGTTAGATCACCATCACTAAAACATAAACTCCACTTTGACAAGCCTCTTAGAATCCACTTCACTTTCTCCTAATGAACCTTCCCTAGATTCGACAAGAATCTGTTCACCCTCCCAACAACTTGAGCAATATCTAGGGTTGTACACATTATTGAATACATTAAAGTCCATGTTGTAGATAACTAAGGAATAAAAGACATACCATCTTTCTTCTTTTCTATTAAGTGACATGCCCGCTTACTCAACTTGAAGTGAGATGTTAGTGGTGTGTTAGCTGGCTTGGCATGCTTCATATTGAACCTTTCTGGCATCCATTCAATATATCTCTCCTGTAAAAACCACAATCTTCTACTCTTCCTGTCCCAATTTATCTCCATGTCTAAAATCTTTGATATCAAAAGATTTAGATAAATCCTCCTTCAACTTTTGAATTCTTTCAACATCTTGACCCATAAGCAACATATCATCTATTTTAACATCCAATTGTTTGAGTTCAAGATCCAAACAGGCTGTCAGACCGAAGACTATTTGAATTAAGATCCTTTTAACTACTGGTGAGAAAATTTCATCAAAATCTATACCCTTCTTTGATTGAATCCTTTTACCACTAGCCTTGCCTTATGCTATGCTAGCCTGTCACCAATTTTCTTTATCTTGAGCACTCACTTATTCTTCAGTGCCTTTTTACCTTTTGGCAGCTTCACAACCTCATATGTATCATTCTTCTTCAAAGAATTCATCTCTTCCTTGATATCTGTGAGCCAGAGATCTTTGTCTTCATAAGATACAACCTCTTGCATATTCTCAGGGTCCCCCTAAGTAGTAACTAATAGAAATTCTAAACATGGAAATCATATAGAAGGCCTTTTCTCTCTTGTCATCCTTCAAAGCTATCTATCACTAGTTGTTGAATCTAGTTACCCCCTACTCATTATCCTCAACAACTTCATCTTTAGCATTATCTGGATGTGGTTCATATAGGTCATCATTATCAAGTTGTATTTGATCATCATCAATATGTGTTTGATCACACACTTCATCTCTTTCACCTATAGACTACTAATGGGGGAAAAATTGGCGAAGAACTAACAATGCCATATGATGAACTACTATATGATGACTTATCTCCTCTAAGAAGATCAATTCCTCGCTCGTACTTTTATAGTACTACATCCCTGCTCTTAACCACCTTTTGCTTCTTTAGGTCATAAAGTCTAAAGTTAGTATTGCCTTTGAATCAAGCTTCTTTCTCTGATCCTTAGGTATGTGTCTAAATATCTTGCAGCCAAAAACTCTTAGATGATGATGGGATCTTTATCACTTCATGGTCTCTCGAAAATCACAAAATCCAATTGAACTAAGGGAGCTTGATTAATCAAGTAAATTGTAGTTTTGACTACTTCACCATAAAATGTCTTTGGCAATATGGACATTTTGATCATACAACGAGCCTTTTCACAATTGTTCTATTAATCCCCTCAGTAACACCATTATGCTATGGAGTACTTGGTTTAGTGTTTTCATCTATAATGTTGCAATGTACAATAATCTTTAAACACCTTACAAGTATACTCACCTATATTATCTGTTTGAAGGCATTTCATCTTCCTCTCAACTTCCCTTACTACCATGACACGAAACTTCTAGAAAGTTCCAAATACTTGACTCTTTTAGTTCAACATATACACCCAAGTCTTTCTCAAAGCATCGTCAATAAATGTAACAAAATATTTGTCTCCTAGTGATTCCTCCTTAATAGGACAACATATATCTAAGCACTAACTCCAATATCTCTAGCTTCCTTATAAATCTTCTCTTAAAAAAGACTATATGTTGTTTTCCATCCAAAGAATGATCACGAAGATTAAGTGGTAGTGTGTTCTTAATTAGTATAAGGGATTTATTGTAACACCCCTATACGAAACCTTTAACCACCTACACATGGCACCTAAATTCCTATACATACATTCATGGCATACCATTTTATTCATTTATAAGGATTGTCATCACTCATTTGTCTATTCAATGTTATACATACATACATACATACATACATACATACATACATACATACATACATACATACATACATACATATATATATATA
>JANZXR010000001.1:21152792-21183194 GCA_027575705.1 Erythroxylum echinodendron | reverse complement strand
GAGGTATTCAGGTTGAAAAGGGATAAATGGACAAGTCGACTACCATCGTAGTAATCGACTGTTCTAAGAGCTGAGTTAAGCCTAGAAAAAAAAGGAGTTTTGAAAGATAATCCGACAATAGATAAGGTGTTCTCTTTGGGAGATAAACTCACGTATTAAGATTTCTGCATGCGAGTTGGACTTCGAAAACGGGGTCCGACATGAAATTCCATTATATTCATTCACTAAAGTTCATACTTGATTAGTGTATATTTCAAATCTCATGGATAGATGTTATTTTAAAAATTCAATGCCAAATGCTTATTCTTTAAAAGTAGTAGGATCATTGTCTACGAGTAAACATCATCTTTTCCTTTTCAAGATGAAGTTAAATGGGGGACTATGTATCTTGCTAGTGCATCACAGACTATATGTCTTTTCCCTTGGTTATACATTATATATATCAACTTGAATTTCTTATTCCATCTAGATATGGATTTATGTTTTTTGAACTTATTTAAGCTTTACCTTAGTCCTACTACTTTCTTTAGAAATAAATTCTTTTTCTGGAATGTATCATGTCTTGAGATAAACACCTTTTGCTTAAAGGGATGGTAAAATTGATATTTGATACTCTCTTTCATATATTCCTCAAATTGGCACTTATCTAACTTACCTTAAATTTTATCAAATTTACACACTCCAAATAAACATCACATCCCCAAATTTTTAAATATTCAACTTTAATCTATTATCAACCTATATCTCATATAGTGTCTTGTTAAACAATTTAAATAGAACTCTATTTAGAACGTACATAATTATTTCAATGACATATTTCCAAAAGGAGATAAGAAGTTATGAATGAATCATCATGGAATGTACCATATCGAATAGAACATGATTCCTCCTTTTAGATACTCAATTGAATTGTATAGTTCTAGGTGGAGTCTATTATGAGAGAATCTCATTATCTTTTAAGTAGCAAAGAAACTTATGTATAAATACTCACCACCTTGATTGAACCTAAATGTCTTAATAATTTTACTATTTTGTTTCTCAATCTTAAGTGTAAATTCTTTAAACCTTTTCAATAATTCAAACTTTGGTTTCAATAAATGAATATAATCATTTCTTAATTGATCAACTATGAATGCAATAAAATATGAGTACCCACCTCTAGTGTGAGTAAATATATAACCACATATATCTGTATATACTAGTTCTAGTAACTCATTGACACATAATCTCTTTCCACTAAAGGGCCACTTGATCATCTTACATATTAAAAAGGATTCACAAGTTTTACATGATTAATAATCAAAAGGATCATAATACCCTTATTTATATAACTTTATGATTATAGTTCCATTAATATTTCCTAACCCACAATTCTATAAATAAGATTGATTTTGGTCGCTTAATTTTTCTTTTCTTGCTATTTATGTTAAAGATTGACATTTTAGATATCTAATTTATACAAACTATTTCTAAGTAATCCAGATATATATTAAACATTATTTTATTCTTAATTATAAGGATAATCCATTAAAATCTTTATAATAAATGGAAATAATGTTTCTTATAGTGATTAAAACATAGTGACAATTATTTAGTTCTAGTATAAGGTCAGAAGGCAATGGTAAAATACGAGTTTCTATAACTAATGTAACAACCCTTGCTCAATTGCTAACTTGTGAGTCTACTTTGTCTTTCTTCAATGATATGCTCCTTATTGGCACATATATATTATTACGAATGTGAAAAATAGAACCAAATTCTAATATCTAAGGTTATAATATAAAAGTAGAAAGATTGGTCTTTATCATAAACATGCATAAAGATGTAGCTTTCTTAAACTTTTAGTGTCCATTAGCTCCGTAATAAAAAGAAGTGCTATTGTCATTGTTCTTATTGAGGGCCAATAATTTGCTTTGCTACCTTAATACAAACCTTTTGTTTCATATTCTTATTCTTCTTAGAAATGTTTTTCTTACTCCTAAAAATTTCATAACCAGAATGTAAATGTGTTCCTTCTTAAGCAAACTTTTATAGTCTAAGCATATTCAATAGTTTAGATGATGTCATATTCTTTTATCTTATGTAATAATTGATAATAAACTATTAAAACCTTAAAGCAAGAGAATGAAGCAACAAATCAATTCTCAACTCGTAGTTTATGACAAAACTTAATTAATATAAATTTTAATATAATGAACCATCTTTAATATGTATAATTTTACTAAGATTCTTCTACCATTTTGCATTAAAATAAGGTCATAGTAGTCTCATACCTTCCCACCACACTTTGTGCATCAAACAACTTATTAAGATATAATATTATAATAAGAGCACCCTTGTTCTCATACTTCCTCGTGTTTAACAATATCAGTATATATCTTTTAAGTTTTTAGAAATAGAAAACAAATATAGTAGATACAATAATAAACCACTAATGTTTCTAGAAAAATAAAGCTAAACAATAATTATATCCATGTAACTTTTTTTTGAAATTTAAAAGGTGTATTATCTATAGATAAAATTATACAAAAATATACAAGAGGTCTTGGCCTACCGCCTACTCTTATGCTAAGAGTTTACTAATAATTACAATGATAAGAAGCAGACAAATGAAATATATGACACGTATGTAATTGCAATAGCTAAGGTGAGACTATATTCACCAAGCTCGTTGTATGTTTAAAGAAAGTGAATGTTGCACATTTTTTGTGTAGAGATGAGCTCTGATGAGGTTGACTATCTGATCTGCAATCTTGTATTTCTCCTCCTTCTTACCTACAGCTCTAAGACTATTCCTTTCTTTCCAAATGGTATATATTATGATCGTGAACGCAGCTTTGAGTAGAGGAGCATTGATTTTCCCAGGTTCCAAAACAATACAATTCAATATGTGTTCCCAGTTGAAACTACTATTACTAACAGGTAGCAAATGCAACATTCAACTCCATATAGCTTTGGAATAATGGCATTGAAAGAAAAGATGGTCTCGATCCTCAACAATAATATTATAAAGGAAACATGTGGTATCTTCATGTCCGTACCATTAACTCTTTGTTTGAAGCTGATTATTGATAGCTAACTATGTTATGACTAACGAACCTCCACACAAGATCGAGCACTAAATAGCTGGTAGCAAGATTGAGTCAAGAATAGTCCATTCGGATTTAAGTTTTAGTAGATAGAATCTTCACAGACAATGACGTTTATCTGGGGAAGATAGTTCAGTAAGGTGTGAAATCTCCTAAATTTTCCATTCCATTCACCATTAATAATCAAGGAAGAAACTCTAGAGTTGAGAGGCAATCAATTTTTTTAAAGTTTTGAGCTCTAAGACTTGGAAAGAGGGCTTATGTAAAGCCACTTGTCAAACTAGAGCCACGCCTTAGCTCTATTACCTATTCGATGCCGAATGTAAGGGTAGATATCTTTATCATTTATTAAATTATTAACCATCAATTTAAATAATTAAAGGAAGATCTGGTACCATTGTTTTAAAATCAACTTAGATTAGATCATAGACAAGAAAAATAAAATTTTCAATTTTGTGTTGAATGTCTTTAATATAGTATCTTGAAACAAGAATTAGGAAATTAAAGGGTGAAAGATAATTGTTATTTGGTATGACACAAAAAAGTTTCTTCTTTGGTATGACACAAAAACGTTTCTTCTTTGATTAGTCATCAACCACAAACTATTTGAATATTTAGCCTCTAATGATATTCATAAATTAGAAAAAAGAAAACTCAACAATTTGAGGGGGACTGACAAGAGTGCTAGTTCCTTTAAATATTTCCCTTTTATAAAGAAAGACTAGGGTCATTTTTAAATGTAATCAAAATAAAACTATTAAATATAATTAAATTATAACTCTAATTATAATTATAATTTGATTTCTCATATTTGATCCTTAAACTTCATAATTAAGTCTAACTTATTTAATTTAAAATTTTCTTTAATTGCTTTTTTGTACATGATATATTAGGTTCCTAATATGTTGTTAATAATTATAACTTCTGATTCTAATTCATAATTAGAATTAAATAAATTAAATTTTATTTAATTCATCCTTATTTCTCTAATTAAATAACTATAATCATAAATCAAATTTGAACGACTAGTAATATGTAATGACAATTCAAATATTATGAATATAAAAATAGTTTGAATTAACATATTCATGCGTGGTTATAATATATAATTCAATGTTTTTATCATCCCATGTTCTAACACATTAAGCGTGAAATTATTGATTATTCTATTTAAGTATGTTCATTTTTGTTCTTGCTAATTAATAATTGATTTATAATTGATATTTAAAATAATATTTTCAGCTCTTAATTCACTCTAGTAAAAAAAAAAAACCATTGCTAGTTAAGAATAGTATAACATTGTCCCTAATTACTTAAAAGTGATAAATCATTTATTGATTCAATTAACTATCTCTATACAACTCATATTATATACAAGTACTACTAACCGAGCTACCTTTAATATAATAGGTCATAAGTATTATCAAAACATACTAATTCATGTATGAGATATTTCGTTAATCTAAAATCTAATGATCAATTATACAACTACCATAATAAGAACATCCACAGATACAAAAGTAATATTCTTTTTAAGATCCTCATTAACAGGTTGGTTCAATGATCTTATTCTTTAATAATCACTTATATATTTATTTAAGTATCTTTATTAAAATCAAATACTTTTTTCCTAAGAAAGAAATATAACGTGTGCTAGTTTTATCATTTCATTGTTATTTCATTTTGATGAAATTATAACTAATAAAATTTTAGAATAATACTTAAATATAATTTGAATATCATAATTATAATCTCATTATAATTTTAGTTATATGGTAATTTATCTTTAGAATTAAGCAGTAAATCAATATTAATAATGATACTTGCATATTCTTATGCCTTTGAATGAAATCAACTTTTAATAGCCAAAACTTTTAAAGATTGCATTAAAATTTAAACCTTGGCATAAGGAAAGTTTAGATCTTTTAACGACATTAGGGTAACTTTGTTTAAAAAATGATTATACAAGTCTTAATGTCTTGTTATATTATTTTAATTTTTGTCTAAAATATATAAAGGATGAAAATCTCTTGTATTATATATTTTATTTTATAAAACAATATTATGATTTAAAATATTTATACTATTAGAAATACTTTAAAAGATGAATCTTTTGTCAAGTTTTTGATAAATTATCTTAATAAAATTGGTAATTAAAGTTGTATCACAATAGTTGTACAAATTTTATCGTATATTTAATAAATAATCACATAATAATTTTTGATAGTGTACTTCCAATAAAGCTTTTTTTAATAAGTGTAAATCGTAAAAGTGTCTTCTAAAATAATTAAAATTATGAAACAAGTTTATGCTTCACCCTATTAAATGTAACGAGCAATTAAAATAACATGAGAAATCTGGGTATGTCACCCATTTGTACATTCTTTTTAAGAAGATTGATTGTTACATCAAACATTCATAGATCGATTGTTAGTCAATAGCAACAATCATCGAAGAGAACTTTCCTTGTAAACGTTGTCCTTTCTATAATTTTGTAGGTGAAAAGCCCAATAGAGTAGTTTGTACCTCATATTTTTGTCTCCACTTATATAGAAATTTGTTACTGAACCAGTCCTTTAATATGTTGTGGAGGAATGCCCAACAAATGGACAACCTTGTCCTAAGACCTACAAAGTACAAACACGTAATTTCGTTTTCAACATTTTTGTCTAAACAAAATTCTTTTCGGACCCTATTTACGGTGACACGTCAAGAAAAGTTCTTTTCTTGATGTAAATCTAACTTGTAAATAGTTTTACTATAGATAATAACAATATCTTCAATTTTCAAAATAAAATCCACGTTAATTGGCATTTGTATAAATATTGATTTATTTTTTGAGAAAAGAATAAATATTGATTTATTAGGGTTGATTCATATATTATCAAATCACATGTTACTATATATATTGATTTATTAATTTTATCAATTTAACGTATTTATATTTCTTTGCTTATATTAAAAATATAATTTATTTAATTCTATTTATTCATTATTGATAATATATTTCTCTCCCCCATTATAAAGACTTTTGCTCTTGAAATTCATACCTGAACTAAATAGCTGCAAGTACTGAATTCTCATCATCGATTCGGGCTCACAAGTTACCTCTTTAACACCATGATATTGCCAAAGCATCTTCACAAGTTGCTTATTATCACACATCAACTTCATTGGAGTGGAGTGCTCGAAACCAAGTTCCTCATGGAGATGCTTCAACCAAATCAACTCTCATATAGTATATGCCATAGCCCTATACTTAGACTCAACACTAGAACATGCAACAACTGACTATTTTTTACTTTCAATGACACCATGTTTCCACCTAAAAATATATAGTAGCCTGAAGTAGACCGTCGGTCATAAGAGCTTGCCCAATCTGCATCTGTATATTCTTGAATCTAAATGTGTCCATGACTCTGATAAAGAGGACCTTACCCTAGAGAGTCTTTCAAATATCTTAGAATTCTAATAACTGCATCCCAATGACTAATTCAATGAGATCCCATAAACTGACTCACTACACTTGTGGTAAACGAAACATCTAGACAAGTAACAATCAAATAATTCAGTTTACCAATAAGTCTTCAATATTTACCTTGATCTTCTAACTACTATCCTTTACCAACATTAAGTTTAACATTTGGTTGCATGGGGCTATCAACTGGCTTTGTTCCCGACAGATATGTTTCCTCTAGAAGATCAAGGACGTACTTTTTTTGAGATAGACAAATCCCCATCTTCAACCTTTCTATCTCGATACCCATAAAATATTTTAGTAAACCAAGATCCTTTGTTTGAAATTTAGTTTGTAAGAATGACTTTAAAGACTGGATTCCTACTTTATCATCTCCAGTAATAACAATATTATCAATATAAACAATTAAAACAATTTTACAAACCTCAGAGTGATGATAAAACACAGAGTGATCAACATCACATTGATGCAAACCAAACTCTATAACTAATGTACTAAAACGCATAAACCAAGTTCTCAATGACTATTTTAGACCAAACAAAGATTTGTTAAGGCGACACACTAGATTAGTCTCCCTTTGAGAAACAAACCCTAATGCTTGCTCCATAAAAACAGACTCATGAAGATCACCATGAAGGAAAGCATTTTTTACATTGAGTTAATGAAAGGGCCAATCATGGGTCGTTGCTAATGCAATGAAAACAAGAACGGATGTCAATTTGGCTATAAGAGAAAAGGTTTTAGTATAATCCATACCATAGACATGTGTATAACCCTTAGCTACTAAACAAGCTTTTAAATGATTAATCATGGCATCAAAATTGACCTTAAAATTGAACACCCAATGATAACACATAACTATCTGACCAAAAAATGATTCAGCAGATACCAAAAAACGAATCAACGAAGGGCTGAAATATTTATACCTTTTTGCAAATGGGAGTACCTAAAAAAAATGCACTTTATAGCTTTTGGATCTAATTTATCTGTGTTAGGTTGAAGTTGATGAGCAAAGCAAACACATCTGAATACTCGAGGATTAAGGTAAAAAGGTTATTCATGGGGAAAGAGAATTGAGAGTGGAGTTTTAACCATTAACACAAAAGATAGCATTCGATTGATAAGAAAACATGTAGTGAGTACAACATCTCCCTAGAAACTTTTGGGTACATTCATGTGGATTAACATAGTATGAGCTGTTTCAATAATATATTGGATTTTTTACTCAGATACCCCAATTTGTTGAGGAGTGTGGGGCAGAAAGATTGATGTTGAATACCTTGTTGTTTTAAGTAGATGGAGAATGAGCTAGAGAAATATTCTTTAGCATTATCACTACGAAGAATATTGATTTGGGTATTAAACTGATTTTGCATTTTAGTATAGAAAGAAAAAAATATAGCGAATAGCTCTGAACAATTTTGCATTAGACATAACCAAGTTATTGGAGAGAAATCATCAACAAAAACTACAAAATACTGAAATCCCAACTTAGATTTGATACGACTTAGACCCAAAAAATCTGTATGGATTAACATAAAGTGTTTTTCAACTCTTTTATTGACTTAAGGAAAAAAACGAAGTAGGATGATGTTTTTCTAACTAACACGACTCACAATTTAAGCTGGAAATATAATCTAACCCTAACACTACTTTCTTAATATTTTTCAATGATAGATGACCTTATCAACTATGGATATCAATAGGAGAGACTGACCCTAGTTAAAATAGTATATTTTGTTCGATTCACACCCTTCTCTAATCATCATCCTGGTCTTCAAATTCTGGATAATGACATTATTAGGTAGAAACATACAGAACAATTTAGTTGTTTAGTCAATTTGCTCACAGAAATAAGATTAAAAGGAAAGTTTGGTACAATTAATGTAGAGGGTAATGTGACAGAAGAACAAGGATGAGAGGGTCTGACACCTTTTTGCCATTATGAGATGTAGGTAAATAATGATAGGGTTAAAATATTTTACCTGAAATATGATTAGTGGCACCAGAATCTATCACTCATGATTGTTTTCTAAGGATAGCTGAATAAGAGGCAGTTGGCTTACCTTAATGAGCCATAAATGCTATAGCATAAGGTGATATATGCTGAGCCAACTGATACTGCAAAAACTTAGTATACTCATCTTGAGATAAAGTAACAGATAGTTATAAAGCTATAGTCGACGAATGTGCTTTAAGTGATGCAATATAAGCAGCTAGCAAATGAGGATATTTATCCTAACAAAACTTTTCATCATATTTCCCTTTATCACAATGTGTGCAATGGAGTTGTGAGCCTCTAACACGTCCTCTTTGATAAATACGACCACTGTGACTACTGCGTCCTCTTGGACTTCCCTTATGGATTTCTCTAACTTGTGAATCAGATTATGCTACAAGTGCTGACCTATTAGAGTTACTCTCTAGGGAATTCAACGTAGTTATAGAGTGAGAGAGTCTAGATGGAAAATTTACTTCTCCCAAGATTTTTGCTCACACAGGCTCAAACTCAAGTTTCAATCTAGCCAAAAACGTCATAGTCACCAAAGGCTCTCTTTGAATATGCATCTTCTTAATATCAAATGTGATTGGAAGTAGATAACTCAACTCTTCAAATGCACGTTTTACTTTCCTAAAGCATTCAATCAAACTTCTCTCCTGTTTGAACTGAAATAACTCAACAGAAATATCATACATACAAAGCATATTACTGGAGTAAAGAAGCTTAGCATTGTCCCAAGCTTGCTTACAAATGTTAATATGAGAGAATAGGATTGAGATTTCAGGTTCCATATAATCAACAATAATATGTAGTAATTGAGCATCATCACCTTGCCAACAATTATTGTAACTATTTAAAATTGTCAATTGTTAAAGAGTCATGGATATTTATTATTGTTTTTATGTGATGTTTTGATGCAATTAATATTTATTATATAATGAAACTGTAATATTTTAATACTTTGTATTGTTCTTAATTTTATGTTTGTATAATGATTAAATTATCTTTTTCTATATTAATTGGGTTATTATTTATGTGTGAATTATGTGAAAACTCTTATTAATAAAAATAAATAAATTATTATTATTTTAAATTTCTATACAACTCATACTGCATACAAGTACCAATTGAGCTACCTTCACTACAATAGGTTATAAGTAGTATCGAAACATACTAATTCCTATATGAGATGATTTGTTAATCTCAAATCTAATGATCAATTATACAACCACCATAATAAAAGCATCCACAACACAAAAGTAATGTTCTTTTCAAGATCCTCATTATCGGGTTAGTTCAGTTCTTATTCTCTAATAAACACTTATATTTATTTAAGTATCTTCATACTTTAATTTATAATATCAATTTTTTTAGTAAGAAAGAAATAAAATGTGTGTAAGTCTTACCATTTCGTCGATATTTCATTTTGATAAAATTATAACTAATACAATTCAAGAATAATAAATATAATTTGAATCTTATAATTATAATCTCATTATAATTTTAGTGATACAGATAATTTATCTTTAGTATTGAGCATTAAATTAACATAACATATAAAGATAAAGAATGTATTAATTAAATAAAAATTAATATCATACATTAACTAAAAACAACTAATTGATTGTAAAAGTATAAACTAATGGTCACAATTAAAGTACTTCTTTAATAATACAATGAAAATTGATTATATTGTGCAAAATGTTAGTTCTTAAGGTCTCCTTGATGGAGCCCTATCTAGTTTTATAGTGGCAGTGCTTCTTATATTGCTTAAGAATTGGAAGATAAAAATCAGAGTTCAAATTTTAATGGATAACAAAGATGGAAGTGCTTCTTATATTGTTTAAGAATTGGCAGATAAAAATCAGACTTCCAAATTTTAATGGATAACAAGGATGAATGTTCTGTCACATCTTAGCTTTGTTAAACTCCTCACTTTCTTTCATCTTGCTTTGTCTTTTTTCCTTACAAGAAAACATCAGCATAAGGATAAAGTCACTAAAATATAAGAAATTTAAATAAGTGTTGTCTTTTTTAGTCTTTCACAAATTCATACATATGGGCTTCAACTTTGGTAGGTCCTCTCAATGGTTATGAATGACAATGGCAATGTCAAATAGGTTCAACCCAATTTGAAAGTTTTGAGTTGGAAATTTTGGATACGAATGGACAACATAATAAAAAAAAGAAGATTAAAGGTCTGATTTTGATCTAAGTTCAACAATGTGACATTATGCCAATTCGAGATCAAGGTCGAATTAAGTATCCCAAACTTAAAGCTTAATACTGTGAAACTTAATTCAAGTTCAAATTTTGTATTTAATTCAAATTAGAGTTTATTTACTAATTATAGACTAAATCAAATTTAATTTTTCTCGAAGAATATTACTTATGACACTTATATATGCGAGGTTTTTTGCTTTGCTTATTATGCCTTTGAATGAAATGAACTTTTAAAGATTGTATTAAAATTTAAAGCTTGACATAAGGAAAGTTTAGATCTTTTAACAACATTAGGGTAACTTTGTTTAAAAAATGATTATATAAGTTTTAATGTCTTGTTATGTTATTTTAATTTTTATCTACAAACTTCTTCTATTATATATTTTATTTTATAAAACAATATTATGATTTAAAATTATTTTGAAATATTTATAATATTAAAAATACTTTAAAAGATTTACCTTTTGTTAAATAATCTTAATAAAATTCGTAATTAAAGTTGTATAACAACATTTGTACAAATTTTATCGTATATTTAATAAATAATCACATAATAATTTTTGATAGTGTACTTCCAATAAAGTTTTTTTCAATAAGTGTAAATCGTAAAAGTGTCTTGTAAAATAATTAAAATTATGAAACAAGTTTATGCTTCACCCTGTTAAATGTAACGAGCATTTAAAATAACATAAGAAATCTGGGTATTTCACCCATTTGTACATTCTTTTTAAGAAGATTGATTGTTACATCAAACATTTGTAGATAGATTATTAGTCAATGGTAACGATCATCGAAGAGAACTTTCCTTGTAAACGTTGTCCTTACTATAGGTCCAATCTGTAATTTTGTAGGTGAAAAGCCCAACAGAGTAGTTTTTACCTTATATCTCCCTTCTATATAAAGGACTAGAAATTTGTTGCTGCAAAAGTCTTTTAATCAAATAATTCCTTGTAAACGTTGTAGCTTACACATTTCACCTACTTGGAGACTATGTTGAGTCGAAGAATTTAACTTCTACCTTTCACAAAGCCCAAAATAAATGTGACTTTATGCAAAAAAAAAAAGAAAAATCCAAAGTAAATGTGTAAAATGCCTCCAAATAAAAGCAATTCAAATCTTTTTTGCATTCAAATCTTGTGGAGCAATGCCCACAAAAGGGAGTGAATTGTGTGTGACATAAAAAAATTTGCAGGTTACTTTCAATTCATATAAAGACAGGAGTATGTTAAAATTTAAAAACAATAGGAGTTTGTCAGACTATAGAACCCTGTTAAACAACAGGAGCCTGTTAAATGATCAGAGCCTATTAAACGATAGGAGCCTGCTGAACAATGAATTTTGTTAAAATAATTTAAAATAGAAGGTACTTGTTAAAGCTGAAAAGAACCTCTTACAAGTTGAAAACAGAAGGAACTTATTATAAAAGTGACGGGGCGAGGCAAAAATGAAAACACAAATAATATACTATGAAAATTGAAAAGTTAAAAAGAGAGAGAGAAATGACATAATCAATTTAGTCCAGTCCCCAGGTATCCAATTTGAGTGTTTCACTAAAATCTCAAGTATTAATTTGACGAGCATCTTCAAGTTCACAAATAAATATTTTCAAAGTTCTCCAACCTTCCAAATTAGTAATATTTACCTAGCTTTTACATGCTCCCAACAGATGAAAATGTAATTTGCTCGATATGAGCTTCAATGATCTCTCTCAAAAAAGAATTTTCACTTTCTAAAGCACAAGAGATTTGACAATGATATCACTTTCAAGAGAATTTATGCTATAGATGTACTTCAAGAGTCTTATATGTTTTCGTAAAAGCAGTGGCCCTTCTTTTAGTGGACATTTCTTTCAACCAACTGTTGCTTCGCTTGCATCTTTAGTCAATTGAATGGATTTAAATTTGAAAAACTTTGATGTCATCTTTTCCAAAAATCTTCCAGTAATCATGGGCCTAATATACGACCTTCATAATTAGTAGCATTCTTTCGAATAAACCATTTCTAATAAGGTAAGTTCATAAAGAAGGTTCCTGTAAGAAAGGAAGCGTATTTAGTATGATTTTATTTCTTTTTGAGAATTAACTTGTTAATAATAAAAGGAAATAACTCCAATGATAATAAGATTCAGATACTATGAACTAAATAAGGTAAGTTCATTAGGAAGGTTCCTACAAGAAATGAAGCATTTATACTATGATTTTATTTCCTTTTCAGAATTAGACCGTTAATTGTACAAGACAATAAATCCAATTTGAATTTTAAAATATTATGAGGTTATCATCAAAATCATTAATAATAGACCTTGACCTAACAATAGTCACCTAACAATTCTTATTAATCTTTGTTTAAGATAAACAATAAGATGAATAACTAAGAATTAAACTAAAAAAAAGAACTAATAACTAAACAATTAGTTAGGCAGTAGTGAATTTAATTGATTGATCAATGATGAAACCCAGGAATTACTTATATCCTTATTTGTTTTCACTTTACCTTCTTGATTTAATCTTACTTAATCTTGTATATTTAATGATTATGATTACTCTCTTTAGATCTAATCAAGTAATCCTAACTAAAATAGATAGAAATTGAATTGTGATCTCTTAATCTATCAAAACTATGTAATTGGATTTGAAGCAATCAAACTAATAAACTATTAAGATCTCTCTTCAATTGCCTATTAATTTGATGTTTATAAGTCTATTGAGGTACTAGCCAAAGTTATCGGTATTGTTCCTTACTGACTAGAGAATCGTTCCTAAAAATTGGTACCATACTAGTTATAGCAACTGATAGGTACCGGTCGACACTAGCTAGCTGGTATCCAAAATACAGATCAATTCTGGAACTAATTTTCAATTTAAAAAGTTTAAGGACTAAAATGAAAACGAAAACCTACAACTATAAAAACTAAAACAACAATAGCCAGCAAGTAGTCCCTCTCACTTCATCTCTCTCTCTCTACTCTCCACACATCTTCACTTTTTAAATCACCAAATATTTTCAATGTCATTGGTCACCCACTCGTGCCATCGCCTGCTACCTACTTTGTTAGTACACACTTCACTGTCTAAACCCAACGTTGTATGCTGCAACAAGTTTCCTCCACCTCTGTCTCTTCACCTGGACTACCTCGGGTCAAACTGCTTGCTCTCTTCACAATCAGCTGCTAGTCTCCCCTCTCCACTCCACCATCGTTGTGTTTCTCCAATCTGCCATCACCACTGCTCGCCTACTCGTTAGGCAGATTACATAAATCTAGTTTTTTCGTATCCAAATCCAGATTTGTCAAGTTTACCTTACCCAACCCGACTTGAACCTAACTTTATTACAATTTTTTATTTGTTGTATGTTTTAGGTTGTTTATTTTTTCTATAATTTATAATTACTTTGTATTTTGATTGTGTCATGTCTGTTTTGTAAATGGTTTATAAAATATGCATCGGATAATTTAGCTTGAAAGTTGAAATTGTTTGTGTGAATTGTGTATGGTTCAATTTCAATAACATTTAAACATTGTGAATTTATGAAGAAACAAGAACAAAATAATATTATGTATGAATTGTGGAAGAACATTTAATTATTGTGAATTATGTATAATTCAAGAACATGACATCTTATTTGTTATTTTAATAACATAAAAATGAGATCAAATTTAATTCATTGAATTATTAATTAATTTATATGAAACATTCAATTTAATAATTATTGCTTATATATAAAAATTATTTAACATATGATTAATTATTTAAATGTAAGATTTAATATATCGTCATATCTTTTAACATACGTAATTAAGTTAAGAAAATTAAATGTTTGCATTTTTACGTGTTTATCGTTGTCATTAGGAAATAATATTACAAATTTAATCCTCTTTTATGAATTGCAGATACACATTTATCTTCTTATCTTACGGGCAGTTAAATACATAGTAGAAAATAGTATATAAAATTATGAGAGAATGCTCATCACTTAACATAATGTGAAATTGTAAGTTTTTAAATCATTTTTATAATGTGTATTATCATAAAGAAAAGTTATTTGTGCAATTTGTATAAGAAAGATGTAAGATAGAGTCTATCTAGAATCTGGATATGCTTACAATTGAATATTTAATTTTTATAGTTATGTAATGATATTATATGCAAAAATTGTAATTTTGAATATGAATTCATTAATTTAATTTTGACACATGTCTTCATTTATTTATAGATGAACGAAAGAAAGTTCAAGTACTCTTCATAATTCAATCACTTCAGGAATATTCAATTATCCAACTTGGGCTTATGTCAGATTGGTTCTCGAAATGAAGAATCATACCACTTGTTTGTTTTGAGTAGTCTTCACTTCTACTAGATTGCCCATCTTTCGGTACCTCATAAGCTTATGAAGGAAGTGGATCAATTGTTAAAGACATTTCTTTGGTCGGGTAAAACAGAAACTGACAAGCTTGTTAAAGTTAAATAGAGCGACATCACTGTCCCAAAATAACAAAGGGACTGAGTATAATTTCTTCAACATCTATATAGAAAGTCTTACTGAGAAAACGTATTTGGCGACTGTTTTCGGATAAAGAAGTGATGTGGTCTAAATGGGTTCATGAAACCTACCCTAAGGAGAGAAGTTTCTGGCACCTAGAATGCTCCTCCCATTCCTTTACCATTTTCAACCATCTGTTAAAGCTTAGATAGGAACTATACCCACATATTAAGCACAGAGTTAATGAAGGAGCCAATACCTTTTTCTATTTTGATAATTGGCTTGAAGGTAGCCCCTTAATAAGTAATCTAACTTTTGCTGAGGAACTGTATACCAATTGAGGCGAGAGTGCCTTTCCTTATTCAAGATGGTGTATGGTATGGGAACTTTAGAGGTTCGACAGGTTGTGTGAGCCTCTTCCACCACTAGGAGATAGAGATTTAAAGGACAATATTTGTTAGAGCGTAAATCCCTAAGGCATATTCATGAACCACACATGTTATTAACTTTTCAAAGATGTTAAAATAGAGGTACCGTGGTATAGACTCATCTAGTCTAAATCTCTAAATCCTAAAGTAGCAGTTCTTGCTTAGTTAGCTATCAAGAATCGTTTAAGGACTAAGTGTAGATGGTTCCAATCGATCGACAAAATGTGTGTATTATGACTTAACTCTAATGAGGATCGAAATTATTTATTTTTTGAATGTTTTTTTTCCAAATCCATATGAAGCATACATCAACATATGTTGGAGATAACCAATTCGACATACCAATGGGAGCTTACTTTGAACTGCTTCATTATTTACTCTTCTTTTTATTTAGAACCTGTCTTGCTACATAAAGTGGTTTATATTACTACCATCTACATGATATGGAAGAAGAGAAACTGTCATATATATATGGAACTACCATCTTGTCCATAAGCTAGTGGATGATAAGTACTCTTACTAATTTACTACCCTTGTAATAGCTTTGTTAGTGATATACTGTTATTTATTTATTTCTCAAAAAAAGTATTTAAAAGGTGGAGGAATTACTATATTAAATAAGCATTTAGTTGGGGTCAAAGGTGATGTGAAGCCTTGTAAAAAAGTGAGCCATGATGTGAAATAACAAATGAAGACTTTACTTGAAGAGTATCAACATGAGAAAGATAGAAGGTAAAGAATGAATTATGAAATTGATAATGGAATTTCTTTATTTGTGGTCAGGATGATAATGGGAATGTTCAAGGTGGTAGTATTCCTACCCAACAAGAAAGGAATGTTGCACTTGATGTTAGGAAAAAAAAGAAGACAGATGTTTAATTTTTTGCACCACGAATAACTCCTAGAACTCAGCCTTCAATCTATAGTGCCTTACAATCTAAAAAAGTGGCTCATAATATGGATATGGTAATGATTAAATGGAGGTATGATTCACGCAGCATTCAATATTGTCTAGTCTTATTATTATCAGCCTATAATAGATGTTACTATCGCATCCAGTCACGGATATAAAGCTCCTTTAATGGATGACTATAAAGGTTAACTTCTAAGCAGCTCTACTTATGAAACAATATATTTTCCTATTATTGATGAGACTGTATAGAAAGTAAAAAAGGTGACCAAGTTCATCTACAATCTTGTATGGGTCTTAAATTTCATGAAAAAAGATTTAGCAAGTGGTAAGAATTTGTATCGTGCTACTATTATAAGATTTAAAACTAATTTCTTATCACTTTAGTTTTTTATTCGGATGAAGAAAGAGTCAGACAAATGATTGCAAGTAATAAGTGGGTTGTATCTTAGCTTACTAGGTCTAATGCTAGATTGGAGGTTCTATAATTATACTTGATAATAATGAACTTTGGTCCTAATGTCAATTTGTCATCTTAGTTTGTGAGGCTTTAGTAAGGGTCGTCTAGTTGATAGTGATGAAAAGGCAACAAGGTATTACTTTTATGATGTTATGGAGAGGATGAAGGAAGCAATCAAGGCCAATATACAAAATAGGCTTTCTTTGTTCACTCATTATCTTGTAGTCATCAATGAGAGATGGGAAAGACAAATTAACTCTCCGATATTTGCAGTTGGGAAATTTTTGAATCCTAATATTTATTTTAAACTAGGTTTTATGAAGAAAGCTAAAGTTAATAGGAGAATGCTAATAACTATTACAATAATTGTTACCCATAAAATGATTCAAGATCTCTTAAGCTCATAAATGGAGATTTATAAGGATGTTATGGTAATTTTGGGATTCCAATTACTATTTGTCAAAGCAAAAAACTATATCTATATACATACATATTCATTTTGTTACTTGTTGAAAATTAATCATCCCTTTATTTTATTTATAATGCTAATTTTATTGTCCTACAGTTGTTTGGTAGGACCAATTCGAAAGTGGTGTTCCAGAATTCCAAAGGTTTGCAATTCAAATTCTAAATCAATGTGTGAGTGCAACAAGATGTGAAAGGGATTAGATCATATTTGAATTTATCTATTTCAAGAAAAGGAATAGATTGGAACACAAAAGATTGAATAACTTGGTATTTATTTGATATCATTTAAAGCTTTGAGAAAGGTATGTTATTATCATTATTAAGATGTATATAATTTCTTGAAATTTTTAACAATTTAATTTTATTGTTTACTGGAAATTCTATTAGAACAACTAGATCTATAGATCCAAGTTTCCTTAATCATAATGATCTTTTGGCAGAATTGGTTTCTAAAGAACCAGGTTTGATAGATGAGAGTGACTTAGAAGATAATATTAGATCAAAAAGTATTAACATGTTATTTGGTATAAAGAATTTGAATGATGTTGATGATGAGACTTTTCTCAATGATTAGAATTTTATACTAAATAAGAATTAGGGTCAATGCGATTTGAGCGAGTATTCAATTGAATGAAGTTCTAAGTTTTTATTTCTCTTCTTTTAAATTTCACTTATATTTGATGTATATGTTAAATTCTATATATGCAATATAAATATAATTGTAAATATTTTCGTTTCAGGTCTCACTTCTAGTTGATTGTTTTCTCAACACGAACTTTTGTTGTAAATTGTCGTTGTTAGAGAGTCATGGTTATTTATTATTTTTTATGTGATGTTTTGATATAATTATTATTTATTATATGATGAAATTGTAATATTTTGTATTATTTTTAATTTTATATTTGTATGATGATTAAATAATCTTTTTCATATTAATTGGGTTATTATTTATATTGAAATATTTGAAAAATAATATTAATAAAAATAAATAATTATTATTTTAAATTTCTATTCTTATAATTTTTGAAGACAAGGTTAATATAAAATTATAAATTATAGCACACTATTGAAGGACTATTTTGCAATTTTAAAAAATTCAAGAACTATTTTATATCTATTAGGGTTTGCTATAGATGCATGCATCACATGCATGAGAATGCAGCGGAAGTGTCGGAATCTAAATTCTGACACCATGACAACCCTTAAAAGCCAGAATCATACATGCATGCATGGATATGTAAAAGAACATGAAATATAAAACTTTTTACCTTTTATTTCTCCTCCTTTCTTGTTTCTTCTCCTTGTTTAGGTTGTTGTAAACACCAAACCCTTCCTTGATCACCCAATAACACGCAAAGATCAAGAAGAAACAATGTGTAAGGGTGATAGAACACCAAACTTGATGAATTTAAGTAGATGTTCAAATGGGAGATAGATCAAGATTATTTTGCATGTATATAGATTTAAACAACAATTGTATAAATTGCACACATATAACTCAAGAACTCTTCTCTCTCTTTATAGAACTCTTTTAGAGCCCTTTTCCTCTCACTTGAGTGTGTTAGAAATGGTAAAAGCTTCTGTACATAAGTGAAGAACTCACTTACGTGTCATTTGTCGAGGCTTCGGTCATAATTGTGGCTTGTGAGCCACGATCGTCGCCTACTTAAAACCAGCCTCGCCTTCGGTCACGATCATGGCCTATGATCCACGATTATGGCCTACTTAAAAACAGACGTACACATTTTGTTTTTCATCCGATCTTTTATGTGTGTGACCCTTAGGCTCCCGGTTATTTTAGGCACTTGAATTAACTCTTAATTCAAGAAAATCACGAAAGATTTCGGGTCATTTCACTTAACTCTTATTTCAAGCAAATCATGAAGGGTTTCATGATGCCAATTTACCAAAATATAAGTGGATTAATATATGAACTCTTCAATAGTTAATTATCCAACTTTACTCTTATTTCAAGCAAATCATAAAGGGTTTCATGATGCCAATTTACCGAAATATAAGTGGATTAATATATGAACTCTTCGATAGTTAATTATCTAACTTACGAACCTTTTCATAGACAATTACCGTGCAATTCGTCCTTTCACTATACTATACCCCACTTGGTTCAGAGTATGGGCTATGTGTCAACTCCTACTAGATTGAATATGTCACATCTAGTCCAAGTGATATCAGTTCATGTCTTGAGATCTCATTACTCTATGTGTCATTGAAGACTTTCTTTATGACACATAACTGCTCTAGCCAGAGACTCCTGAGTAATGACCCCAACAAGAGACCAAGGGTATCATCTTCTTTTATCAGGAGTGGTGAACCCTTTATTGGCTACCCAATTACCTTCAAATAACAATAGCTGTACCTAATTACCACCCTAAAAGCGTCCTCGTCTTGAGATAACAAGGAATGATGTCAAAGCACAGGATTAATATCCAAGATATCCTTGAGTACCTCAAGTCTAAGGATATTTGCACCATTGCTATGATGAAATTAATCATTGACATTCCATAGATTATCCATATGATAATCTCATAAAAGGTCATCTGATGTACTTACTACCCTTAGTAAGCATCCACATGTTAACTCTAAACATATCATGCTTACGGTTTATGAGATCCACTGCTTGATCAAATCAAGGAGCATAACATGTACTAGTTTGTCTGGATTAATAATGTCCTGTCTTATTAATCTTATGACTAGGGATTATTCAGATACCAACATAATTGCACATGATAGGAATCTCATTATCATGATCTCATCATGATTTCCTTTCTTTTATGTTTTGTATCATGGACTTCATTAATTTAATTTAAGATCAATATCAATTCATATATAAACGAATATCAAATTAATGAAAATTTTCTTTCGCTTTATTAATCAAAATAAAGTTTGTACAAAAGTGCTAAAGGTGATTTCCTTTAGAGCACTACTCTAACAATCTCCCACTTGCACTAAAGTCAATCGCCTTTGTATCTAATTCCATATGCGAGTACACAAGAATCAAATTTTTTTTGAGGTAGTAACTTAGTCAAAGGATCAATATGTTCTGATCTATAGGCACTCTCTCTATCTTCACATCACCTATATCAATTATCTTTCTGATCAGGTGATATCTCTTGAATGCGTGCTTGGACCTCAGATGAGATCTTTGTTCTTTGAATTGAGCAGTAGTCCCATTGTTGTTACAGTAAAACAATATTGGGTCTACTATGCTTGGAACCACTCTAAGTTCTATAACAAAATTCTTTATCCAAACAACTTCTTTTGTCGCTTCCCCAACTGCAATATACTCTGACTCAGTCGTCGAATCTGCAATCATCTCTTATTTGCAACTCTTCCAACTGACTACTCCACCATTTAGTGTGAAAACATAACTTGACTGAGATTTGGAGTGATCCTATTCAGATTGAAAACTAGCATCTGTATGCCCTCTCCATACAAGATCTCCATTTCTATATATCCAGAATACAACCTTGGTCCTTCTGATGTACTTTAGGATATTCATGACAGCCACCCAAAGATATTCACTAAGATCTGATTGATATTTTCTCGTAACATTTAGAGCATACGATATATCGGGTCTTGTTCATAACATAACATACATGATTGATCCTATTTCCGAAGTACATGATTGATCTTATTGCTGAAGCGCACGAGATTATACTTATTCGAGTCCTCTCATCTTACGTCTTAGGACACATAGATTTTGAGAGTTTTATTCTATGAGTGATGGGAAGAAACCCTCTCTTGGACTGCTTTATGCTAAACCTATTTAGCACTTTATCTATATATGTTGACTGTAAAAGACCTAGCAACTTCCTTGATCTATCTCTGTAGATCTTTATTCCTAATATATAAGTTGCTTTTCTAAGGTCTTTCATGGAAAAATTCTAGGACAACCAAAATTTGACTGATTGCAAACTTAAAACATCATTTCCTATTAGTAATATATCGTCCACATATAACACAAGGAATATGATAGCACTCCCACTAACCTTCTTATACATACAAGGTTCATCACGATTTTGTGAGAAACCAAACTCTTTGATTACATCATCAAATCAGATGTTCCAACTCCTAGACGTTTGTTTTAATCCATAAATAGATTTTTAAAGCTTGCATGTCTTTCTGCCATCTTTGGATATGAATCCCTCAGGTTACAACTTATACACGTCCTCAACTAGGTTCCATTTAGGAAAGCCTTATTCATATGCATCTGCTATATTTCATAATCATAATGAGCAACAATGGCTAGGAGTATTCTAATGGATTTAAGCATGGCTACGGGGCTAAAAGTCTCGTCACAGTTAACTCTTTGTCTTTGACGATAACCTTTCAAGACTAGCCTTGCTTTATAGGTAATCACATTACCTTCCAAGTCGATTTTTTTCTTGAAAATCCACTAGCACCCTATAGGTTTTAACCCTTCAGATGGGTCAAGCAAAGCCCGTACTTGGTTTTCATACATGGAATACATTTCGGACTTTATGACTTGAAGCCATTTTTCAAATTTTGAACTCTTTAGAGCCTCTTCATAGGTTGTAGGCTCATCATCCTCTATTAGTAATACGTCATTGTGTTCGCTTACGAGAAATCTATATCTCTCTGGAACATTGTGTATCTTACTTGACCTACGAACATTTTATGTGTCAGAAGCTTCAATTGTTGTCTCATCTCTGTAAATAACAATTTCAAGTTCAGGCAATTAATTTGCATCTATTTGAGCATCGAGAACTTCATCAAGTTCAACTTTGCTCTCACTGTCTTCTCTTAGAAGAAACTTCTTCTCTAAAAAGACAGCATGCTTTGAGACAAGCACCTTTTGCTATAAAGCATTATAGAACTAATATCCAATTGTTTCTTTAGAATATGCTATAAATGGATATTTATCAAATTTCGCTTCAAGCTTATCTGATTGAATCCGTTTCATATAAGCCAGACAACCCCAAACTTTTATATGAGAAAGATAGAGCCTTTTGTTAGTCCATATCTTATATGGAGTAACTTCAACTGCCTTTGAAGGGACTCTGTTTGTCACATAAATAACAACCTTAAGTGCATAACCCCAAAAGGATTTTGGTAGATTTGCTAAGCCCATCATTGACTTTACCATGTCCAATAAGATTCGGTTTCTCCTTTCAGCCACATCATTATATTGTGGTGTGTAAAGTGGAGTCCACTGGGATACTATCCCATTATCTCCAAGATAAGTTAGAAATCCCTTATTTAAGTATTCACCACCTCGATCTGATCGAAATGTTTTAATACTTCCACTAAGTTGTTTCTCTACTTCATGTCTAAATTGTTTTAACATTTCAATTGCTTCATACTTGTGTCTCATTAGACACACATACCCATATCATGAATAATCATCAATAAAGGTAATGAAGTACATAAAACCACCTTTGGCATGAATGGACATCGGACCACATGCATCAAAATGTATTAGTTTTAATAACCTATTCACTCGTTCACCCTTTCCTTTAAAAGGTAATTTAGTCATCTTGCATAGCAAGCAAGATTCACATATGTGATATGATTCATAATCAAATGCCCATAAGCTACCACACTTGTGTAGCTTAATCATGCGTTTCTCACTTATATGGCTAAGTCGATAATGCCATAAGTAAGATGATTTTAAGTTATCTCGTTTTTGTCTTTTATTGTCATTGATATTTAAAGTTGGATTACATATATCTAATATGTAAATTCTATTGTAAAATGTAGCAATATCATACAACATTTCATTCATCTTAATTGAACAACTATTACTTGAAACTGTTAAATGAAATCCTGCTTTATTAAGATATGAAATAGATACAATGTTCTTTGTCACAACAAGTACATAAAAGCGATTATCCAAAATTAACTCTAAAATACTAGGAAGATACAAAACATATATCCTTATGGCTAAATAGCAACTCTTGCTCCATTTCCCACATGTAGGTCCATCTATCCCTTTTTAAGCGGTTTACTATCCCTGAGACCTTGCATATCAACACATATATGTGAGCCACATCTGGTATCTAATACCCAAATGTTATGATCAGAAATAGCATTAACCTTAATGAAAAACAACATACCTGAAGTAGACGGTGGGGCATCTAATGCCTTTTTCTACATCAGCGACTCCAGATAAGCTTTGCAGTTTCTCTTCCAATGTCCTTCCTTATTGCAATGGAAGCATATCCCCTTTGAATTTGTCTCCTTCCCCTTCTTCTTGGCTACACCTGCGACTATCTTTTTATATTTCTTCTTCTTTTTTTGGTTCTTCTTGCAAGAACCTGGAGAAGAGTCCACCAGTATCACAACCTTACTGTCTTTCTTGACATTTTGCTCAGCTGTTTGAGCAGGTTAATCAGCTCAAATATTGATGTGGATATTTCGTTCATTCAATAATTATATTTCGTTCATTCAATAATTAAACACAAACTGTGAATAACTATCAGTCAAACTCGTAAAAATTAAGTCTATACTTAACTCATGATCCATTACGAAACCTAAACTGCCTAACCTCTCAATGTATCTATACATCTTCAGTACATATTGCACTAAAGATGATCCCTTAACCATCTTAGAGCAGAAAAGTGACCTCGAGGCTTCGAACCTTTTAGACCAAGCTTGCTCATCAAACAATTCCCTTAGATGGTAGACTATGGTATAAGCATCCATAACCTCATGCTGCTTTTGCAGTTTTGGTGACATAGAGGCTAGCATTATATAGCTAGCCAGCTCACTATCATCCAGTAGCTTCTCATAAGCTTTCTAATCCTCATTAGATGTGTCGGTAGTAGGGGGATCGAGAAGTGGTTCATTTAGGACACATCTTAGTTTCTCAGATTTGATAACAATTCTTAAATTCTATAGCCAATCTAAGAAGTTTGGTCTCATGAGTTTGTTGGAATTTAGTAGGGAGTTTAGGTTCACACTAGATGAAGACACCGTGGCAATTTAATAACCTAGAAGGACAAGAGAAAATGTTAGAATGTAAACTAATGCATATCGATAAGGACTTTAATCACATCCATTATGGGTCCCATTATTATTATTCAAATCTATAGCCCAAACTACGAATTCGAAAAAGCTTATAATTTTCTTAATGAGTCTATATTCGATATCACCAAGAATGACCTTAGGTTTGCCCAGCAAGCAACCTGAAGTCATTTGATAGGTATCATTAATACCAATTACATTCAGTTATTCAACTATTGACTTGTGTCATCAACTGTTGATTTAGCACACTCATTGGGTTATCATCTCTTGATTTATATATATCCCATGTATATTACCCAACTTCTTCTCTATCCACATCGACCTTGGGTTTGCCCAACAAATCAACGCTTCTAGTTAGGACCAATCTATTAATCTGAAAATTGAATTTTCATGGTTTGAACATATTCATGTAGAGCGGGCTTGGGTTTGCCTAACATCCCAACTCTAAAAGAGCTCTCGTTTTTGCCATATCAATGGAAGGCATAATTCCTAATATTTTAGTTAAGGGATTTGTTCTTTGGTCTCATCATTGCTTGTGTGTGTGTGTGTGTGTATATATATATATATATTCAGATTATGGACAACTTAATTAAATTGAGCCTATCTCCATAACAATCCTTAAAATGCTTCTAATGTACGTATTACTCAAAGGAGGTTTAATTTATATTGTGACTTGACTATGCATCTAAAGTTCATGATTCTTAACCAAATCGGGTACTATAGTTAGTCTTAAAGAATTTGAATTATGAATGTTATTCAATTAAGAACCCTAAAATTCAATAATTTTGATGTCCATATTAAACACTTTAATCTATGTATATATGCCCTTTTTCTAGTCACACTAGAAATGTTATGCTCTATTTGGAATAAATCTAAATTAGTCCCTAAGGTTTTCAAAATTCCCGTACATCAATTAGTCATTTATAATATCCCTAGTTCATCTCAAATTTATCTAAACATTTTCGGCAAAAGCCAATATTATCTTGACGGCCAAAATCGTCAAGATAAATAAGTAACCTACTAGACACTAAAGGGGTCGATTCGATGTTCGAAAGATTTCCGGAACCCTTATTTCAAGCACATGCAATAAGCATGCTATTACCATAAAATTAATACATTTCTTATCACATAAGAACTTTATTATAGTCTTATAACTGAAATACATACATTATTAGTCATTCAGTAAATCAACTCCATCAGTTTTCAAAAAGTTGTCCAATGTTGACTTTGACTTCATTTAATAATTGAGTCAAATTCAATTAATTCTGGAAAATTTCCAAAGTCTTATAAACATTCTAAATGTATCTAATAAAAAATTATAGAGCCTACTCATTAGGAATTATTTATTAATAAATATGAATTAGCCAGCACATCACATGTGTATTGCACTTGTCATATTACTTGTAACACTAGTCAAACTTTACATCATGCATGCATAAGACAATCACTTTAACAACAAGTTTCATACATATCATACACGTGGAAACATCTCATCTTGCGTGGGCATGGATAAAATTCATAAAAATAATTTTCTAAAATTAATACGAAATTTACAAACATACATTTTCATCAGATTTCTAGAATTTCCCAAAACTTCATACATACATCAGGCTGAAACTAAATTCGTAATAAAATAGCAAATGATATTTAATTACATTTGCCTTTGACAAAAACATAACATAATACCTTATAAACATTTCTTATTACAAAATGTTCAAAATCAGCACATGCATTCAGTTTTCTAGAAATTCCCAGAAACCAACATATGAACAGTCTGGATATTAATTCTAAATAAAATAGAAAATGACATTCAATTGTAATTTCCTTTGACAAAAACATGAAATAACTTCTTATCAATATGCATGTCAGTCACAACCTAATAAACACTTTGCTCATGTTCAATACATCATCTAATACATGCATAAACTTGCTTTGATACCACTGTTGGCGTTTGGCATGGATGCATGCATCACATGCATAAATCCAGTGGAAGTGTCAGAATCTAAATTCCGGCACCATGACAACCCTTAAAATCCATAATGATACATGCATGCATGAATATGTAAAAGAACATGAAATATAAAACTTTTTACATTTTGTTTCTCCTCCTTTCTCGTTTCTTCTCCTTGTTTAAGTTATTGCAAACACCAAACCCTTCCTTAATCACCCAAGAACATGTAAAGATCAAGAAAAAATAATGTGTAGGGGTGATAGAACACCAAACTTGATGAATTCAAGTAGATGTCTAAATAGGAGATAGATTAAAATTATCTTGCATGCATGTAGATCTACACAACAATTGCATAAATTGTATAAAGATATCTCAAGAACTCTTCTCTCTCTCTTTAGAGCTCTTCTAGAGCCCTTTCTCTCTCACTTGAGTGTGTTAGAAATGGTAAAAGCTTCTATACATAAGTGAAGAACTCACTTATGTATCATCTGTCGAGGTTTCGGTCACGATCGTGGCCTATAAGCCACCATTATGGCCTCCTTAAAAACAGCTATACACACTTTATTTTTTATCCTATCTTTTATGCGTGTGACCCTTAGGTTTCTGATTATTTGAGGTACTTGAATTAACTCTTAATTCAAACAAATCATAGAAGATTTCATGCCGTTTGAATTAACTCTTACTTCAAGCAAATCATGAAGGGTTTCATGATGCCAATTTACTAGAATGTAAGTGGATTAACACACAAACTCTTCGATAGTTAATTATCGAACTTACAAAACTTTCCATAGACAATTATCGTGCAATTTATCCTTTCACCATACTATACCCTACTTAGTTTAGAGTATGGGCTATATGCCAACTCCCACTAGATAGTCTAAGTGATATCAGTTGTTGTCCTGAGATCTTATTACTCTATGTGTCATTAAAGACTCTCTTCATGGCACATAACTACTCTGACTAAAGACTCCTGAGTAATGACCCCGACAAGAGGCCGAGGGTATTATCTCCTTCTATCAGGAGTGATGAATCATTTATTGGCTACCCAATTACCTTCAAATACCAATAGTTGTACCCAATCACCACCTTAAAAGTGACATGGCCTTGAGGTAACAAGGAATGATGTCAAAGCACAGGATCAGTATCTAACATATCCTTCAGTACTTCAAGTCTAAGGATATTTGCACCATTACTATGATGAGATTAATCATTGACATTTGATAGATCATCTATATGATAATCTCATTGCGAGTCATCCGATGTACTTATTATCCTTAGTGACCATCCATATGTTAACTCTAAACATCTCATGCTTACAGTTTGTGAGATCTACTGCTTCATCAAATCAAGGAGTATAATATGTACTAATCTGGCTTATTAATCCTATGACTAGGGATTATTTAGATACTAACATAATTACACATGATAGGAATCTCATTATGTTGATCTCATCATGGTTTCCTTTATGTTATGTTTTGCTTCATGTACTTCATTATTTTGATTTAATATCAATATCAATTCATATATAAATGAATATCAAATTAATGAAAAATGCCTTTTGCTTTATTAATCAAAATAAAGGTTGTATAAAAGTGTTAAATGTGATTTCCTTTAAAGCATTACTCTAGCAATCTCTCACTTACACTAAATACAATCGCCTTTGTATCTAATACCATATACGAGTACACAAGAATCAAATTTTATTTAAAGTAGTGGCTTAGTCAACGGATCAGTGATGTTTTGATCTGTGGGCACTCTCTCTATCTTCACTTCACCTCTATTAATTATCTCCCTGATCAGGTGATATCTCCTGAATACGTGATTGGACCTCTGATGAGACTTTGGTTCTTTGGCTTGAGCAATAGCTCTATTGTTGTCATAGTACAACAGTATTGGGTCTATGACGCTCGGAACCACTCCATGTTCCACAACAAATTTCTTTATCCAAATATATTCTTTTGTTGCTTTCGTAGCTGTAATATACTTTGACTCAGTCGTCAAATCTGCAGTCATCTCTTTTTTGCAACTCTTCCAACTAACTGCTTCACCATTTAGTGTGGAAATCTGACTAGGATTTGGAGTCATCCTAGTTAGATTGAAAACTGGCATTTGTATGCCCGCTCTATATAAAATCTCCATTTCTATATATCAAGAATACATCCTAGTCCTTCTTAAGTACATTAGGATATTCTTGACAACCACCCAGTGACATTCTCCAGGATCTGATTGATATCTGCTCGAAACATTTAGAGCATACAATATATCGGGTCTTGTGCGTAACATAGATACATGATTGATCATATTGCCAAAGTATTCGGGATCATACTCATCCGAATCCTCTCATCTTGCATCTTGGGATACATAGATTTTGAGAGTTTTATCCTATGAGTCATGGGAAGAAACCCTTTCTTAGACTGCTCCATACTGAACCTATTTAACACTTTATCTGTGTATGTTGACTGTGAAAGACCTAGCGACCTTCTTAATCTATCTTTATAGATCTTTATTCCCAATATATATGTTGCTTCTCTAATGGAAAAATTCTGGGACAACTAAATTTTGACTGATTGCAAATTTGAGACATCATTTCCTAATAGTAATATGTTGTCCACATATAACACAAGGAATATGATAGCACTCCCACTAACGTTCTTATACACATTGTTAGCCCCCTGAAATTTTTTTCATTAAATTAAGCATAAAAATTTATAGAATAAAAGCATAGGATTAAATTGAGTGCATTTTTGGCATGTAACTTAAGTACCAAAAGAGCCTAAGCTTATAAGGAAGGGTAAAGTGGACTTTTGGGACTCATTAAGGGTACATTGGGGAAAAGGAATTGTGGACTTGTCATCTTAGAAGAGTGGTAAGCGTGAATGGGAGCGAAAAGAAGAAAAAGAAAAGAAGAAGAGAGGTTTCGGTGAAGAGTGAAAAGAATAGAGCTTTAAACTAGGTTACAATTTTCCTAAGGCTTAAAGAGAAAATCTGAGCCTATTCAAGAAGGGAAAAAGAAAGAGGAAGGAAAGAGTTTTCTTTAGAGTCAAGAATCTCATTATTTGGGTGAGGATTCACTGTAAGTCATTTTTTTTTCATCTCTTAGAGTTTTGAAAGGTTTTGGTTCAAAGAGCTTAAGAGATATGTAGGTTAAATATCCTAGAATTCATCTTAGTGAATGTACCTTATGGGTTAGTTGAATCCGGATTTTGTTAAAATGGGAGTTGTGTCTTTGTGAAGGAAATCAAGGAGGGGTTCAAGAGAGGCAAGGGAATCAAGAGGAAAGGCATCCTTAAGTCCGATACCTAAGCAAGCAAGGATTTTTAAGGTGGGTTTCAGCTTTATAATGAAGCAATAAGCCATCACTATCTTTCTTTCAATGACTTCGATTTCTGCATAAATGTGCAAAATGTTTATTCTATTTTGGTCTAGTATAAGTGTCATAAGTTGCTACATGTTTTCGTACAAAAATGTTTTCTTCAAAATTTGCATACTTTATGAAATCATGTTTCGGATATAAAAAGAAAATTTCCAAGAATTGCCATTTTGGGCAATAAGTTTTTAAGATCATGAAATATATGTGTTATGTGGGTTTGTGGTAGTTCCCTAAGTTGAGTCAAGTGCACTTGTCTAAAGGTTTATGCTGCCTGCCCGCTAATGGCATAGAGCTCATCTATGGACTCCTATAAGTTCACGGCTACGCAAGACCATAAATTGGAATTACGCCAGTACGTTCTGTTCACGGCTACACAGGACCCTTAAGGAAAATGTATAGTACGTTCTGTTTTGGATTCACCTGAACCATTCTGATTTGCTCGTGATTCGTTTGACAAGATGAATGCATGCATGATTTGTAACTGAATGTGTTTTGTCTGTGTAAAAAGGTTTTCTGCTTGTTACTTAGTTATAAAC
>JANZXR010000001.1:21125450-21152692 GCA_027575705.1 Erythroxylum echinodendron | reverse complement strand
TGTGATGACGTCATAACACAGAGGCAAGGAGGATATAAGAGTATAAGTATCCTTTGTGATGACGTCATAACACAGAGCCAAGGAGGATATTAGAGTATAAGTATCCTCTGTGATGACATCAGAACACAAAGGCAAGGAGAATTGTAGAGTATAAGGATGAGTAGAGTTGTGCATAAAAGATAGAACATAGAGGATAGAATTGTCTGTGTTACTGTTCACAAAGTAGCATTGTGTTATGCAAGGCTTTGTCTGTGTTAGCGTTGCGTTACGCAAGGCTTTGTCTGTGTTAGCGTTGCGTTACACAAGACTTCATCTGTGTTACTGTTCACAAACTTCGTCTATGCTACTGTTCACAAAGTAGCGTTGCATTATACAAAACTTCATCTTTTATTGTCATTGATATTTAAAATTGGATTACACATATCTAATATGTAAATTTCACTGTACAATGTAGCAATACCATACAACCTTTCATTCATCTTAATTGAACAATCATTTCTTAAAAAAGTTAAATGAAATTTCGCTTTATTAAGACATGAAACAGATACAATGTTTTTTGTCACAATGGGTACATAAAAGCAATTATCCAAAATTAACTCTAGCCCACTAGGAAGATACAACACATATATCCCTATGGCTAATGCAGCAACTCCTGCTCTATTTCCCACACGTAGGTCCATCTCTCCCTTCTTGACCGGTCTATTATCCCTGAGACTCTGCATATTAACATATATGTGTGAGCTACATCCGATATCTAATACCAAAATGTTATGATCAAAAATAGCATTAACCTCAATGCCAAACAACAAACCTGAAGTAGACGGTGGGGCATCTAATGCCTTCTTTTGCTTTAGCGACTCCAGATAAGCTTTGTATTTTCTCTACTAATATCCTTCCTTGTTGTAATGGAAGCATATCCCCTTTGAATTTGTCTCATTCTCCTTATTCTTAGCTACACCTCCCACTAGCTTCTTGGACTTCTTCTTCTTCTTTTGGTTCTTCTTGCGAGTACATCAAGAAGAGTCTATCAGCATCACAACCTTATTGTCTTTATTGACAGTTTAGTCAAATGTTTGAGTAGGTTAATCAACTCATGTATCGATGTGGATATTTTGGTTCATTTGATAGTTAAGCACAAACTGTGAGTAACTATCAGTCAAAACAGTCAGAATTAAGTCTATATTTAACTCACGATCCATTACGAAACCCAAACTGCCTAACCTCTCAATATATCTATACATCTCCATCGCATATTGCATTGGAGATGATCCCTTAGCCACCATAGAGAGGAAAAGCAACCTTAAGGTCTCGAAGATTTCAGACCGAGCTTGCTCATTAAACAATTCCCTTAGAAGGGAGACCATGGTATAAGCATCCATAGCCTCATGCTGCTTTTGCAGTTCTGGTGACATGGAGGCCAGCATTATATAGCTAGCCAACTCACTATCATCTAGTAGCTTCTTGTAAGCTTTCTGATCCTCATTAGATGCATCGGCATTAGGGGGATCGGGAAGTGATTAGTCTAAGACATATCCTAGTTTCTCAAATTTGAGAACAATTCTCAAATTCTGTAGTCAATCCAAGAAGATTGGTCTCATAAGTTTGCTAGAATCTAATAGAGAGCTTAGGTTCACACTAGATGAAGACACCATGGCAATTTAATAACCTATAAGAACGAGAGAAAGTGTTAAAATGTTAATTAACGCATATGGATAAGGACTTTAAGCATATGCATTATGGGTTCCACTATTTTTATTCAAATCCATTGCCCTCACTATGAATTTGAGAAAACTTATAGTTTTCTTAATGATTCAATATCTGATATCACTAAGAATGACCTTAGGTTTGCCTAATAAGCCATCTTAGGTCAATCGATAGGTATCATTCATATCAATTGCAGTTAGTTATGCAACTATTGACTTGTGCCATCAACTGTTGATTTAGCAAACTTATTAGGTTATCAACTCTTGATTTATATACATCCCATGTATATTACCCAACTTCGCCTATATCCACGTCAACCTTGAGCTTGCCCAACAAATCAACGCTTCCAGTTAGGACCAACCCATTAACCCAGAAATCTAATTTCCATAGTTTGAACATATTCATATAGAGCGGGCTTGGTTTGCCTAATAACCCAACTCTAAAAGAACTCTGGTTTTTGCCGTATCAATGGAAGGCCTAAGTCCTAATATTTCGATTAAGGGATTTTTTCTTTGGTCTCATCATTACTTGGATGATCTTGTATATATATATATATATATATATCATTATGTACAACTCAATTAAATTGAGCCTATGTCCATAATAATCCTTAAAATGCATCTAATGCATGTATCACACAAGGAGGTTTAATTTAGGTTATGACTTGACTATACATCTAAAGTTCGTGATTCGATTCAACTCTTGAACCGAATTGGGTACTAGATTTAGTCTTAGCTAATTCAAATTATGAATGTTATTCAATTAAGAACCTAAAATTCAATAATTTTGATGTCCATATTAAACACTTTAATCTATGTATATATGCCCTTTTTATAGTAACACTAAAAATTCTATGCTCTACTTGGACTAATTCTAAATTAATCCCTAAGGTTTCCAAAATTTCTGTACATCAATTAGACATTTATAATTTACCTAGGTCATCCTAAATTTATCTAAACAATTACAGCAAAAGCTAAAATTATTTTAATGGCCAAATCGTCAAGATAAATAAGTTAATCTACTAGACACTAAAGGGATCGATTCAATGTTCGGAAGATTTCTGGAACCCTTATTTCAAGCATATACATTAAGCATGCTATTACCATCAAAATAATACATTTCTTATCATATAAGAACTTTAATAAGGTCTTATAACCGAAATATATACACTATTAGTCATTAAGTAAGTCAGCTACATCAGCTTTTAAAAAGTTGACCAATGTTGACTTTGAATTGATTGAATAATTGAATCAAATTCAATTAATTTTGGAAAAATTCCAGAGTCTTATAAACATTCTAAATGTGTCTAATTAAAAATTATAGAGCTTAATTCTTAGGAATTATTTATTAATAAATAGGAATTAGCCAGCACATCACATGTTTATGACACTTGTCTTATTACTTCTAACACTAGTCAAACTTTACATCATGCATGCATAAGATAATCACTTTAACAACAAGTTTCATGCATCTCATACACGTGGAAACATCTCATCTTGCATGTGCATACATAAAATTCACAAAAACAATTTTTATAAAATTAATATGGAATTTATAAGCATGCACGTGCGTCAGATGTCTAGAATTTCAAAGAACTTCATATATGCATCAGGATAAAATTAAATTCATAATAAAATAGAAAATGACATTTAATTGCATTTTCCTTTAAAGAAAACATAACATAACACCTTACAAACATTTTTGTGAAATAAAATCAGAAAATAAAATTTTCTAGAATTATTACAAAATTTTCAAATTCAGTACAAGCATTCAGTTTTTCAAAAATTCCTAGAAACCAACATATGAACAGTCTGGATATTAATTCGAAATAAAATAGAAAATGTTATTCAATTGCAATTTCCTTTGACAGAAACATGAAATAACATCTTATAAACATTTTTACAAAAGAAAATTAGAAAAAAAAATTTCTACAATTTACAAGAATTATTCCAAATCAACATGCATGTTAGTCATAACCCAGCAAACACTTTGCTCATGTTCAATACGTCATCTAATATATGCATAAAATTGCTCTGATTCCACTATTAGGGTTTGTTACAGATGCATGCATCACATGTATAAGAATGCAGCAAAAGTATCAGAATCTAAATTCCGACACCATGACAACCCTTAAGAGCCATAATTATATATGCATGCATGGATATGTAAAAGAACATAAAATATAAAACTTTTACCTTTTGTTTCTCCTCCTTTCTTGTTTCTTCTCCTTGTTTAGGTTATTGCAAACACCAATCCCTTCCTTAATCACCCAAGAACACACAAAGATCAAGAAGAAGCAATGTGTAAGAGTGATAGAACACCAAACTTGATGAATTCAAGTAGATGCTCAAATGGGAGATAGATCAAGATTATCTTGCATGTATGTAGATTTATACAAAAATTGCATAAACTGCATGAAGATAACTCAATAACTCTTCTGTCCTTCTCTAGAACTCTTCTAAATCCCTTTCTATCTCACTTGAGTGTGTTAGAAATGGTAAAAGCTTCTGTACATAAGTGAAGAACTCACTTATGTATCATCTGCCGAGGCTTCGGCCACGATCGTGACCTATGAGCCATAATCGTGGCCTACTTAAAACAAACCAGGCAACAATCGTAGCCTATGTAAAAACAATAATACCCATACAAACTCTTTGATAGTAATTATCTAACTTACGAACCTTTCTATAGATAATTACTGTACAATTCATCCTTTCACCATACTATACACCACTTGATACGAAGTATGGGTTATGTGTCAACTTCCTCTAGACTGACTACATCACATCTAGTCTAAGTGATATCAGTTCTTGTCCTGAAATCTCATTACTCTATATGTCATTGAATATTCTCTTCATAACACATAATTGCTCTGGCCAGAGACTCCTGAGTAGTGACCCCGACAAAAGGCCGAGGGCATCATCCCCTTCTATTAGGAGTAGTGAATCCTTTATTGGCTACCCAGTTACCTTTGAATACCAATAGCTATACCCAATCACTATCCTAAAAGTGACATCATCTTGAGGTGACAAGGAATGATGTCAAAGCACGAGATTAGTATCCAAGATATCCTTGAGTACCTCAAGTCTAAGGATATTTTCATCATTGCTATAATGAGATTAATCATTGACATTCGATAGATCATCCATATGATAATCTCATTGCAGGTCATCCAATGTACTTACTACCCTTAGTAAGCGTCCACATATAACTATATAAATGGAATTATACATGAACTCTTCGATAGTTAATTATCCAACTTATGAACCATTTCATAGGTAATTACCGTCTAATTCGTCCTTTCACTATACTATACCTCACTTGGTTCGGAGTATGGGCTATATGTCAACTCCCACTAGACTGACTACGTCACATCTAGTCTAAGTAATATCAGTTGTTGTCCTGAGATCTCATTACTCTATGTGTCATTAAAGACTCTTTTCTTGACACATAACTGCTCTGACTAAATACTCTTGAGTAATGACCTGACAAGAGGCCGAGGGTATTATCTCGTTCTATCAGGAGTGGTGAATCACTTATTGGCTACCCAATTACCTTCAAATACCAATAGTTGTACCCAATCACCACCCTAAAAGTGACATCGTCTTGAATTAATAAGGAATGATGTCAAAGCACAGGATCAATATCTAAGATATCTTTTGATACCTCAAGTCTAAGGATATTTGCACCATTGCTATGATAAGATTAATTATTGACATTCGATAGATCATTTATATGATAATCTCATTGCAAGTCATCCAATGTACTTACTACCCTTAGTAAGCATCCACATGTTAACTCTAAACATCTTATGCTTACAGTTTGTGAGATCCACTGCTTAATCAAATTAAGGAGTCTAACATGTGCTAATCTGTCTGGATTAATAATGTCTTGTCTTATTAATCTTATGACTAGAGATTATTTAGATACTAACATAATTGAACATGATAGGAATCTCATTATCATGATCTCATCATGATTTCATTCATGCTATGTTTTGTATCATGGACTTTATTAATTCGATTTAAGATTAATATCAATTCATATATGAACTCGCTTTATTAATCAAAATAAAGTTTGTATAAAAGTGCTAAAGGTGATTACTTTTAGAGCACTACTCTAACATACTCAAAACAATATACGGTATTGATTAGTACCGGTACAATATTCATAACATTGGTACTAGCTCTCGCTATGTAACACAACATAAATGATTCAATCCAATCTCTTTATTCAAATTGAATACAAAGCAATAAATATCATATGCATATTTTATTAAATCAAGAATGTAAAGTTCAATAAATAAATCAAGAGTAATTCCTAGAAAGGAATTTAGTAATCCATATATGTAACTATATATTCAAGTTTAATCATCATTAACATCCAACAGCAATAAGGAAATAAAAAAAGTAGAGAATTGAATTTGAATATCTTCTCTTCTTTGCCTTAAGCTAGAAACTACAACCTTTAGTTTTGAGATTTTGCTCTTTTGGTCTCCTCTTGTTATGTTTTTCCACTCGTCAATTGATGATTTTCTCTTTTTATATACTCTTGGGTCTTCTAAGGTTTTATTTAGGTTTTTCTACGTGTTTCTTCCAAAATAGTCCCGAAACATGAAAAGAATTAAAAAAACTCACGACTTGGAAAAACTGCTTGCACGATCGTATATGGCACTGCTCCAACTCTCTAGCATGATCGTCCATTCTCTAGCTTTTTCTTCATCTTTTCTTCACTTTTTTCTGTCTCCACTTATTACTAAACACATCAAACAAGCCTAAGAATATATACTTAAGATCAAATTTTTACCTTAAACAAGAATCAATAAAACAAAACACATAAAAACACTATCAAGACCATAAATTTAAGTCATAGGCACATAATTATCATCTAAGAATACTAAAAATATATTCTAACACCTAGAAAACACACTATAATTTACACCTATAAGAATTACCATAAGAAGAATTGTTGATAACAACAACAATATATAACAACAACAATGGTCAACAAAATCTGCAAGGGCACAGAATCATTGATAGTACCCACAAATCAAGTATTTCAAGGTCGTATCCCACAAGAACTAAAATACTCAGTACTGAATTAATCCTAATTACCTGAACTAAAATGACAAGAAACTTAAAAGTTGATTGGATTAGAGCAGACAATAAATTGTAAAGACTGTAAATAAACAAGCAAGGGAAATTTCATGGTTTAGATTTAGGGCTTTGGGATTCACCAATTTAAGAGATTGATCGATAAATTATGGAATTGATTGAATGAAAGGTTATAACAACAATTGCATAAATTCACTTATATTCTCTCTCAAGACATATAAGAATACCCAACTAGTTGATTACCATCTCTCAATGCGAAACCTAACTAGTCAAATTCGTTACGAACAAGCAACCATAAGTTATCACACTAGTTTAGGATATCTATATCTCTAAATCTAATGTGTTTATCTTCTTAGTGCACAAATCATACTTCACCTCTCAGTCCATCATATGACTCCTAAGGTTACATCTATGGTGATCAAGCATAGAAATAACAATAAAGCTTAAAAGGTAAATATAACCCAAGAACTTTCATTCAATACCAATCAATCCATAAAAGATAAATCAATCCCCAAAATAAGCTACATCCCTAACCCCAAATGGGGTTTAGTTCCAAAACATGGTAAAAGAATCTAAACAAATAAAGATAATCAACATTTAAGAAAGGGTAGAGAGAGAAGATTGAAAGAATACAAAACAAGCTTGCTTCCAATGCTTGATTCAATCCTACTTCTTCCTCTTCTTTTCCTCTTTTGGGTGCCTCCTATCTTGTAGCCTCTTTTTTAGTGCCAAAACCCCCCTTTTGGTCTTAAAAATGAGTATTTGTAGTGTTTTGGGCTCAAAAAAACCTAGTTTTTGCCAAACAGGGAAATGAGGATCGTAATAGTGCCATCATCAAAGTCCATTAAACGGGCCTTCATGTTTGTTGAGTGGACATTTTCTGTCTTCTGGAGCAAATTTGGCTAGCGAATGTCTGTTAGGCAGACTTCATATCTGCTACGTGGACCTTCTCGAGTTTTCCAGCTTTCCATCTCTGCTCATGTCGGTTTGGACGGATATTATGTCTATTGGGTAGACATACACCAAATATTTACACAAAACATGCAATTTTTACCCTTTAGACGGTAAAATCTCTTCTTAGAGTCTTCACAAAAGTTGTAGAAGTCGAAGTCCTCTTCAAAAGCGTACTTGAATGACCTTAATCTGACATCTACAACAAAAGTTATGCCTTTTGCCCCAAAATATATCCATTTGCACCTATTAAGCAATAAAGTTGAAATGTATGAGAATTAACCAAATTAAGTGCAAAATTCACACTGAGATAAGTCAAATTAGTTCCAATTCATCCCAAAATTACATATAAATAATTTGACTTATCAAACAACAACAATAACAATAATAATAACAATAATAATAACAATAATAATAATAATAATAATAATAATAATAAAGGTAAAAGACATGAAACTACCATATGGTTTAGGAAAGTTTAGAAAAACTCCTTAATCATTTTAAAAAAGTTCCTTGTGATTTTTAATTTTTTAAAATAATATAATCTCTTAGACTTTAATTAAAAAATAATGATGAAATACACGGGCATTAACATCCAATGTGGATTAATCAAATACTACTTATATGACAATATAATTCAATTATTAAACTCAAACTGAACTAATTAAACTCAACATAAACTAATAATTTATTATAATTATTTTAAACTATTAAATTAACTTGACCTTTAGTAGTTCGAGTCAGGTTTAAGAATTGGGTTAAGCTATCATATTAATGACATTTGATTAGTCTATGTATGATATTCAGACAGTGAATGTTTCATTACTATTTTTTAACTGAAATTAAAGAGAAGGAATTTTATTAAAATTTAAAACTAAAAAGATTTTTAAACTTTTAAAAATTAGGCAACTTTTCTAACGTTTTTTAAATCACACCAGAAGCTTATTCATTTTACCTTAATAAAAACTAATAATCTTCTATTCATTAAAATTTATTCATTTTACATTAATAATAAAAATTATTAATCTTCTATTCATTAACCAAGGAAAACCCTTTTACTCTAAAGTGCAATGCTTATATTACTAGACTACCACTGTTGTTAAACAAAGAACCCCTCGAGACTCATGCGCAATTGACTAGTATTGTTGACAATCAATAGTTTGAATGGCATATACTCTAGTGGTCATAATTGTTTGAGAACTCAAGAAGAAATTTGATCACATTTTTTGGACCTCCACTACCAAATTGTAACTTCTTATTGACCGCAAATGAGAGTTGTCTCCCTCCAAGAAAACGCTTTTTCAATCAAAACTTAGATGGAGCTGGATTCTTGATTCTAAATTGATATGGGACGCTTTTACATCAGTATTTGGCACAAAAACACAATTTCACACACAAAAGAAAGGAGACGACTTTCTTGATTTAGAAATCTTACATTCTTGTATTGTCAATCTCCTTTCCCGGCAGAATCAAACACACAAGCAAACAAGCAACAAAATTAAAACGTTTCTTTCCTGTTCTTTTAAGTTCCATCGATCATTTACAAGCAAATAAAACCTTAACCGACCATGCCTCCTATTTACTATCCATGGGTACTGCTCCCGAATGAATCAAAAGAAGTTGGTGTGATCACTCCAAAGAAGTTTGACAGCTTTCTTTTCTCATGGGACAACATTGATTTTCCGCTGTTGCCTTAATGGCTGTCGTAATGGATGAACGGGACAACGTGACTATTTGCTGCCCTAATTAGGTACACGATCTTTGTTGTGTCTTTTCGTGTCAAATTGAGACTTTAATAATAATCGAAACATTAGAATCATAACACGTCAGAAAAACACTTTTTGCTATTTGGCACCTTGCAGTTCCCAAGTCCCATTTGGCATCTTGTAGTTCCCATTTCCCTCTCGTGTTAGCTTATCGTTGCGTCAGTATGTTGTTCAGATTTGTAACATCACATTCACAATTCACATACCAAAATGATCCGTACACTAAGCGAGAATCAGGTTATAAGTACGTAGCTGTCAATGAAGCGGAAGAAAGAGTACAATCAGTCACCGCCCATGTGGAATCGGATAATCCACAAAAAGATTTATTTGCAGCCATATCTTTGTTTATTGTTTATTAACATACTCATTCCATTATGTGTACATTTTTTTCGTCTTACATAACCCGAAACTATTGGAACTATGCTTATGCGTACATATCGGAGTGTTGTATTTTTTAGGAGACTCTTCTCGATAGTGAACGTCTGAAGATATAAAAATGGGTATCTTAAGATTCATGTAACAAGTTAGCAGTGCTGATTCAGTTCGATACTTTGTATTGATGTTCAATCGCAGCCCAGGGAATAAATTCTTGGACTCTTGACGAATGGAAAAGGTGCACTTTATGGATATCATTTGACATAAAGTGAACTTCTAATCAAGCGTCACTTCCTTACAGATAAAAAGGTATATAAGTATAACTACAAACTTGGATGGTTTTGGAAGTAAAAGAAAGAAGCTGATCAGGTAACAAGGTTAGATACAATTGAGATGCAGACCAGCTCAATCACATCAAGAATGCAATCCCAAGAATGATCCATGATCATCAGAGCCGAAACTCTGCTACTCTGTATCTGTAAAGACTAAATGCAAAGTACGATACTTGAAGAATTTGACAGGATTTGATGGAGATATAATTTGCCAAGTAGCTGGACTTTTGGGAGTGGCTCGGGCGCTAAAGGTAAATACAGTGCAACTGTCCTTTCTCTTTTTTTTTTTTTTTTTTGGTCTCTCAATAAATCTTTTAGAATTTCAAGGATTACGGTCTTGTAAGAGGTCAGGTCTTTGCTTATTATAAGCTGACGTCTCAACTTCAACTGCCAAACATTTGATGGCTTCTGGAGGAAATATGACGGAGTCGCCTGGTGGGTCACATGTGACAGTAAAAAAAGCAGAAAGTGAGAGAAAGCTGCCTAATTCAAACTCTCCATATGCAATGTAAAGTAAGGAAGAGTGCACGTCACAAAACTAACTCAGCTTTTATAACTTAAAAATAAGATCAATTAAACCCTTGAAAATGATATTTATCAAATTAAAATTAGTTTTCACTAATTCTAATAGAAAGGCACACCCCTCATTTACCGTAGTATTTCTAACTTTAAATACAAACTTTCTCAGAATTCGAGCATAAGCGAAATCTATGAATCTGGTTACAAACTTTTCTTTTATGATTGGTTTATATAGATTCCAGATTTTATTTGGGATCTGATAAATCATTTTCAGAGCTAAAGTACAGTAAAAGTTTGCAATGCAAGTGTAACTTTTAGGTAAAACGAGAGATACCTTTGACTTTTGTGTTGTTCTGATAATGAATTCCATTCCATACCTCATGCAAACAACTGAACAAAGGAACCAAGATATTATCGTTTGATTTACCTCAAGTGTTCCGACGAATTTAATTCGAAATGATTTTTAGTAAATGTGACGTCTTAATTTAGAATACAACGAACTAAGTTACGATCATGGATACATACGCCCTCAGCAAGGAGCAAAAGCCGAAAATGTAAAGGTCAAATGTTGATAATGTCATCTCCTTTTCTGCTGATTGATGTGTCCTTTCTCCGTCGTTAGCTTTTATGGATTCTTACTTCCTTTTCACTTTTCTAACGAAAGCTTCTTCCTCTTACCCTTCTTCTTCGGCTTTTATATCTTTTTCTTCTTCGTTATCATTTACATCTTTTTCTAGCAGTATTAATATTTTTGCATTAAAAACAATTGTATAGCCATTATTTTAGTAGTTTTATAATTGTTATGGCTAATATTATTTAAAACATTTTTATTGATCAACAAATGATTTAAAATGTGTATGAATAATTTAAATAATGTTAACAATGATGAGTATCCTAAATGATCAGTGATAAGGTTCATTTTATGCACTCCCCTGTTTTCTAGGTTAGTTGAGATCTTGGCCTATTAAGTGAGAAGAAACCGAATCAGGCTTTTATGTTTTTGTTCGCATTCTCAATTAATATGCTCTTTTTTGGATCATAAATAAAAATATATCTCAATATTTTAAAAGTCGGATCTGAAATTAAATTGACAAGACAAGAAGTTTAAGATTTAAAGGTTTGACCAGTATTAAACTGATTAAAGATTAAAAAAATTAAAGAATATGAATTATGATTAAAAGAGATTGTCATTACCTATCAAAATTTGAAGTTTAATTAAAAAATAAATTATTAAGTGCAAAATCAATTGATTTAATTTGATTTATAAGAATTTATTATTATTCGCCATTTAATAACAATAATTCTTAAAATAAATCGAACTAAAAAGTCGAAAACTAAATTAAAAAATTGAATGATTTAAAATTTTTATAATTGAACTGATCGAATTGATTGAATTTTTTAATTATTGATGTATCCCTCATTTAGGAACTTTGAATGCATAAAATTAATGCAAGATATACACGTAATCAATCATAAGGATAAGTCTATTGAATTGAACGCATCCTACTCAACTCTCGCATTACACACTAAGTTATTTGTTTCCAATATAGATTCAAAATGTAATATTTCGATTGAATACCAAGTAAAAGTAGAAAAAGGAAAACCTTGTCTAACCTTTTATGTATCAGGTGACATACATAGATATCTATCCAAAGGAATATTATTTGGCATCACTTAAATTTTCCAAATGAAAGCGAAAAGACAATGAAAATCCAACAAGCCATTGCAGATTCTCACTTAAATTTCCCAAATGAAAGTGAAAAGATAACGAAAATCCAACAATCCATTGCAGATTCTCACTTAAATTTTCCAAATGAAACTAAAAAGACGATGAAAATCCAAAAATCCATTTCAGATTCTCGATCTTCTTCATCTACGACCAACCTAACATGTAAAGGTTAAGTGCTTGATTGTGATTTATGTATATAATATCCTCTTCTTAAGCAACTTTAACCAAGTTTTCTCCTTTCTTTCAATAAATATATTAGCCCTATCCACTACAATTATGATTATATTCCCCATTTATGTAAAAAGCTATAAATATATTCCCATTTATTAATTTGCTTTATAGCTTTTAGTGAGTTGACGGTATTCCCGATTATAAAACTATTCTTGGCCATGCGCACACTTTTCAAATATGGCAGGTCATTTAGCAAAATCAAAAGCTACATGGAACTCCAACTCAGGCCACTAGTTTTTCTTCCCTTTTTGTTATAGCGCGATGTGGTAATACTTTCTTATATCCAATTGTTCTATTTGAGTTTAGGAAGAATTTTAAGACTGAGGTCGTTAATAATTTATTCTAAGCACTGAATTGGTTGTTAACATTCATCTAAATGTTGAACATTGAAAATCTAGTGTTCCAAAATGGTTTTATAACAAATAAATAGAGATTTAATTAGATGGATCAAGAGATAATAAATCTTAATTTATATAGGATAATACAATTACACTGAAGACTTAAATATAAAATCAATTAAGTTGGCCTCACATAACAGCTTAAGATATTGTGGTGAAATGGTCACTTAACATGATATCAGAGCCTCTATGACTAAGTGGTTGTGAGTTCAAATCCTACCACCCACCTATTATTCAGCACAAGGTAGAGTGAGTCTGTGCAAGTTTCAAGCCCAAAGAGCTTTCACTTAAGGGGGTGCGTTAGTGAATATATAAAATCAATTAAGTTGACCTCACATAGCAACTTAAGCTATTGTGGTGAAATGGTCACTTGCCCATAACAGTCCTTGACTCTACATGGGTTCTCCAACGCTGACTGGGGGGGCAACCCGGATGATTTTACATCTACTGAGGCTTACCTCATTTACTTTGGTGGAACGCTTGTGTCTTGGAGCTCAAGAAAGCAGCGCACTGTGGCACGTTCTTCCACTGAAGCTAAATATCGGTCAGTTGCATCAACGGTAGCAGAACTGAGCTAGTTGTGTAATCTGTTGACTAATCTTGGTATTACTGTATCATCTGTCCCTGTTATTTATTGTGATAACATTGGGGCAACACAGTTATGTTCCAATCCTATCTTTCACTCCCGGATGAAACATTTTGCAATTGATTATCACTTCATTTAGGAGAGGGTTCAATCGGGTGCTTTACATGTGACTCCTATTTCCTCTAAAGACCAGTTGGCTGACGCACTTACAAAACCACTGTCTCGCATGGCTTTTACTCGCTTACGTGACAAGATCGGCCTCTCTAGAAGATAGTCTATCTTGTGGGGAGATGATAAGGATCCTAGTCATCATAGTGATAAGGATCAACCTAATTAAGTTAAGGATCTCATCATTATTTGAATTGTAATTATCACCAGTAATTCCCTCCAACATTATAGGAAGGGTCTCAGTAATTCCCTCCAAGATTATAGGAATGGTTTCATTGTATACGTGTATATATATGGCTGCTGTACATATTAATGAATCAACACTGTTCTACTATATCAGAGTATTGAAGTTAAGGAATTTGAATCATAAACATGCATTAGAAAGCTCAAAGCAATAAAAATTAAATGAAAAACTCCATTAAAATAAGGTCAAACTTATAAATTCCTTTATTAATAGGACAAAAGAGGGCTCAATTGTTTTACAATATCATCTAACCTTAAAATTTGGTATGTAGACCTAAAGTTGAAGGAGAAAAATATCTTTCACCAATTATACGAAAACCATAACTCATTGTTTAGACAAAAAGAAAGAGTTCTTTAGTTAAAGGACGGTGACAAGAGTATTTGTTGCTTTTATAATGCTATTTTATGTAGAAATAATTTCAATAAGATCTGCTTATTAAAAAACATCAATGAAAATAATAGAGATCAGGAGAAGATTAAAGAGCTAAAATTTAATCACTTTAAGATCTTATTAGGAAACTCTAACAATAAATGCTATCATGTGTAGATCCTAAAGAACTTTATCCCTAACTCTATCTTGTAGCAATAAGAAGAGATGCCATTATTGCTTTCAATATTCTGAAAATCAAGCAAACTTTATTTGAATTAAATTTAGAAAAACTCTAGGCTCTGATGAGTTAAATGCATATCTTTCTCCAAAAAAATCAAGCATCTAATAGATAATACGATTACATAATTTTTCCTAAAATTAGTATGAGGAAGTATGCTTAAAAGGCTTAATAAATCATTTGTTTGCCTTATTCCCCAAAACATTGAACACTAGCACTTTAATTGATCATAGATCGATATTCTATTATAATGTAGTAAATAAGGTAATCTCTAAATTGATTACAAAGAGGCTTAAGGAGGTTCTTAAATATATCATTAGCTCAACTTAAGAGGAATTTGCCAGGGAAAGGGTATAGGAGGAAACCTAATGATAGCTCAAGTATCATTCAAAGAGTATAAAAGTAAAAAGCCTCCAAGAAATTATGCATTAATAATTGATTTTAACAAAGCATTTGACTCTTTAGATTGGAGGTTTATTTTGGACATTTTACATGCTTTGGAATTTTTAACATATTTGTAGCTTGGATTGAGCAATGCATTTCTACAACCTCTTATGCAATCATTGTCAATGGCTTATGCAATCATTGTCAATGGGGAGTCTACTAATTACTTTCATGGTGCTAGGGGTTTGAGACAAGAGGATCCACTCTTTCTTACTTGATTACTTTATCCATTGAATTAACAATGATTTTAGCTCATAGAATTAACAGATACTAGAATTTCAAGTTTCATCATAAGCGTAAGAAGCTGGAACATTTTCAACTCTTTTTTCTATATGACCTTCTCAGTTTAACTTTTCATAAATTCATTGCGTTACTTTGGCAATACGTCAGTCCTCTTGATTAATAAAAGAAAAGGCATGATATATGTCTTCACTAATTCCTTTGGACTAACACACATTAAGCCTCCAAGTGTTAATTTTTAAAATATCTATGCATCCTAATATCATACAAAAGAATCTCCTACAGAGAGTGTCAACTTTTGTTTGACTTAATTCAAAAGAGGATTGATCATTAGAATAGCAATTTCTCTCATATGCCGGCAGACTTCATCTTATGCTAACAATTTTAAATAATACCTATACATCAAAGTTACAACTTGTGACTAAACATGATTAAAGAAGTGGAGAGGCTACTAAAGAACTTATTATAGTTAAGCAACTCATATAATGAAAATATTGCAAAAGTTAAATGGCATGAGGGTTATAACTAAAGGAAAAGGGTAGGTTGCATATATTAAATTGATCCGACTCGTAAAGATTATTTACTTATATGATTGTTTTTCAATATTGCAATGCTAGGATTGGTTACTAGTTTTAATTTGACAGTGAATCAATTTAAGTATTATGGATATACTCATATATAATAAAGGACTATAGCTTTTAACATATCAAAGCAAAATCGAGCAATGTATGAACATTCATCCCACGTTAAAACTAAGATAAGTCATAAGTCAAGAAATGAAAATTAGAGTTAGCAATGACAGGAAAATTTAGTTTTTATTCAACAATTAGAATGCTTTTAGACCACTTCACAAATTATAGGAAATGAAAATCCTTAAAAGACTAACTCTAGTATTAGCTAAGGTAGAAGAAATTATATCATAAGGCTAATGGCATTACACACTTCAAATTTTTGATGCCATTATAAGAAATATTCCTAACTATAAGCTTACAATGGAAAATGGATAGGATTATATGGAAGAGGCACAACTTATAATGCTTCATCAATAAATCATGTCTAGTTATCTTTAGGTCATTATGTATATTCCTTCAGAAACCTTAAATAGAGCAAATGCAAGGTTTAAAGTTATGGAAACAACTAGACATAAATGATATTATCGGCTAAGCAAGTGAGATTCACTTATAAATGAGACTCAACCATCTTTAAAGTGTTGCTAAGATGTTGATTGTATGCTCTATAGTATAAAAGAAATAGAAGAGTATTCCAAGATAAACAACTCAACATGTATGATTTCTGCCAGAACACTTTTGTGAGCATTAATGAAATCATTATGCTAAAAACATAAATACAGAAAAGAACTTTGAACTAATTTCTAAATTGCAAGTTAATCATCTCTAATAAGCCTCACTACAAGGAAAACGTCATTTTGCAATGGAAATTACTGACGAAAAATATTAACTTTCTGTCGGTATGTAAAATTTGCGACAAACAAAGACGTCGTAGAAACAACCGTAGCTAATAAATACCGACAGAGTATCATGTTCCATTGGTAAAATTACTGACGAAGATAATGTTCTATTCGTAAATTTACCGATGGAAAATAATGCTCCATTGGTAAATTTACAGATGGAATATTTTGTAGTTGACCGTCGATATATTTACCAACAGAATATTATTTTCCGTCAATAAATGTACCAACAGTTTTGCATTTTGCCGTCAGTAAGTTGTTAAAAAATTTATCGACGGTTATTCCATATGTGATTACCGATGGTATACTATTGTTTATTCTGTCTATGATTACCGATAACATACCGTTGGTTACTCTATTTGTGATTACCAACAGAATGTGGTTGGTTATTTCATCTATGATTACCGACGGTTTACGCTTTTCTGTCAGTAAGTTTGTTCAAACATTAACTACGGGTGTTCTTTTACCGTTGACAATTGTCCCAACTTTATTGACGGATGTTGTTATTCCGTTTGTGATTGCCGACGGTAATATTCCTTCAGTCAGCAATCATTTTAATTTTACCGACAGATCGCATATTTCCACCGGTAAATTAATCAAAAAACTTTTTTTAATAATGTACTGTCAATACTGTCAATAAATTTCATTTCATGATGTTATAATTAATGTATAATTTAAACAACTATTAATATAATAGTATACATTTAATTTTTTAAACATAAATTTGATTGATGGTATAAAGTTGAAAATGTCTTAATTGATAATAAAAACATTAAATTGTATATAATATGTTTTCGTAATTTTAATAAAATGACCAAAAGTACACAATTAATTTGGAGATGGCGGATGCTCTGATTGGGATGAGGTGCTACCCTTACCTTTTAACTCATCCACCTCATTACAAAGCTGAGTTACATACTACATCAACTGTTGCAATTGAGTTGCCAATATCTACACTATGCTCCGAAGTTCTTGGAATTCATTGGTTGTGGACCACCTACTAGATATTGCTGTGCTGAACATGGAGGATTGCAAATAACATTTTTTCACAAATGAACCTAAGCTGAATATCCTTTCTCAACGGTCCTACCAACCACTACATGAAGATAGGTTTGAGTCTCATCAACATCTTCAGATTGATGAGACCGTTGTTGAATGTTTTCTTATATTTTTTCCTATCAGAAGGCAATGTTTATATTAGTAAGTGATAATTATTAAGCATTAGTATTAAACCATAAATTTCAGATACACTGAGTTCTCTACAACGGTTGTTGAAGAATGTCACATCGTCATGCTTCTTAGTGTGAGTGTGCAAAAAGAGCTAAAAGGGTATAGGCCTCATTTCCATAGCCTTTTCCTGCATAAGAATAAAATGTTATAAGTGAATTAGAATTTATAAAAATTTCAGCAGAGTTTTCTCTATATTTATGAAATCTACCCCTGTTGAATAAAGAAAAAACTCAAAAACACAGTCATATATGGCACCAGACATTTATAACATTATCATTCTCAACAAAAAACACATATTTTCATTTTAAAATTTACACATAAAATTCAATAGAAATACAACAAAGTAAAGAAATGAGAATATAAATTTAAAGTGTAGATTCTTACAAGTCACTCTGCATGCTCTTGGTGGGTAATAGATCCTTCCGTATGTATGGAAAGACTCTCTCCCCTCGGTCCTTCACGTCTATTACTCGAATTACACTTTGAAATGGGCATTGCCTCAGGTGATGTCCAATACTGCTGCCAATGATTCCATATTTGTTCAGAAATATAAAGCGGTTGTACACCTGCCCTGTATATCACAGCAATAAAGTCATGATAACGTATACATGCTCGTTTTTAACATATTCTATAAATGATCATGTCAAATTGAGAATTCCAAAAAAATTATTTCTAAAACAAAAGGAAAACATTCAATTAATACTTATGATGTGTTAATATTTATCTAATTAATGCATAAAACTGTTAATAAAAAAGAAAATAATATTTTTTGTACCTAAAACTCCTGATATTAAAATTCCTTTGTCGCCTGAGAGATATTCTTCCATAGAAAACCCTCAATATCAATCTTCTCCTTGAATTTTGATGTCATGTTTATTGAGCACGATCCAGATGGAATGAACTTAATATCAAAACAAATAATTTTATACCATTTTGAAAATTGAAACCTATAACTTAATTATAAAAATTTAGTGGTCAATGTATTTTCACTTACATATATTGACAATTGTAACATAAGTTATTCCATCATGTGCCTCAGCCCCAGGCTAATGGCTGCTTCCTTTATCATCAATATTTACCCCTGATATCTCTGTCGATAGAGAGGTAGTAAATGGTGTACAGCTAGGTGGTGCAGCAGCATTTACTGAAGGTGATGCCTCATCTACGTGTTTAGTAGCTAGAGGGGGAAGAGGAGATTCAGTTCAAGCTGCTACACCATGAGATGCTTCACCTATACATTAAGTATCTCTAAATCGTGGTCTGAATCTTTGTCGTATCATATCATGTCTTCTCTTTGGTGGCATATTTCAACCTGAAATTAATATTAAGCTTCAGCTCTTTGAAATACCGTGCTAGGGGTTTATTATAGAAAGCAGTTGTCTTGTCTATGAAACATATTAATTCCTTATGTTAATACTAAGTTTACATTAATCAAATCGAAGTTGAAGTATTAACCGATCGAACTATAACATCTCAAACTAATTCCACATACAGTAAATACTTAGACCATTAAAGAAAAACATAAAAATTCATCAATGATTATAAGAATATTCTAAATATTAACACAAAATGAAAACCTCCTTTGCATTCACTCAAAATTCAAAGGTATCATAACCATATTATTAAAGTAATACATATGGTAAATATTAGTTGGACGACTAATTTGGATGAATGGACAACTTTAGACTGCAACAAAGAAAGATGAGCGACGCTCTCTAACAGAATATAGGGCCTGCAACAAAGAATATAAAATATTTGATATAAGATTGAGAAATTAAATTGTAATATGCATTATATGATAGAATTTAAAAATGTGGTTCTTGTCAACAATAATGACAATATTTTGATGTAAGTAAATAAGGCATCAAATAGGGAACTCAATAAAACTCAAATATTCATTATCTAAATTCATTATAGGTAGTGAAATTTTGAATAACATGCTTGGAGCCTAAAAGAGTTATAATGATAAATACGAATTAGTTTTACTTATAAAAGTGAACCTCTAATTACAAGACACATTTTGTAAGGGGTAAGCATTTACAAGATAAGTTATTGCCTAAATTATCAAATGAGCATATAACATCCAATTATATGCATTAAAACTTGAATGCCCATACATCATCATTCAATTCTCAACAAAAGAAAAATTTTATGCATTGTGATAATTCTAGACTTAAAGTACATGACATTAAAACAAAAATAGACAAAATTTTCATACATGGTCATCTTAAAAGAACACGAAAGAATATCACCAATCTCACTATCATTATAGGATCACATTTTATAAAAGCCATTACATATGCCCCATTTATCATAAGGGTAAATAAGCATACCATCTGCCAATTCATATGCTAAGAATCAGAGTCACAAAAGAAGAGCTCTTAATCACCAAAATTTTCGAAAGAGAATATTATATGACTTACATCATCTATCACGACCTAGAAGTTTATGTGTATATAGAGAAATAAAAAAACTCTAGACGTATACATAATTGAGAATGAGATATTAAAATTAAAATGCAAGATGCAATATAAGCTAATAGTCTATTGTTAATGACAAATGAGTATGATACTAAAATTTTAAAATGTATGATGTAGCATAACCTAATAATGTGGTTGTTAATGACAAATGAGTATGATACTAAAATTTTAAAATATATGATGTAATATAACCTAATAGTGTTGTTGTCAATGACAGTGAGTATGATTTATTGCATGAAAATAAGGCATTGAATAAAAAAATCAATGACTTCAAAAGGTCTTTATCAACCTTTACTATAGCGATGAAAAATTAAATAGCTCAAATAATAAGAATGAATTTGTTCAAGTAGACAATTCAATATCAAGTCAATTTTTATAATGTGAAAACATTTACGTGATGTGTCAATAAATAAATCTTCAGATACGCATGTTGCATCTTCCAAATATATACAAAATCACATTTTTAAATATTCTAAATCTTCTAAATATATACAAAATCACATGTTTAAATATTCTAAATATATCAATCGTCCTTTAGGTCTCGTATAAAAGGGTCATGTAATTCACATTAGGAAGATTAGCATTTAAAGGAAAAAAGGCATAATTTTTATTTAAAAATTTAATATTGTTGTCAATAATATATAGTCCTGTATCTTCAAATTAACATAAAACAAGTTCATAATTATTATAGGTCACATTATAAATAAAAAGACATGACCCATGTTATGGCTTATTATAGGCTATATTTCAATTGAAAAAGTATATTGTAGTCACACAAAAGAACTCTTATTCACCACTACATTTAAAAAAGACCTAAAATATACACTTGTCTTGGTCTTATAGTTCTTACTCATATGACTAATATAATTTCAATATTTTTATGTGGGACACTACTTTTGTGTTAATTATGAATATATCAATAGAAATTGTTTGTTTTTGAAGCAATACTTATTAAATATATCCAAAAGTATGAGTAAACTCCAAGCACTTAAGTTTATTTTAGTACTTAGGATGTCTTAATTTCTTCATTTTATAAGTCAATTTATTAAATGGGTATTAATATTCAACATTTAACTATTTTCAATCTTTATTAAGCCATTTTGGACAATTATCGTATTAGATATGTTTAAGGCAAATCCTTGCAAAATGTACAAGGAGAAATGTGTATAATTACAAAAAGATCAATGCTTCTAAAATCGAATAATCTAGAAAATGGAAGTTGAGTGACATAATAAATCACAATAGAAGCATAATGTAAATAAGATGTTAACATAGATTAAGCACTTTAAGCAACTTGTTAATTCCCCATCGATAAACCATGACAAAATTGGAGTATGGTTCTGAATAGGTTACGTAAACCATGACGAAATTGGAGTTATATATACTCAATATGGAAGTCTCTATCTAAGGAACATTTAATCAAACAAGTCATAGGCAATACATATTATCTCTAACCTTCTACAAAAAAAAATGTATTTTTTCATTATTTACCAACAACAATACATATAAACAACAAATAAACCAACAATGACACAAAAAAAGCATAAACCAACAATTAACACAAAACCCACCACCCAACACCCACCTACTATATATACATATAATCATCTAAGAGCTTCGTTTTTTGGAGACAAAATAAATCCAATAGAAAGCTTACCTAAAAATGACGCACGATGGGCCAAAAATTAGGTAGAAACCAACGGTGGGAGCAACCAAAATCAGAGAAAACCGATGCAACCGAGGGAGAAGAGAAGAAAAATAGCAGAGGGGGAGGGGGTTGGGTTAAGATGATAAATAAAATGACATCGTTTGGATTAAAACCAAACTATGTCGTTTTATTTATAAATAACTCGTCATTTATTGACAGAACATATTTTTCGTTGGTATTTAATTTCAACAATTATCACATCAGGTGTTGTCGCCTTATTTTGCGACGGATTAAGTATTCGTTGGTAATTTGTAGTTTCTTATAGTGTTTTAATGATGGATAGTGAGGACTGTCAAAAATATAACGACGAAATACATATTGTCAGTAAACACTGACGCTGACTATTAAATAAAGCAGATTTCACTGACGAAACTATTTCCGTCATCACATTTCCGATGCTATTTAATTACACGAAGCATTCCCGCAATTTTTACCGACAGGCATGATTTTGTCGTCGCTATATTTTGTTGGAAAATTTGCGCGGATGTTTTTGCTCTACCTTTACTAACAACAATTATGTCCATCGCAAAATGAAATTTTTCACAACAGTTTTACCGATAGATAGTGCTTTTCCGTCAGTAATTAGCTACGAAATTATGTCTGTTGGTAAATTTATGCCGCTAATGTATGATTTTCTTGTGATGCCTCTAAGGTGATGAAATGGAAACTATATTAAGGTTGATGTTCTTCTAAATGCTCAATATCCATAAGTTATGGTTTTAGTCAAACTCCTCTATGCTATTGAATTGTTTGTACATTGTATGCTTTTTTTATGGTATTGTTTTGGCTTAGTTCTCTCAATACTAGCTTGGATGTACTTTAACATTATTCTAATTCATTTATAGGGTAGTTTTTTATTTAATTTTTTCCTTTAACTTCCAAAACAACAAAAAATGTGGTTATGATTTCTTAATTTTGTTTAAAAGATATGCAAACATGAGATAGCAACTAATGACATAGTCCATTAAAACAATAATTTATGTATCTTCTACTTGGAATTGTATATGATTCCACATGTTAAGATAAAAATGACTTGAAAAGCTACTAAAGTTTAAACTTTAATGGATAATAAGATTATTTTATAAGTGCATTGAATTAGTTTTAAGAAATATAAGGATTTACTCTAGTTTAAGAGTTATAAGAATTTACTCTAACTCTCTTTTTTATTTTGGAGTTATATGAACTTTGATTTGATAGAGGATAAAAATTTAAAACTAGGTTTATGTTATTTTCTATTAGTAAGAGTTATTATATAGAAAAATAATTAAAAGTAACATTAAGAATCTTACATTAACGAACCAAAAAAGTATGTTTTATGGTTTTTTAACATACTAATCACTGGTCTGTCTTATTGGTAGGATCCATAAGTTAAGATTGCTATGTTTTAACTCCTGAATATAATCTTGTAGCTTAGAATATTCACGAGCATAGTCTAATGCTCTCTGCTTCCTCAATTTTTTTTACAACCTTGAATATAGTTAAATGCATAACTATGTTCAAATTTTCTCTGCATTCTTTATTCATCTTGTAATGGTTATACTAGACTTCTTCATAATTTTGTACTAGAAATGCCTTTGTTGATGCCATTTTAGGCTTACTTGTTATGAAACATGTATGTAAAGACCTTTATGTCTTGACTTTGAAACAATTGTCTTAACTATTATAAGCTGCATATAATTCCTACTTGTATCCTTTAATTCATCCTACCTTAATCTAACTAGACTCATTTTTCACCATCTAACATTAAATCTTGTTATTATTGAATAATCAACAACAACATCTTTGAACTCTTTTACATTATCAAATTTCTTACCTACTGTTCAATGTGACACACCACTACCTAATTCATATCTAATACTTGTACTAGATCTTCTGATTAGCTCCCTAAACTCTTGTCCACTAGGATACTCGTCATTATCAATAAAACTTCCATAGCTGCTGAAGTCATTCTCCATTGGTTAGTGGCCATCTAACATTGATACATTAAATGTCTTTGTGCTCCTTCAACTTCATTATAATCTTTAACTCCAGTTTTATTATCATCTTCATCTTCATTCCTATAAGTTCCCATATCCCCATTATTACTACTCTCTTCTTCAATGGTATCTACATTAACTTCATCATTATGCATAACAACCTTATTAGAGCCCAAATCTCTAACATTACCTACTATATCCAAAACTTCTTGATCTATAATCAGAACATCAAGCTTTTATCCGATATATTTTGAAAAGGTTAATTAACTTAAGACAACTTTCATTAGATTTAATGAATCTTAATGCGAAAAAAATTAAGCCTAAAACTTGAAAATAAGCCTTGTCAACTATCCATGTTCCTTCCATACCTCATAAACTTATCTACAATTGATAAAAATCAAGATCAACTTTATGACGATAACTTACAAATCTCCCACATAACTCAATTTAAGATCTTTCTTAAAGCATTTACCATAATATAAAGACATTTAGTATTTGGATTATTTAAGCATATATATAAGACAATTTGAAACCAAGTACCTTGATTCACTGATTTTACCTTATGGGATATTAACTCTATGAAAATTGTGGAAAAAGGTTCTTTCCTAGTTTGTTGTTATAGTAAAATGTGTTTTTCTTTGATCCATAAGCTTAACTATAGTAAAAGATGTTGCTCAAAATTAAGTGTTGCACATAAGATGGAAAAACATCATTGTGGTATCGTACATTATGCATTAAATCTATTACAAAGTATTTACACGTAACATGTGGTTAAGTTTCCACAAATAGGTTATACATTAACAATTTTTAACTAAACACTACATTAACATATTTTAAGTATATAAACTTTCCTATAAAATAACATGCAAATAGCCTATAAAATGGCTCTTACAACTACTTGTTTAATGTCATGCAAGATCATATAAGAGTATCTTGTGTAATTTCATACAACTACCTGTTTAGTACCCTATGAAATAACATGCAAGATTGTGCAATGGGCAACGTACTTGTTATCTGGTGTGAGCTAAACTCAAGATTAGATGACAATATTTGAGAAAATTCCAAACATTGTCATTTGGTTTTATGGCTAAAAATAATATTTATTATTTTTTAGGCTTCACTTGCCATGAATTGGTATTCAAATTGAACGTTTGTACAACTTTAGAATTCTTTTTAATCGTTTTGAAATAGATATGTTTAATTTGAATTCTAGTAAAAAAAACTTTGTGTTCCGATTTAACCCTTTTACGAATAAAAACTTCAAACCGTGAGGTTAAAAGAGTTGCTTTTTCTTTTGAAAGATACGCTTCGATCTCAACTCTAAAAAATATAAAAATACAAGAGAAAAAAGAAATAAATATGCCTTTGAGTTTGAATTGATAATTTTATTTTTCTCTTAATTAATCTGTATAGAATGTTCTACATTTTAGATTTCTTATGTATATATTTCATGTTAGTTTTAGGTTAAAATTTTTCTCCATGAACAGATATTTATTAAACTCATAAAAATCGTTTGAGGATTACGTTTACTCGAGTATTATGAGCCCAAGCATTTTAAATGAAAAATTCAATTTATATATTATCATATTGTGTATTAAAATTAAATTAACTTAAACAGGTAATGCTTAACTTATTAAATTTAAAATTTAAAATAAAAATAATATAATGTGTTTTAATTAAAAATATATATTCTTGCTTAGTAATTTTTTTGGTATTCAACCCAAGATGTAAAGTAAATTAAAAATATTAAATAATCGCTGCTATATCTTGTGAAGTTGATAATTATCAAAACAATATTATATGGTTCAAATTTGTGAAAGTTCAAACATTTTGTAAATCACAAGAAGGCTCGGCACCGAGTCTGCTGCACTCGGAAAAGGGGATTGACCTCGGAGCTGCCATTGATTGTAATACAATTTTGACTCCATCAAGACATTATTTTAGCAGAATGAAGGAGACACGAGTAGTTAGCAGTTATTATATATGTTTGTAGCCAAAGTACTACTCTCAAAGTTTGTTTATTGGTCCTCTCACTTGCAACCCTTTTGTCCGCTACTAGGTATAAGAATAGGCTCGTGCCTTAAAAACAAAGGCTAGTTAAGTGATTAAAGACAGAGTTTCACTTGACACACATATCGTCGATTGTTTCATTATTCTTTAGCTCAAAAATGTACGTAATCATTAAATCTGGTGGTTCAATTTCTCATCAGTGGTCGTGAATCTTTTCAGTCGAGAATCATGCTACAGAATCTGTTCAATTTCGACCACACTCTTATCTAACCTCAATGATTCAACTTCTTACTATAATCTGTAGTTATAAGCTAAGAGTAACTAAAATTCGTGCTTTGCATAAGGATATCTGTTTATTACTCGCTCATTTTCATTCCTTACAACAAGACGGATGGGTGGTGTGATTTATTATTATATATAATTAAATTAAACAAATTGTTGTTTGGAGTAATCCTCAACTATTAAATTATTAGACATACATTAACATCCAGTATAAATTCCGCTGAAGCGCAGAATACGAAGAGATTTAATAATACGCATCTTTATCACGTGAATTTCATAATTGTTGACCGTAACATTTGTTAAATAACTTCTTTTTCAATATATAAAGGTGATTGTAATCTTAAGATATATCTTCAAAGAATTGGATTTCATATCGTACCGGCCAGTTCGAAATAGCGATACATAATACTTGGTTTAAATACCGGTCGGTTCCGGTCAGTATTATAAATACTGACCAAATATCGGTCAGTACTGAAAATTTTGAAAAATATAAAGACTAAATTGTAAAATTTTCAAAAAATTTTTAAATTTACCCTTCCCACCTCTCTTTCTCTCCCCACCCTCTCTTTTTTCAAAGCTTTTTAATTTGTTTTTTAGTTAAATTTTTATTGTGATTTTTTAATTTTTATTTTAAAATAAAATAAATATTTTATTACTAATAATAATTATACATTAAATAA
>JANZXR010000001.1:21110215-21125350 GCA_027575705.1 Erythroxylum echinodendron | reverse complement strand
CATATATGAATGCATGCATATGTCACTGTACACTTATACACTCCTATTCATGGCAATAGGTGAGGGGATGTTACATACAGTCACTACTTATTTCAGAGTGGAAATGGGAGAGGATTATTATGGGTTTCATTATGGGTTTATCAAGGACTCTGAGGCAATATGATTCCATATGGGTCATTGTTGATAGATTGATGAAATCGAACCATTTTTTACCTGTGAGAAAGAGCAATACACTGAATCAGTTAGCTCAGAGGTATTTAAATGAGATAGTAAGATTGCATGGAGTTCTAGTGTCTATTGTATCAGATCGAGATCCCAACTTTACTTCTATATTTTGGGGTAGTACAATTGAACCTTAGTATAGCCTTTCATCCTCAGACAGACGGACAAAGTGAGAGGATTATTAAGCCTGTTGAGGATATGCTCAGAGCTTGTGTTTTGGAGTTTCAAGGAGCATGGGATCAATACATAGCTCTTATTGAATTTCCATACAATAATCATTATCACAATGGTATCGGTATAGCACCATATGAGGCGTTCTATGGTAGAAAGTGTCGTTCACCTTTTTATTGGGATGAAGAGGGCCTAAGGATTGTTGAAGGCCCAGAACTTATTTAAGATACTGTTGATGAGGTTAAACTGATTCGTAGTAGAATTAAAACGGCTCAAGATAGACAAAAGATTTATGTGGATCAGCACCGGAGAGATATGGAATACCAAGTAGGAGATAAGGTGTTTATGAGAGTATCACCTTGGCGAGGAGTGCTAAGATTCAGTAAAAAGGTTAAGTTAAGCCCTAGATACATTAGTCCATATGAGATTACTGAGAGAGTTGGATCATTGGCTTACAAGTTAGCATTACCAGGTGAAATGACTCAGTTTCATAATGTGTTTCATGTCAGTATGCTCAGGAGATGTCATTCAGAATTGACAAATGTGTTACCAACATAGGAGGTTGAAGTTGCAAGTAATTTGAGTTATGTCAAAGAACTAGTTAAAATAGTGGGTTATCAGACTAAGCAATTGAGAAACCAAGTGATCCCATTGGTTAAAGTCCTTTGGGGAATCATTCGAGAGAAGAAGCTATATGGGAAACTGAGGAGAACATGAGGAATCAGTACCCCCATCTATTTGATCAATCAGGTAAGAATTTCGAGGACAAAATTTTTTAAAAGGGAAAATTGTAATATCCCATTTTCTATACTAACGGTTAGGACATAGGATCCTAGACCATTGTATATAAGAAATAGAATTGAGAAATTATGAGGTGCATTGCATTCACATGCATATTATTAGCATAATACATGAATTATGATTTTGTACACATTGTAAAGATTCTTTATGCACTCAATTGACATATTTCGGGGTATGAAAGATTTAAAATGATCATAATATGAATTTTGAATTATTATCTCTTGAATTTTGGTCTTATGGTTTTCATTTATTAATTTGGAAATTATTTGCTAAAATTGGGAGATTGATGAATTAATATTTATTTTTTGAGTAGGAAAAATGTCAAATGGCAAGACAAATTAACACATGGTAATAGAAATAAGTAACATGTGGCATCAAGATTTAGTAATAAATGGCTTAGATAATTAAGTGATTAATGGTATGGAGATTGAGAGACAAATGGACTAGTTATTAAAAAGACATTTGGAACCATAAGAAGAAGAAATGTGGCAAGTGACAAGTGTCACAACACTTGCCACACTCCTACCACACGATACACACACAAGATCATCTTTCATTTCTACTTTTTGCTAGATGCTCTCTTCTTCATTTTCTTCTTCTCCTTCTTCATTCACGACATTCACAACCCACACTCACAACGTTGAGTTTTGTTAAAATCCTACACTTTGCCATTTCGATCTTTTGTTGTCTTCTTCTTGTTGATGAAAACCTAACTTATTCCAACTCAAAATGTTGATGATCATTTAAGCTTGGAGAGCTAGGTTAACTCACGATTTGAGGAAGCTTTGGAGTTAAACAAGTAAGTAAAATAATGTTCTTCATGGCTTGTTTTAATAGAAACATTTATGATGATTGTTTAGGGATGGATTGATTGTGATAATGGTGTTGAATGAGTGCTAGAAAGTTGATGAATAAATGGTTACACTTATGTTTTGTTTTTGTATACATGATCAATAATAGTTTATGAATTGTGGTATGGGTGATTTTGAGTTAAAATAATAGTTGATGAGAAATTGAGGTGTAAATAAAGAACTATGTAGAAGATGCTTTGGATTTAGTATGTAGGAGTTAAAATCTAGAAAAATTGAAGGAGAGTGGAGAGAAAAATTTTGCATGACATATCCCACGATCATGTGAAGGCCTCTAAGATCATGGGCAGTGTATTGAAAGTGAATTATTCTCTTTCATGTGATTGTTGAACCAACTAAGGATAAGTTACATTGTTTTGGTGCATTCAGACTTGATTGAGGCTTAAAATAAATCAAGTTTGATGTTGGATTACTTGGTTAAAGGTTTGATAAGTGTGAGTTGTTAATTGATATTATAACTTAAGAATGGATTGTTGATATCAATGTATCTAAATTTGGAAATTTATGAGTGTTATAGGAGCGAAGGTGTTCTTATGAATGTAAATGTGAGTACGGCAGAGAAGTAAATTTCGTACTGGATGATACGAAACAAAGATATATAGTATCTGGTTTAAATACCGGCAGGTACTGGAATACCGGTCAAATACTTGTTAGTATAAAAAATTTTGAAAAATATTGGGACTAAATTGTAAAATTTTCAAAAAAAATTTAAAATTTACCCTTCCTGCCTCTTTCTCTCCCCACCCCCTCTGTTTTTCAAAGCTTTTTTAATTTGTTATTTAGTTAATTTTATTATGATTTTTAATTTTTATTTTTAAAATAAAATAAATATTTTATTCTTAATAATAATTATACATTAAATAAAAATTAAAAATAAATTATTTTATTTTATTTATTTTAATATTTATATAATATTTATTAATAAAAATATTTTATTTTTAAAAATAAATAATTTTAAAATTATTATTTATAAACTTATATTTATTTTTCATTTTTAATTATTAAATAAAATTTTATATGAAATATATATTTTAAAAATATTTTCAAATTTAATTATATTTATTAATAATTATTAAATTAATTTTATAAATTAAATTAAGATATTTATAATTTTAGTAATGATTAATTTTAATTAATTAAATATATAATATATTTAATTGATAGTAAATTAAATAATATATGTTTTTGTTTCATGTTTTAATTCTACTTGGTTGTTTCCTTATTACGAACTCTTGTTGTAACTTATAATAAGTTGAGAGTTAAGGATATTTATTATTCTTTTTGTTGGATGTTTTGATGTAATTATTATTTATTATATAATGAAAATTAAAATTGTAATATTTTAAATATTTTATATTGTTCTTAATTTTATATTTGTATGATAATGATTATCTTTTTTATATAAATTATGGTTATTATTTATATGTGAAATATGTGAAAATTATTATTATTTCATATTAATTGTGATTATTATTTATTATTTTGATTTTTAGAGATAGGGTTAAAAGTTCTAGACTATTTTGCAAATTTTAAAAAAAAAGTTAAGGACTATTTTATAAAATTAAAAAAATATTCAAAACGATACTCAATATTGATCGGTATTAATATAATGCCATACTAAAATTTAAGCTGATAATAAGTCTAATATGATATTCATACCATTGCATACCTCTCGTCTAAAAGTAAATAAATAAATTTATTTTCCAAATTTATATTTGGAAGTATTTTTTTTTTTTTTATGGCTCTGCTAACTCCAGAAGTGAGACACACTAGGTAAGCAGGCTGTTGGAAGTAGACCACCCGAAGGGAAGCAACATTGAAAGAGGGCTGTGATGATTAGTACACATCATCGTATAGTTATAAATGTCATTCCCTCTCTCTCTCTCACATGCCAAAGCCGCAACAAAGGAAAGAAGGATGTGACCTTTACCATACAACAATTCGGACCGACCACTTAAAATAAATAGATTTTGTAATTAAATCATATGGACACATGTAAGCTCTCTCGGTCAAATACTCACCAAACATGCTTTTTCTCTTTTCTTTTTACATTTCCTTCGTTAAGCCTAGTCCGACACTACTGTGTGTTCATCCATGTTCTTTATAAGTCTCTGTCGCTCTTCTCCTTCTCTTTATTCATGTTAGCACACGCAAAAGCACACACACAAACTCCTCCTCCTCCTCAGTCTCATCCCTCTATTTCTATCCTCCCCTCTTTCAAATGGCTTCCAAGATGTTTTTGCCCACCTCCACCACGAGCAGTAGTCATGTTATGTATCCAGAGAAAGTTTCAGGCAGTAGCCTTTCTCTTGGGCAAGTTTCATTGCGCAAGAAAAATGAAATATCCCCCTCCACTGGACAATCAGTAGTACAGACCCCTTTTGTTAAAACACAACCTGTCTCTACCAAAACCATCAAAACCACTTCTTTGTTGGCCAAACTTTGGAGGGATGTTCATGGTTGCAGCAACTGGGACAACCTCGTCGAGCCTTTGCACCCTCTACTCCGCCAAGAAATAATCCGATATGGTGAGTTTGTTAATGCCTCGTACAAGGCCTTTGATTTGGACCCCAATTCCAAGCGCTATCTCACTTGCAAATATGGAAAGAAAAACATTTTTAAGGAAACTGGAATGGCGGATTCTGGCTATGAAACTACCAAGTACATCTACGCCACTCCTGATGTCAATATTCCAATGAATCCAGTCCAAAATGGGACTGCATGCGGCCGTTGGATTGGATATGTCGCTGTATCATCTGACGAAGAGACAGTTAAGAGGCTTGGAAGACGAGATATAGTGATTACTTTCCGAGGAACAGTAACGAACCAGGAATGGATCGCCAATTTCATGAGCTCGCTCACTCCGGCGAAGTTAGACCCTCACAATTCACGACCTGATGTGAAAGTGGAATCTGGATTCTTAAGCTTGTACACTTCAGATGAGAGCCACAACAGATTTGGACTCGAAAGTTGCCGTGAACAGCTCTTGTCTGAAGTTTCACGGTTGCTCAACAAGTTCAAAGGGGAGCAAATTAGCATATCATTAGCAGGTCATAGTATGGGAAGTGCATTGGCGCTTCTACTTGCATATGATATTGCCGAGCTCGAATTAAACAAAATCGACCATAACAATGAAGTACCGGTGACTGTCTTTTCATTTGGAGGGCCGAGAGTTGGTAACTCAGCGTTCAAAGAGAGGTGTGAAGAACTGGGAGTTAAGGTGTTGAGGATAGTGAACGTGAATGACCCCATCACGAAGGTACCTGGGGTTTTCCTCAATGAAAATCTTAGGGTTTTGGGAGGGACATATGAACTACCATGGAGTTGTTCATGTTATGCTCATGTGGGTGTTGAACTAGTTCTTGACTTCTTCAACATGCAAAACCCTTCATGTGTTCATGACTTGGAGACCTACATCAGCTTACTGAAAAGTCCAAAGAGAGTAGACGTTGAGAACTGTGAAATGGATCTTTTCTGCAAAGCAAAGGATTTGGTTTCCAGTACTGCACAAAAGTGTAACTTGCCATTGCCATTGGCAAAAGCTGCAATTAAATTTGCAAACTTGGTTCACTGTCAAAGTATAGAAATTTTGATGGCTGAGAACATCTTAGGGTGGATGAATTGCTTGGCCTTGTTTATTTTTCTGTAGGTATATATGTATATATATATAGAGAGAGAGAGAGAGAGAGACTGAAGAATAGGTCTCATGTATATTGTAATTATGCAGCCCTCCAGGAGAAAGTTCTTCCCTGTTAATTGTGGGAATATTTTTGTAGTCGTAAAAATTTATGTATTCTCCTCAGTAAATTAACCTTACATGTTTGAGAGATAAAAAAAAAAAAAAGAACTCTTCTACTACAATTGGATTGTTGATCAAGCTGTGTATGGTTTAAGAACCACACCTAATATACATAAGTCAGAATACTTTTGATACATGAGTCCATTGCTTAACATGTAGTGATTCTAATCTAATAAGGTTGATGTCCAGATGATCTGGAATAGCTATGGTCGGTAATGGTTTTGGTTGGCAGACCAAAATTGGTGGTTTGTGAAATGATTACCTTAATCAACTGAATTTGTCCAATAAGTTCTTTTAGCTATTAATATATCCTTTCTGCTATAGGGAAAAACATACCAAATTAAATCACCTTGGATCTTTTGTCCAAATTTATCATGTCCAACTTGTCCAATGACCGAAACGACATCATTTTGGTAATTGAAGAGAATGAGACAGTCTCTAAACTCTTGTTCAATGACCAAACGGGTAAAATTAGATAGATAATTTCAAGTCAAATTAAATAGGTAATGGCGACTATATTATTAATGCAAAGAATGAATGCCTCAAGTACATTATCAACTCAATAAGTTTTTCCTATGACCAAATTAATACATATGGTCCAGTTATGTTTGCAGAAAATCACTTTTGAGGAGACAGATGAAGAAGATTACCGACCAAGTCATGATGTATTATTTACATATAATACAAGATGATATTCAGGGGTGTTTTTGTTTATCTATTTTAATCAAATGCATTCAGATTAGGGAAGTGAGTAGCTTTGTTGATAATTAATTACATAGAAGAGGAAGATAACATACAAAATATTCAAAGATTTGATCTTCAACATTCACGTTAAGAAGATTAGTCTTTTGTTTAAAAATCTTAGAAAAATATATAGTGATAAAGAATATCTTTTGATGACAATCACGCCAGTTTTATTCCTAATTAATCAATATCTCTCATTTAGTTGTAATTTATTTTGATTTTTGATAGATATTTGTACGTCTAATTCTTATTTAATATAAAACACTGTCTACAATACAAACAAATCTAATGAATAAAATACATAGAATCACGTAATTAATATTGGATTGTTTTTGATGAATGAAGCGTGATGTTGTTTTTTAGCAATAAGTTATGCTATACTTTCTAACTTTGAATGTCAAATTGAGCAGAGATAAGGACCTAGCAGTACGGAAGAGATACAAGTCTTGAATTCCCATCTCTGTTCTCGTTGGCTGAGAGGAAAATGTATGATTGAAGGGTGAGTAAACTTTGTTGATTAGTCAATGGTCAAAGCAGCAGCTCTCGCGACAAACATGTATGATTGATTAATTGCGAGAGAAAAGGGCATATTTATCGAGTGTCATGACCGTGTGGGTGATCACTAGTTTATTTGATGGTCATGGTTGGAAAATTGTGAGTTAACTCGTTGACATAATTCCCTTCTCCAAGACATTATACAGACCTAAAGTTGCTTATCCAGCAAGAGGTTCATATTCATAGAAAACGCTGATAGGCTTCTCCAAATGTGAAAACCAGAATCATATCCATTTTAACTCGGCTTCACTGTTGAAACAACAAAGTCAAATTCAATATTTTAATTTTAATGAACAACGTATGACTTACTAAAATAATAATGCATGCAATGTAAACCTAAAATGTCAACATAACTGTATAATTTGGGATATTCAGGAATTCCCTAACATGTCTATTAATAATATGTCAACATAAAAGTTTAACGTATCCAATTTACAGCGAAGCAAAAGTTTGAAAATGGTTATAATGTATGTAACTTTTTTTATATATTTTTAAAAAGAGATAATTTATGTAACTTTAACCTATGACCTTATAATCATAAAGGAGCAACTATTCACGTACAATATGTTAACATAAAGTTATACAATTTTATTTGTATTTTTAATCATAAAAACCATATATTTATATGAATCAAAGTGTTTTAACCAAAAATTTTCCAATAAATAAGCATATTTTAACTGGCTTGCATGAGTAATTCAATTTTTATATAAAGCTATATGTAGGAGGAGACTTATGTTTTCTTTGTTTTATTCTATTTGCTAAGAGTATATCTTCTAATATACTCACAATCATATACTTATTTTTATTAAAATTTTATTCAAATCTTTTTATTAGTTATAATTTATTTAAACAATAAATAAGAATTCTATAGATAGTACACATAAATTTAATAAAAAAGATGTGAGTTTTATGTTGTATTTAAAAAATATGCATTTAAGATCTAACTCTGTAAATCTCTTACCTTCACCTTTCTCTCTTGTTATTTTCTTAACTTATACATGATATCAAAATTAAAGTTATGTTTTCATAACTTGAATTTCTTTTAATTAATTGCATTAAAATCACATTATTATAAAATTATCATGTCAGCAACTATATAAGTTGAAATTGTTTGTCATCCAGTCAAAAGCCATAAAAATTGAAATTGCTAGCTATATTAATAAATCTTATATGTTATTACACCATCCATAAAATATCAAATTTAAATTTGCGTTTCTATAACTTAAATTTTGTTAACTAGTTGTATTACAATTGCATTATTTTAAAACTGTTATAGTATTATGTACCTATATCATAATTATTTTGATTAAATATGTGTATATTACTTTAGTTTGATTTGCGTATAGTTTATAATTTAGTGTATAACTTTATTTGTAAATAAGAGCTCTCATTTTGGTATAAAAAACAAATAGGAATTTAATATGAAAAAAGTGAGTTTAATTTGTATTGTGTGTGTACAACAATATGAATAAGTTTAATACGAAAGCTGTACAATTTATTGCAAATTTCTTATATTTTTTGTTTTTTTAATCTTTATTCTCTTCTTCGTTATTTTAGTTTTTTATTTGAACGAGGATGACTTTTGGAGTCTAGTCTAGTTATTTGTAGTTGCGACATGTGCAACCAAGCACATCAATTCTGTTGTCTTGTTCCAATATATGGATCAATGTAGTAAGGGTGTGTTGCATGTTTGAAAGAATTTGGCCAATGAACTTGAGCAATTACTTGTATAACGTACCTATTATAAAGTGCCGGCCCGGGCAAGGATAAAAAAGACGCTTGCTTAGAGTTCACTCTTGATTTGACTCTATTTTATCTCTTCCAACATTCATAAAAAATTAAAAAAAAAAACAAAATAGAGCGAAATCAAGAGTAAGCCTTAGGTAACTATGAGTGTTAATTTTTGACACTCATAAAAAATAGAAAGAGGTAAAATAAAGTCTTTTTTTTACTTTACCTAAGGCCTATAAAACATTAGGACCCATTTGATTGTGTAATTTATTACTTTGCCTTTTTAATTTTTAATTTTTATTATCACGCATTTGTGCTCTAAAGTGCTATTTTAATTGCGTAATTTAGGAGGCTCCCACTTGTAATAATATTGCTGATGGCTCCTGACTTGCGAGAAAATTTGATTGGCTGCAACCAAAACCAAGCTGCTGGTGTTGATCGTTTAACCTGCACGATGAACTAGACTAGTATCTGGAGATTGCCTAGTTGTACTTGAATCAACTAGAATCAATTATAGTTCTCGTGTCATTATCACATCTATCTCTGTTGTATTACTTGATTTCTTGTGTCATTATCACATCTATCTCTGTTGTATTACTTGATTTAATGGTAACATGTTGCTTCAGATGCATATGTTTTCTAATCTCGTAACTCAATCTAATACATATTGAACTGGAAAATAGTGAAATCAATTACTTTAGAAATGCTTGTTTAAGAATGATTGAACACATAAAATTAATCGGAGAAATAAAGTTGCTGAATCATTATATCAAATTTCTTCGAACCACACCTTACCGCATCATTAATTGAAGACTTCAAATGCAACGCATACACCTAAGTGTGAGTAAAGCAAAAGTGTTGCGGACTTACGTACCAAAACAAACTGCAAATCCTGTCTACAATCCTTTGTCATGTAAAAGAGATCTTAAAAAAAGATAGATTCATAAATTGATAAGTGAAGTTAACATGGAATTGAAGTGGTATTTCTCCCATGAAACATCGATCAACATTGACGTGATAAGAGGCCAGGGGCAATCCCAGAAAGGTTTCATGCAAAACTCGTAACGCTTCAAGACATCTTCACGCATATATATTTTTTGATATGTTGATGTTGTTCTAGGTTACCTAACTTAGCTTTTGGCTGATCAAAACCGTGTTAGAAGAAGAAATTTGAAAGGTCAAAACATGGGAAGTACAGTATTGACTGGAACAACACTATCCCTTTCATTTTGTTCATATTTTTCATGAACTGGGCATGTGGGCCTCGTTATGATTGGTTCCAAGTATTTCTATTCAGACAATGCTTGTTAAAAGATACCAAATAGACACTAATTTTATATTCTGAAGGACATGTTAATGGTTCAACTTTTTCCTCGCGTCACTCGCAAAGCATTAACAACCGTTGCCTCTCCTCTTTTCTATTTTTGAATTGAGATGGTGCTTACTTTAAAGGGGGGCTACGCCACCAAATTTTGACACAGTAACCACTATTATTTATTACATCAATTTGTTCTCTTCAATATTTAAAAGTTATAGCCAATATGTGATTTAAAAGAATTAGAGTTATAATTATATTTATAAATTAACCACTTCTCTAAATTGGAGATTAAGGATTTCAATTAAGATCTGTAATAGTGAATGGGGATTGGAAGTCCACAAAACAAATAATGAACAATGAAATAAATAGTGTTACAAAAAATTGAGAGAACTTGATATTAAAACACAAAGTTTAAAGTGTTCTAGGCGTATTGGACACTTTCCTTAAAATGTTATTTGCCCCTACTATAATTGCAAATCGGGTTAATAGTAAATTACTTCTAGGATATAAAGAATACAAGAACATTCAAGTTGCAAGAGTATAAATGTTCTTCAAGAATTATGAATGCAGACATTGTTTTGGTAAAAGTTGTTAAAAATAAACATTTTTAATTTTGACTAAAACTCATGTATATATAGAGTTTTTAGAACAGTCATGTCTATTTACCACCACTCACAACTTTTGGAAAGGAAACAACTCTTCAGAACAGTCACGTCTGTTCACTACAAGTCACGACTCTTGAAAAGGAAGCAATCTTTCAGAATAGTCATGTCTGTTCGCTTCGAGTCACAATTCTTGGAAAGGAAACAACAATCCCCCACTTAGTTTGTGACATAAGAAAAAACACAACACAAATAATAAATCATGTTTAAAGAAAGGTAGCTTTCGCCTTATACTATCCTATAGTACAAACATATCACAAAATCCAAAGGGAATGATTGGTGGTTCATTGCTTAAATCATCATTCACAAAGGTTCAGACATGTCGCATACATGAACCTTCTTAGCATTCAATTAATTCATATCACAATTTTAGCATTATTACCAGCCATGTTCTCATCCTAATTCATGATCAAATACGAGATATTACCATAAACTCTTGCTAGAAGCAGCACCACTTCTAATGATCAAATAGACGAAAAGTATTCTAGTTATATTTACATAACCATAAACAAGCACTCAAGAATAATTTCATTAAAAGATTTCTTTCAACCTTCTCACTTAAGAATAATAAATTGTAGCATTAATTACTTAGAATGGTTTACACAATCTTAGTGCTCACAATCACTACACAACTTGTTATTACCCTTTAAACCTTACAATCTAGGAGCAGTACTATAAGAAGGTTGGGTTACAATTGCTATTGATTTTGACTAAAAGGTTTTAATGCTATTCTAAATGTCGTTGAACTAACTAAATCTCTTGCAAGAGGTTTAGTAAATGAATCTGCCAAATTGTTATATATCCTTATATAAACAACTGAGATGACATCTCTATTGAGCATTTCTCGAACAAATGCATGTCTTAAGCTTATATGTCTAGATTTACCATTGTATAATTTGTTTAATGCCCTAGACATAGGTTATCGTAAGCATAGGATGAGGACAAAGATCTATGTCCAGCAACAAATCCCTTAGCTACTCAGCCTCCTTACAAGCAGAACATAGCTCTTTAAATTTAGCTTCTATGGTAGAGTGAGTAATCATCGTTTATTTCTTTAAGGGCCAAAAAACACCTCCACCACCAAGCAAGAATACCCAACCTCTTGTAGGTTTTTGATCACTAATGCTAGTAATCCAAATAGCATATGAAAATCCTTCAAGAACATTTGGAAAGCTATTATAAAAGAGTCCAAAATCTTTTGTCTTCTTAAAATATCCCAGCACTCTTTTAATAGCTTGCCAATGTTCTTGGCTAGGATTTTTAGTGTATCTAGCTAGTCTACATACTAAGTATGAGATATTTTGTCTAGGGCAACTCATTGCATACATTAGACTTCCAATTACACTAGCATATTTAAGTTGTACAATTGGACTTCCTTCATTTTTCATGCCGCTTAAAGTTAGGATCAAAAGGAGCACTTACCTCTTTGACATTCAAATTCTAATATTTCTTCAGAATTTTCTCAACATAATATTAAGAAAGTACAAAACACCACCCATTTAATGCCTAAAATAGTATCTACTTCACCGAGATCCTTCATCTTGAATTTAGAAGAAAAATACTCCCTAGTTTCAACCACACCTTTATATGTAGAATTAACAATAAGCATGTCATCTATATAGAGACAAATGATCACTCCATACTCTTTATTGAATTTAGAATAAATGCACTTATCAGCATTATTTTATCTAAATCCATATGAGAGTAAAACAGATTTAAATTTCTTATGCCATTGTTTAGATGCCTGTTATAAGCCATATAATGACTTGACTAGCTTACATACTTTCTTTTCATTTCTCAGCAGCACAAAGCCTTTCGGTTGTTCCATATACACTTCTCGATCTAGATCACTGTTTAAGAATGTCACCTTTACATCAATTTGGTGTACATAAAGGCTATAGATTGAAGTTAAAGCCAAAAGTACTCTTACCGATGTAATTCTAGCAACTAATGCATATGTGTCAAAGTAATCGGTCCCTTCTTTTTACCTGAAACCTTTAGCTACTAGCCTTGCTTTATACGATAGAATAGTACCATCTGTGGCATATTTCCTTCAAAATACCCACTTACAACCAATTGGTTTGGACCCTTGAGGTAACCCAAGTAGAACCCAAGTATTGTTAGACAATATTAAGTCCATTTCATCATTTACCTCTTCTCTCCAAAATGTCATATCCCTTGATTTCATTACTTCACTAAAGGTTTTAGAATCTTACCATGCACTTAATAAAATTAAAGTTTTATTTAGAAGAGCATCCCTATTGCCTTCAACTAAGAAAACAATAGCTTGTGAAGAAATGAAATCTGAAGGTAGATATTTTTCATTCCTTTGATGTTGACTCCTCCTAGGTTCACTTGGAGGGTCTACACTTGGTCTTTTAAACTCATTTGAGAGTTCAACACTTAGAGAAGGGATAGGTTCATTTGATGGATCCTTATTTACCATTGAGTCTTTAAGAAATGAATCCTTAAAGAACTCAACATCCCTTGATTCTACAATCACCTTAGTGTCAACTTCTACTAGCCTATAAGCTTTAGAATTTTCTGCATATCCCACAAACACACTTTTAAGTGCTCTTGGTCCCAACTTTATTCTTTTGTTGTCAGGGACTTTATAATAAGCTATACAGCCCCAAACTTTCAAATATGACAAGTTTGGCTTCCTTCCTTTTCATACTTCATATAGAGACACTTTGGTCTTCAAGGATGGAATTTGATTATACAAATGACATGCAATCAATAAAGCCTCACCCCACAAGTTTTTTTGGAAAACCCAAACTCAAGAGCACATAATTAACTATATCTTGCAGAGTTTTATTTTTCCTTTCAGGCAAACCATTTTGCTGGGGAGTATATAATGAACTAGTTTAGTGTATAATATCATTTTGTTCACAAAATTTTGAGAACTCATTAGAGAAGTATTCTCCTGCTCTATCACTTCTTAAAATTTTGATGTTTTTACTTAATTGATTTTCAACAAAAGACTTATATGTCTTAAACATATTAAATGCTTCATCCTTGGTTTTCATCAAATAAACATGCACAAATCTAGATCAATCATCAATAAAAGTAATGAAGTATTTGTTACCACCTCATATTAAAATACCATTAAATTCCAATATATCTGAATGCACTAAATCAAGCAATTTTGTATGTCTTTCTTTAGAAAAAGGAAGTTTGGTTATCTTTTCTTGTATGCATGTTTCACATTTCTTATTCACTTGGCCATTATAAGAGATTAGTCCTTTTGTAGACATATAATGAATCACTTTATGACTAATATGTCCTAATCTACTATGCCATAAAGAATAAGAAGCATCAACCAAATAAAGAGAAACATGATTCACTTTATTAAGACTAAGCTTAAACATTCCATTACAAGAATATCCTTTTCCTACAAAAATACCATTCTTTGATAAGATTACATTGTTTAACTCAATTACAACCTTCAAGCCCTTCTTGTTTAGCATATCCGCATAAACAAGGTTCTTGTTCACATCCGAAACATGAAGAACACTAGTGAGCACCAACTTTTTGTTGGAAGTGAACAACAAATGCACATCTCCCTTTCCATGCACCTTGGCTTTCACACCATTGGCCATGACCACTTCATATCCTTCAAGAACTTAATATTTCTTGAATTGGTCCTTGTTATTGCACACATGAATTGCTACACCGGAATCATACCATCAATCCTTGGAAGGAATTGTTGTTGCCATGTGAAGTTTCATCATATTACCAAGAGTCAAGGTTGCCACAATTTCTACACATTCATCAACAAGGTTAGCATTAGGAACATTATTTCCTTTTTCCTTCTTGTTCGATCTACAGTCGGCCTCATAATGACCTTTCTTTCCATAATTGTAGCAAATCCGATTCTTTTTCTTGTCTTTAGCAATAGTATTTTTAGGTTTCTTCCTTTTAGAATTGCTGGATTTATTCTTATCTACAAAATTCACCTTTGGATCTCCTTCCACTTCTTTTCTTTGAAGAAGCACCTTATTCAATTTGAAGATGCTTCAAAACACTATCGATAGTTAAAATTTCAGAAGTATGCAACTGTAACACCCCACTCCCGCTGGACCCGAACCCAATATCGATAGTGATATCCGAATTCGTGCCCCGCGAGGGTGGTGTGCCACATCACATCACTAAACAATTAAAAGTCGGTATTTTTTTTTAAAACCACAAACATAAAATACAGAAAATCAATAACCAAAATGTGCCACTTTGTTTTATAATTATTTGAAACAACACAATGAA
>JANZXR010000001.1:21092926-21108026 GCA_027575705.1 Erythroxylum echinodendron | reverse complement strand
TCTCCAATTCAATTTTTACACACTCAAAGCCTATTTTTCAAAATTCCCATTTATTCACAATTATACCGGGAAAATGTTATGAATGCATGTACAGTAAATTTTCATGTGCAAAAATCACTGTTCACAAATGTATGAGCATGAGATGTGTTTTTTCTAATTTCTCCGATGGATCTCACGTGTACCAATTTCCATGATACACCTTTTGTCTGGGAACAGGATGTTATAGCAACAGCTTCTTTTGATAATCATTCTGAGAAGAAGGCAACTTAGCAATAATTGCCCTACTTGTAATGATTCTAAAATTTCAGCACCTAAGTCTTTAAATTTTGAAACAATCACTTGTAAATTGTAGATTTAATCCATAAAAGAGGAACCATCAATAAATTTAAACTCAAAATATCTTTTAATAAGAAACTTATTTGTGCCTTGCTTTTGAGATGCATATTCACATTCAAGCGATGCCCAAATCTCCTTTGGACTCTTCACAATGGTAAAGAGATCATAAAGCCTATATAAGAAGGGGTTGAGAATGTGATCCCTACAAAGCAATTCATCTTCTTGACGCTTGTCTCGTTTATCCTTTCTTATGTCTACTTCACCCTCCTTTGGAAGAGTAATTGCAGGAAGAGTGGGATCAAGTGCATATGCAATTTTCAAAGCGGTGAGGAAGAACATCATCTTGTCCTTCCAACGATTGAAGTTGGTGTCAGTTCCATCAAGGCGATCTAACTTCACAAAGTCTTGTTTCATTACTTTGGCAGTGGATTCTTAAGTGGACTCCATGATAGCAAGAAATAACACTTTAAGATTGTAATATTGAATGGCAGTTGGAAGTCCACGAAACAAAGGATGAACAATGAAGTAAATGATGTTACATAGAATTGAGAGAACTTGAGATCAAAACACAAAGTTTAAAGTATTCTAGACATGTTGGACATTTTCCTTAAAGTGTTATTTGCCCCCATTATAGTTGCAAACTGGGTTAAAAGTAAATTACTTTTAGGATACAAAGAACATACGAACATACGAACATTCAAGTTGCAAGAGTATGAATGTCCTTCAAGAATTACGAAGGCAAAGATTGTATTGGTAAAAGTTGTTAAAAACAAACATTTTTAATCTTGACTAAAACTCAAGTATATATAGAGTTTTCAGAACAATCATGTATATTCACTACCAGTCACAACTTTTAGAAAGGAAGCAACTATCAGAATAGTCACGTTTGTTCACTACAAGTTATAACTCTTAGAAAGGAAGCAACCCTTCAGAACAGTCACGTCTGTTCACGACAAGTCACAAATCTTGGAAAGGAAGTAACCCTTCAAAATAGTCACGTCTATTCATTACAAGTTACAACTCGTAGAAAGGAAGCAATTCTTCATTTCCAAGTTTTACTTTAACTACTTATATCACAAACTAATTTCCAACAAGAGCCTAGAAGCTCAATGGATGATATTTCACTGCTTTATACGACAACAACTTTAAAGGCTTCTCTATTGGCAGAGAGCTCATTGAATACCGTTTTCACATTCTAACCACAAGATCATCCGAGCTATGGTCGGTTGAATACCTCTCTTAATTTTGATTTCTTATGTTACATTCTTGTTTTGCCTTTTCATTGAGCACTTTTTTTTTCAAGTCAACTAATCAATGCTCTATAAGTAAACATTCTTTGTTTTGGAACAAATCAATCTTAAAACTGTTCCAAAACAAAAAACAAAAAGAAACACATATGTATCAGGACCAAGTTTAATGAATAGTTAATTAAATTATGGATGTAAGGCAAATAAAATTTGAAGAGAACTTATGAAATATCCATGGTCTTATAGTGTTTATGTATGACGGGGATCATTTTAACAATCGATTTATGTAATAATAATTTTTGGGCAAAACATATTAACAAAGTGAAGACTGTTTCGAGCGGTGTGTAGTCTTCCTTCTAGAATGCAAAGTGTGATGGTTTCTCAACGACGATGTGGAATTGAATATAGTCAAATATTATGTCTTAATTTCAAGTTATTTATCGTGATGCCTTAATTTCAAAACTTATGATTAGAAACAGTTTGAGAAGGGGAATGCATTCGCTTGTCTGGTTTGTGATCCAATTTCTTACAACAAATCATGAATAATTGCCCGAATCACTATGAAAAGATATTATTGGACCAAAGAATTATAATTTAGAAGCAAGTCAGGTATGTGGATCCACATTACACTGTGGCCGCGAGATTTTCATACTACTATAAATGGTTTTGAAATTTCTGAAAGCGACCCTTGAAATCGGAAAATGGATTTATAACCCCTTTGCATATACGCTGATCTTCTACTTCAATCGCACCTAGAGAGGCTATAACCGACCACATATTTTAATTAAGACAAAAACACGAGGAAACACGTGATCAAAGTCAAATCTCCTGTCTTCTTATTCATCTGTTTCAGCTCTGTCTGTGAAACATACATTTCCAAAAGTCTTGGACATGTTAGAACGGGATTGCATGCTCGAAAACGGAAAGAAAAGGGACATGGTATCCTACAGGAAACATCGAACATTTTTGCGGGAGAACCTGATTCCCGCTTGGCCGACCCGTGGTTTGAGTGCAAAAGCTTAACGTGAACTTAAGTCACGCTAGTAATGTATCATGACAATATCTGTCAATGGAGACTTTCAGTTCCAGAATTAATTATTTTCCATGCAGTTCCAATTTTTTTATGAAATCACCGACCATTAATTGTTATCACGATAATTAATAAACAAATTTTAGTTTAAATTTTTTCAGAATTCAAAATTATTATTCTTTAAGTCTATATTAAATAAATTCTCCAATATAATAACTTATTCAGTAATTTTAAATTCAAATTAAATTACGGCTATTTATAAATATAAAAAATAATTCAAAACCACTAAGGCTTAGAAATATGTGGGCAGTTCCCCAATGAGATAAAACTTATGGAAATTGATTTCAACATATATATATATAAATAAGAGATGAGCTTGGAATAATTAATAAAATTGTTTTTTTTCATGTCACAAAAATAACAATTTTGTAAAAATACAAATAAAAAGTTGTATATATTATGACTTTCTTCAGATCTTCGTAAAGTAAGGAACTTCGTGCATTGAGTATACGTCAAAAAATTTTTTCAACAATATACATACATACCTTGTTAAAATAATATATCTCAGAGTATCACCTGAATCTTATAGGTAGCAAATATATATAATTTTGGAACGATGCTGCATTCTAACGACGATGCCAACGTATTAAAATATTGAGAAGAATTCTTGTATTAGTCAGACGCATACGACGTCCATCAATCTAAACACAAGTGAAGCTGTTCATGTGTACACTTATTATTCGGACAGGAACTGTATGATCAGTGGTCACGTTAAACAAGTAGCAGTCGAAGACATCAATCTCAGCAATTTCAACTGTTTGTCTGGTTCTATTAATCGGCGGTATCATCTTCCTCGTCAAACAGACAACCATGTATAGATGTCAAACCCTATGAATAAGATATTTCTACTTCTATTACCAACTCTTAGAAAATGAACAAAAGCTTGGTTTCTTGAACAGAAGAAGTTATTTTTTTCAGTAGTTTCCTTGTTGCCAGATTGGGATACATTATTGTTCTTCTTTGGTTAAGGTTCCTAGAACATTGTGATCTAGGAATGTACTAAACTGAAAGGCCAACACGTGGAATAAAAAAAATCAAAACTTTTGACCGAACCCAATTGTTAATAAAGCACAGTCAAGAAACGTTTTTTTATTTCAGCGTAAATGACGCAGTTCTATTGACCTCCGTGATGATTGTACCTATAATTTGAAAAACATACAAAAATTTAGCAGCAACACAAGCAATTTACGATTTAAAAAGGTTATATTAATATTTTAATTAAAAAATTATTAAATAAAAATTAATTAGTTTATTTTAGTTTATAAAAATTAATTTGATTATAAAAAATAATCAATTTTTTAATTAATTAATTAATTTTTAACAATAAAAATTATTAAATAAAATCGACATAGAATAATTAGTCAGCGTATAACTTTTACTGTAAAATTAATAAAACCTATTCAATTTTTAAAATATTAATTTTTCATATCTTTTTCTTTTTCATTCCTTAGAGAGCTAGCCGCAAAATTCGTTTCGCTTGACTTGACCTGAGTGGAGAATTTAAGAACTGTTGATATCCTAGCCAATCTACAAAAATAATTGTATTAATTAATCATGCTAATCACTGTTAAACTAGTGGCTAATGAATAAGTCAAAATTTACATTTGTGAGCTGATAAATTAAACTTTATACCAACCTCCCCTTGAACTGAATTATAATATTGAAACGACTTCCATGTGTGGAGGAGGGCCGTCGAAGTTTTAACTTTTCTTCCTCATGCTTTTTAAATAGATTGGAAGAACTTCCTGTTTCAGTTTCGGATTTTGTTTCACAATAAAATAATACCCATCTGGTGTTTTAAAATACTAAAAGGATAAGAAGAAGGCTGTTGACTCAGTTTACTATCATATATGCATACCATCATTTTCCATTTACATGTATTGCTGCGGGCATGGACGGAGCTGCAAGAACGAATAGGTCAGGAGAATCTTTTTTATTGTTGTGCTTTTGAACATGTAAAATTTTATATTAACCCAAGTATATTACTTGGCTTTATTGTAAAGTTTTTAAATTTGATCTCTAGTTCTTTTTTAATTTATACGACACCTATTCAACTTAAAAGAATATGCATAACTCCCTATAATATACATGATTGAAACATATACTTAAACTAAAATTTTAGGTTGAATTATTGCATGTCCAATTTTTTAATATCATATTCTGAATGTTCCTTCTTTTTAAAAATATTTAATCCAATCAATATATTTCAAATAAGTTATTCAAATTATAACAAAAAATTGTCAATACTTCAAAAAAATTGCATTTATCATACTGCATATTAAAAATAAAATGTGTTATAATTGTAAATAACATACATCATTTTAAGAAAAACAATGACATAACCATGTTAGCATTCATTTCATCAAATTTATGGCCATTAATTTGCAGGCCTTCAAGGTATCGGTGAACAACTTTGTTGACTTATATTGATAAAGATTGAGATTTGGGTCAACACGGATTCACAATTTAACCTAAAACTCAAACATTAGCATAGTTGTTTATACATCAAAATTTAAGTGTCAATAAATCTGAAAAGGGTCTTCAAGCCTAGCTATGTAGAAATGCTCGTCTTGTAGGAACACTAGGTAAATAGTAGCCACGAGCCTTTATTAGCCTATGAGTTGTTGTGCTGCAACTACAAAGCTACACGTAAGTCAAGTTGTGTATAATTAAGCTTAAGATAGTCAAGTTGTGTATAATTAAGCTTATGATATTACGAAGTGGAGGGGTAAAGTAACCATAATAACCCGAATCAAATGTGCCTAATTAAAATATTTAATTAGCTAATTAAACATTGGAACACGAACAGGAGGTAATAGTACCAGCTAACACATTATTAAGCATAAAGATTATGGAAAAAGGTAAGCTTTTGTGCTTGGCCTCTCTGGATCGATCCGTTGCATGTCTGCATTTGCCTTCTAAAGTCCAAGCAAAAGATGGCGCAACCGGTACTGTTTTCTTTATAAACATGCATTAAAAGGCTATAGCTATTCTATATATTACCTGTCTTTTCCCGAGTCTAAATGGTCAATTAAGTGTACACCTAGCTAGGCATGAGAGTAGGGGGTGAGAAAAACATGAACCGCTTTCCCTTTCTCTGGTTAATTGTTTATTGGATCGAATTCTTCTCAACTAACAAAGGTTTCTTGGTGTTAAGTAAACCATAGCAGCTAATTACGACTTCAATTGCATGTAGAGTTCATCATAGAGATCGGTGGCTAGAATATCGTTATGGATATTATAGCAAAAGTTTGGGATCGATCTAACTCATGTTCCATGTGTTGACTATGCTGGATCAAAGGAGAAGAATCATCCATCTGCAAGAAATCAGGAGCAATATCAGTATAGTGATAAGAATAGAATCAATGTAATTAAAACTTACCTTATATAGCTTGGTTCTAAACAGTATAATTAGACATTGTACATTACGGAAAAGATACAAGAAAATGGAATCAATCTTTCCACCAAATCAGTCCTCTGTTACTAGATTAATATGGTATTAGAGCAGTATTCTTTGATCCTGAAGATCACTGTTTTGATTCATGCTCATCATCTACCTTTAGCCCACCCGGAAATACCTTTCTCAACCAGAAACACCAGCCAAAACTTTATCAGACAACCAGCAAGCCTAAACCAGAATAGAAATGGCAAATACAGAAGAGCTCACTTTGCAGATTGCCAATCTGCTTAAAAACAACACCAATGGACAGACAACACAATCAAACTTAGATAATTTGAATCTGGGAATGAAATTGGATGGGGATAATTATCCCCTTTGGGCCTGGTTAATGAGTGTAGTCATTGGTGGTAGAGGCCGGACTCAACACATCACCGGCCAGCCTCCACCACCAGCAGACACTGATTCACAATTTTCAGCGTGGGAGCAAACTGATCTTATGGTGTTTTCTTGGCTCATCCAAAATATTGAACCAAGGCTAGTGAACAAGGTGGCAGAATATCCCGCGGCAGAAGCGCTATAGGATGGACTTGCAATTACGTATGGGAGTGGAACAGACTCCCTGCAAATATATGACCTCCATATGAAGGCCAACAAGCAGGTACAGAGGCAACAAAGTCTGGAAGAATATTGGAATGTAATACAAGCAATCTGGATGAGCATTGATAGAAGACAGCCCAACCCAATGGACTGTTGCGCAAATGGAACCACAAAATACAACAAAATCATTCAAGAACACCAGTTATATCAATTTTTAGCTGGTTTGGATGAGAAATACGACAATATCCGCAGAGACATCCTAAAGGCAGATCCTCCACCTTCAGTCGAATACGCTTATTCTACGGTTCGATGGGAGGCCGCCAGGCTCCAAATAATGAAGCCGGCAACCAACCCAGAAGCAGATTCGTCATCCTTGGGCATCGGGACAGGTTTAATCGTAAAGGGGCCAGGAGAAAAACCCAAGTTGGAACCGGGACAAAGCACAGGGAAGGGACAAAGCAATCAGAGGCGCTCAGATCGGAGATCGTCACAGCGCGAGGACAAATCCCATTTGACTTGCAGCCATTGTGGGATGAAGAAACATACCAGAGATACATGTTTCAAGTTAGTCGGATTCCCAGAATGGTGGGATGAAACCCACAGAACTCAGGTGACGAACCGGACCGGAAGTGGTAAGGTTGCCACTGGTGTGGGTATCCTTGAGGGCACCGACACTGCCAATGGTAGCCATGGCAGCCAGGGAAACCATAGAAGCAGAATCGAAGGAGGCAGAGGAGAGCAAGCAACCGCGGGGGTGGCGACACTAACAAAAGAAATTGACAACATGAAGGGTAAAGTGAAAACAGGTATAGGGTTTGGATCAGATCCAAACCCTTTATTTTTTAACCCTAGGAAGTTTTGGGATGGATGTTTTAAAATTGATCATGATGACCAGGTGGATTTCGAAAATTCTAAATTGGCCCCTGGAGGTTTAGCTGGGCCGAATTCACTAAAGCACAACATGAGCCTTCAACCCAAAATCCAAAAACCAGGCTTATATCTTGATGGCTCAGCTGAAATCAATTCTACCCAATCCAAGATCAGCCCACTTCCAGAAAAGACCCTAACAGAAAATCCAAGCGCAGAAAAAAATAATCCAACCCCGATACCAGCCCAACTCAGCCCAAAAAATTATTCAAGCCCAATAAAAATATCCAAGGCCTTTCATGCAACCCAAGACACCAAAAAAATGCCAAATTGGATTTTTTATTGTGGGGCCACCGATACCATGACCCATGATCTGTTGGATATTATTGAACCCAGAAAACCACACCGAACCCATATTCAGTCAGCAAACGGGGAATTGTCAGAAGTTCGAGAGGCTGGCACTGTTTCGATATCTCCGAATTTAAGACTATCGAAATGTCTTTATGTGCCATCTTTGTCTTGTAAATTGCTGTCAATTAGCTAAGTAACAAAAGAATTGAATTGTGTGGTTCACATGTTTGCCCATTTTTGCCTTTTCCAGGACATTCATACGGGGGCGATCATTGGGCGTGGTACTGAGCTAGGGGGTCTCTACCATATCGACGAGGTGGCTTAACACGGAACTGCGATGCTAGCTCATGGGACACCGGACAGGCAAATTTGGCTTTGGCACAGACGTTTAAGTCACCCGTCATTTCATTACCTTAAAATCCTTTTTCCTGCCTTATTTCAGAATAATGACATGAATTTTACATGTGAAACTTGCATTCTTGAAAAAAACCATAGAGTTTCGTTTGTGCCAAATAATACTAGGGTTGAATCTGTTTTTTCCTTAGTACATTCTGATGTATGGGATCCAGCTCCAAATTCTAGTGGTCAATTTCAGTATTTTGTGCTGTTTATTGATGATTTTTCACGTATGACTTGGGTATATTTCCTGAAACATAAATATGAGGTCCTTGAGAAATTTTTTGCATTTTACCATATGGTCCTCACACAGTACAATAAAAAAATCTAAGTCTTACGGTTTGATAATGGGGGGGAGTATGTTAATCATACCATGAAAAAAATTTTCAATGAAAAAGGTATCATTCATCAAACCATATGTCCTAATACACCCCAGCAAAATGGAGTTGCGGAAAGAAAAAACCGTTTTCTCCTAGCAATGACCCAATCTATGATGTTTGAAGCCCAAGTACCTAAAACCTTCTGGCCTTAGGTGGTTGCCACTTCCGTTTACCTAACCAACCGACTCCCTACCAAAATCCTGAAACACCAAACACCCCTACAGGTTCTTTCCACACAAACAGATATACCACCAGTCCTAACCCTTCCACCCCGATTCTTTGGCTGCTCCGTTTATGTTCATGTACCCAAACATGAGCGGCATAAATTCAATCTTTGTGCCAGGAAATGTGTCTTTGTTGGGTATGGGATCCACCAAAAAGGGTATAGATGCTATAGTCCTGAAACCCGTCGCATTCATGTCACTATGGATTGCGACTTCCTTAAATCTGAATTTTACTATGCCCACCAATCTACTCGTCAAGGGGAGAACCAGAATGACTCCGTAGCTTAGTTAGACAGCCTAATTGTTGTCGCAGATGAAGTCCCAACAGAGCCTTACCCCGGGACCACCGAGCCACCTTCCGACAGGGAATAGACCAATGAGCCAAGTACACCTCCCAGTGTTACACCCTCTATGGAGGTCCTTCAAGAGGTAAGTCCTACTAGATCCCCCTTTGAAGTGAATAATGATGTTGACAGTGAAAACCAAGTGCCTGAAACAGAAGAAACAGGGGGATATGTCCTACCACCAAGGAGTACTCGAGGAGTGCCACCCAGGAAATATTCACCAGGACATGTATCTCGATCCTCGAGATATCCAATGGGCAATGCTGTCAGGGGGAGTGTCTCTGAGGCTGCAAAGGTATTTGCCACTACATTGTATATAGAACCACTGCCTAGAACCGTAGAAGAGGCAAGACAGAAAAAGGAATGGTGGGAAGCTATGAAGATTGAGATGGAGGTGCTTGAGCGAAATGGCACATGGGAAAAATGTATACTTCCAGTAGGGAAACGCCCAGTTGGATGTAAATGGGTGTTCACTATCAAGCACAAAGCAGACGGGACAATTGAACGTTACAGAGCCAGACTCGTTGCCAAAGGATACACACAGACCTATGGCATTGATTATTCATAGACGTTCTCTCCTGTTTCTAAAATTGATACTATCCGGTTTCTATTCTCAGTTGCAGTAAATCAGAACTGGCCACTCCACCAGTTTGATGTGAAGAATGCCTTCCTTCATAGGGATCTTCGCGAGGAAGTATACATGGAAGCACCTCCAGGGTTTCGAGATGACTTTCAGAGAAATGAAGTATGCAGGTTGAAGAAAGCACTGTATGGGTTGAAGCAGCCACCTCTAGCCTAGTTTGGAAGATTTACAATGTCCATGAAGAAATACGGATACAGACAGAGCAATGCAGATCATACCTTGTTCCTGAAGAAGCAAGGTAACCTTATCACCTGTTTAATCATATATGTGGATGATATGATTATAACAGGAAGTGACTCTGAAGAAATTGCACGGTTGAGGAGGAGCTTGTTTTCTAAGTTCGAGATGAAGGATTTGGGTGGGCTCAAATATTTTTTGGGAATTGAGGTGCTGAGGTCACGGAGAGGCATCTTTATATCCCAAAGGAAATACATATTTGATCTTCTAGCAGAGACAGGATTGGTTGACTGTAAACCTGCAGAAACACCTATGGTGGTAAATCATGGGCTTCAGATCATAAAAGGAGCAGTTTTGGCAGATAAGGAGAGATATCAAAGACTTGTTGGAAAGTTGATCTACTTAGCACACACAAGGCCAGATATTGCATATGCGGTGGGTGTTGTGAGTCAATTCATGCATCAACCACAGGAGGATCATATGGAGGCAGCATTGAGGATTGTTCGATTTCTAAAGGGAACTCCTGGAAGGGGAATTATGTTTGAAAGGAATGAGCACTTAGATATCGAGGTTTATACGGATGCAGACTGGGCCGATAACCCAAATGATCGGAGATCCACTTCAGGGTATTTTACTCTAGTCGGGGACAATCTAGTGACTTGGAGAAGTAAGAAGCAAAAGGTTGTAGCCCTTTCTAGTGCAGAAGCTGAATTCCAAGGAATAGCAAAAGGTCTGGTCGAAATCTTGTGGGTAAATAAATTGATGACTGAAATTGGTTTTGCACCAAGACTTCCTTGTATACTGAAGTGCGACATCAAAGCCGCAATAAGTATCTCTGAGAACCCGGTACAACATGACAGAACCAAGCACGTGGAAGTGGATCGGCATTTTATTAAAGAGAAACTTGAAGAAGGCATAGTGGAATTACCATTTGTTCGATCAGAGGAACAACTAGCTGATATTTTGACCAAGGCAGTTACTGGGAGAATATTTGGTTTAGTGTTAGCCAAGTTGGGTATTGGTGATCCCACTACACAACTTGAGGGGGAGTGTTGACTATGCTGGATCAAAGGAGAAGAATCATCCATCTGCAAGAAATCAAGAGCAATATCAGTATAGTGATAAGAATATAATCAATGTAATTAAAACTTACCTTATATAGCTTGGTTCTAAACAGTATAATTAGACATTGTACATTACGGAAAAGATACAAGAAAATGGAATCAATCTTTCCACTAAATCAGTCCTCTGTTACTAGATTAATACCATGTGCATTGCACATCAACTTTGCTTAAGGACATATATTGTACATGGTTAATTGTAAACATCATTTTGCAGAAATACTCCGATATTATGGAACTTTAATGGGTAAGAATTTATTTCCATAAATTACTATAGAATCGATTTAGACCCTCTAACTTTGGAGTTTGGTCCCTCCGAAGAAGTGGATTAATTAAGGTGAATGCGAAATAAACCTACTTACTACTCTCTTAACTTTAAATTAAAAACTTGTTAGCATTCTTTTACATTATAAATATATTTCTGTTAATCAAAAGATTTTTTTACGCGATATGAGAGCAATATCTGATTATTAAGTACATTATATCATCTAAAGCACATATCATATATTAAAAAAAGAACATAAACTAATCATCAAAATTGCATTCAAGTAAATTAGGAAATATAGAGATCTTGTGCTTCTTAAAAATGCATATCTTTTAAAAACTATTTTTTGAAAAAATGATTCGAATCATTAAAAGGAAACACAACAATAAGAAAGAATTAAAAAAAATAGAAAAATGACTTACGAATGGCACGTGACTACTTTTTTTTTGGTGTCAGGAAGGTTAAAGAAGAAATAAGAGAAGAGAGTCGAGATTATAGCCGGATTAGGAGATTGCTGCTTTGTTTAAGTGTAATTAGTTGCAGTTTCTTTGTTGTAGATATCGACATCTTTGAAAGCCCTACAGAACACGGGGACAGATCTTCTGTCCCCTTTATTCTGTACCTACCCAGTACCCATTTGATCTCAACCATCCAATGCAATAAATTGAATGGTTGAGATCAGAAAGGGACAGAGGGTACAGAATAAGGGGTACAGATGATCTGTACCCACAAAACACATAAAATGAGCTCACTGATCATTTAGACGACCAGTGAGATCTTTAATGTTCCAAGGCAGCAAGGGTCCTGCACTCCCTTCTACTAGAATCTCTAAAATCTCAATAAGCTTATGTAATTTTAAGTTGGATTCAACCATATCACCATTATTTTGGTAGTTTTAAGTTATCATAATTAATATTGTTTAAATTATATTTGGTCACAAACAAATAGTTTTATAGTATATAAGAATAATTTAGACAATATTAATTATAAAAATTATAGAAATACTAAAACAATAACTGCCTAATTTTTTTTGTTTCAAGTTCAATTTTGACATTTTATAAGTTTGAGTCCCTTTTAGTGTTAGACAGAAGACAATTTTGAAATTTGTTGTAAAAAATTTAATTATTAAGCTCAAACTCCCTTTGAATGCTAATTTAAAATTATCTTTAACTCAAAATTGAATAATTTTGTTATTTTAGATGTAATTTGGGAAATGATTGTTAACTAATAGAGTTGCATAGAGTGAACCATTGGCATTGAATTACTTGGGAGTAAATTTCAAACTTATTCCTAATTTTTATCTCATATAAAAAATGACTTATTCAGAAGTAAAATTCAAACTTGTTACTAATTTTTTATCTTGTATCAAAAAACTTTGCTAATTTGCACCAATATTATAGTTATAAATTTTATATAAAATTATATCAAATATAAAAAATCTCTTGTAATTTTAAAAAAATAGGAAAACCTCTTAGTCTATAAAATTTTTGAAAAAAATTTCTTACAGTTTTCAAATTTTCAAAAATTTATTTGTTTTAGACTTCAGCTAAAAAAATATCGAAGAAACATACATAAAATAAACATTACATATAGACCAATTAAATGATACTTACACAATAATATAAATCATTTATTAAATTTAAACTGAACTAATTAAACTCGACTCAAATTAATAATTTATTATAATTATCTTAAATTATTAATGTTAGTTTAATTTAATTAGTTCGAATTGAGTTTAAAAGCTAAATTGAATTAGTATGTCAGTAATATTTGTTTAGTCTACATACGTTATTCATATCATGCATGTTTGTCGTTATTTTCCAGCCAAAGTGTAAGAAAATGAGTTTTTTTTTTAAACATTAAAAACTAGAAAAATTTTCAAGAATTTAATTTTTCTAAATTCTTTTGAACCGAATGAGATCTCTATATCTTTTATTCTATTATGAGTTTATAAATTTTATCAAAAGAATCTTAACCTTCATTTTTTAGCTTTAAATAAAGCCATCTTTAAGAAATTAACACTACAACATAAATGAATTTTGGTTATGACAAAATAATCGCTAAAAGTCTCAAAATCGTCGCTAATAGTTTTTTCCTACACTTTCTTTCGTAGCAAAAAACTTTTAGCAACGTTTTACGAAATCGTTGCCAATACCTTTTGGCTACATTTAATTTTTGTAACTTAAACTTGTTAGCTACATTTTAAAAAACGTAGCTAAATATTTTTAGCTACATTTTCATAAACGTAGCCAACGATCTTTAGCTACTTTTTTACAGCATAGCCAAAAACTTTTATCAAATGTTTTTAGCTACGTTTTGTAAATATAGTCAAAATTTTAATATATATTTTAACGAAATGATATACCATGTTGAATTATAATTATTTGTGACATTTTTAATCCATATTATTGTATATATTAGATTTTTTGTTAATTTATTATAAAAATTATAAAAATAATTGATAATTTAAAGCATTGTGTATAAAAAATATCAATAAATTTATTTATGTACAATATTTTAATTACAACTTTAAAAATACTAATATACAAAATAATAAATATAAAGATTAATTTAATCACTAGCCTCGTTTTTATCTTCATTGCTTACATAATCCGAGCTAAGTAATTTTTTGAGGCACTTTTCATGCGTGGCCAATTTTTTTTAAGTGATTTGTTTTTCTTTTCAAGATGTTAAACATATGCTATACTTGATAAGGATAAAACAGTTGACTTAGCATCAAATCCAGGACCTTTGATATATCCAGATCATGTAGCTAGCACCTTGTTGCAAATGTCTTCTACATTTGTCTCATTTCCCTTAGATATTGATGTTTGTAGCAATTCTTGCATATTATTCTAAAATTAAAAATCAAAACCAATATTCAATGCAAATATTATTAGTTAATACTACAAAAATCAATAAACTTAAAATTTAAACAATTTTTATATTTACATAGTTATTTTGTGCTTCTTCAGACATCCACCCTTGACCTTCCTTATAGTGAGTGAATTTATACAATATGATCCTATCACACTCTTATTCATGTAATTCCTTCTCATTCTGTTTTATGAAGAAAAAAAACAGTACAATGCACAATAAATAATACAGTGTTTATTGATATAATTATAAGTTACAAACTAATATCTTAAATATTCATTTCGCACAATGACAAATGATTTGGAGCCTTAGTTGTAAGGAGTTTTCATTTTTCTTCTGTTCACTTTGGCCTTCTCACATGTTTCCTAAATAAAGAAAAAAGATAGACATTAAATCATGTAACAAAATTAATGGAAGCAAATGTGAAGAGAAAGAAAACAAACCTAAATGTTGGGAGAGGCCCAATAATCACATAGTTTGTTCCAATTTTCTGGACACATTTGTTCTAGAATATGTCTTCTTGCCTCCACATCAGAAGGAAAAAATTTGTAATTTTGATACAGCCTATAACGATGATCATTAGTCTTTTGTTTCAACAAAGAAGTGACATAATTTTAAACATCAAAGTTGTCAATATCGACGATATTCAATTTTATCTATGAATAATAAGTAAAAGTGTAATTCTGTTAATATTATTTATATTCCAATTTACTTGAATTTAATTACAAATTTTACTGATTCATATTTGAAATGATTGTATCCCTAACTTAAGTATATATGCTTCT